>VXBQ01011406.1:16270-180595 GCA_013400175.1 Phainopepla nitens | reverse complement strand
GGCCCCGCCGCCCCCGGAGCTGCCAGCGGCCAGCCCCAGCCCGGCTCCGATCCCCAGGGCTGCTCGCCCTGTCACCGGCCCCAGCTCGGGTTCCTGCCGGCCCGGGGAACCGGCCCCGCTACACTGCGGGGAGTCCCGGGTCAGCTCCCCAGGATCCAAGCTCGCAGGCTCACTTATCCCTCAAACATTAAGGGTGAAAAAGAGGGTGAGTTGTAAAGAAACTGGAATAACCTTAACAATTAATACAAACAAATACAGGGAGATATTACATTTACTGGTGGGGGTGAAAAACAAAAAAAACCCTTTAGAATCTTTATTTACCACAGAAGAGACTCTTCAGACTTAAGAAAAAAAAACCAAACAAACTAAGAGTGAAGAACTGCTGAAAACCTGCAATCTTTTGGATAAACAAAACAGGTCCTAGGTACTAAATCAAGTCTCAGAAAAACACCAAGTTTAGCTCTGAGGGTAGACAGAGAAACAGAGGAAATGGGAAAATGGCTAAAATTCAGATTTTGGGGAGTCAAGCAGGGTTCTTTGACAGGAAACCTGTATTGTGCAAAACCAGGTCACATGTCCCCAGGAAACCTGTAAATCCAGGAGTTCCCACTGATTTGTCAATCAGGGTCAATTACTCACAATTTCTGTGTGAGCTCCGGTACACCCACGTTGGTTATCAGCTACTGGGTCCAGGACAAGCACTGGAGATAGGATTTCTTGATATTGGGTTGGGGTTTGGGGCTGGGATTTTCAGTGGGATTTTTTCTGTAATAGACCTTAATGACTGCCCTCAGACTGACACTTAGGATGTGAATCAGCAGAGACTGAGTTTTGCAACTGCTCACTCTTTAATCTCCACAGAAAGCACCTCTCAGCAAACAGCAGAAAACACTAGGGCAGAGCTGAACATAAACAAACATGAGCAGTTTGACATAAAAATCCCACTTCGACCGTCTTCTCTACAGGCTCTAACACAGTCCTTCATTTGAAGCCCATGACTCAAATAATGGAAGAATTCTGACTTAAAGAAAAACAAACAAACCAATACTATAACACAGGCACAGCTCAGAGCTATATCTTAAGTGATATCTTATTAATTATTATGTTAGAATGGGGACAGCACCACTCACTGAAGGCTAAACACTGGTAAAGCAGCACTGAGCATTGAAATTAAAATTAGTGACTTGAAATCAAGCGGTCATTTCCACAAGCAGAACAATTCTTAAACTCATTCTTAAAAATAAGCACCATGTTACCTGTGGAAAAGAAGGAAATGCCTGCTTGGGTTTTTGGGGGCTTTTTTGGTTGGTTGGTTGGTTGGTTGGTTGGTTTTTTTTGGTTTTTTTTTTTTTCTCAGGGGATTTAAGGATCAGTGTAAGGATGCTCAGATACTCTGACTAGAGCACAGATGTCTAAGACAGACAATGTTTGTAGCATTTCCTTTCCATGCTGTACTCAAGACCAAATATGCAAAACCAGCATATAACAACTCGGATATATATGGAGAACAGTTACCATCAGGACACGTGCTTGCCCGTTTAGTCTCTGTTTCCCAGAGAAAGATATTCAGTCTTGCCTTTTGAACTAGTCTGATATATTCCTTAAGCACCACAGAGTCCAATTAATGCTTATGTGAATAAAATATACACGAAAACATACACATAATGATTATTTCTAAATATTTCTAAATATGTGACCATACCCAAAGATCTTCATCTTGCTTTGCAGAGCTCAGGCATGTGAGCGAGCTCCTGCGTGTCAGCTGAGTCCCAGGAGCTGACCTTGTCTGTTCTGGCTCATGTCGGGCTTAGAGGGAAAGGGCTTAGGCTAATCTTGCCTGCCTGAGAGCCGGGACAAGTCCCGCCCCACAGCTCATTCCTGCAGCTCAGCCAGCACAGCGTGTTCTGTTCCATCACAGCACCCAAGGGCACCGGCCAGAGCTGCCCCAGCTCTGCCACCAAACCAAAAGTGAGGGTGTGACTTGCTGCAGCTGAGTGTGTGGCTGTGAGAAAAAGAAAAATGAGAAAAAGGGCTGTGTGAGAGCCACCACCACCCTGATACACAGAGGTGAGCAAGGACATTATCAGGGACAAAGAGCACACAGAGGCCCAGCTTGTGTCCTGCCTCCAAGCTTGCAGGTAAGCTGAACTCAGAGTTTTTCTACTGTTATGGCCTCTCCTGATGTTTGAAGGTACAGGATTTTGTGTGTCTTTTTTAAAATAAGAAATACCTTCAATAAAAGAATAAAATTTTAAAAAACCCACCAAACAAACAAACAAAAACCCCTCCTGGCTGGGAGATTTCCTGAAGAGATAATATGACAATAAATATATTTTCAGTCAAGAACATTGCATCGTAGAAGGAGAGGGAATACCAGCTTACACAGGCTATGTTCTCTACACAAACATGCAGCTACACATGGTATAAATTCTCCCGAGCTGCCTGATGGTGAGAGCAAATGCAGATGTTTCAAACAGCTGTGCCTGCGTTAAAAGACTGCAGCTGCCCCCCATCAGCTCTTGATTTACTAAGGCAGGCTTGCTAGCCCCGGAATTTATAAAATGCTTCACCATGGGGAGGCTGCTTTCACGTCGGGAAGCCCAGAACGAGCGCTCCGTCCCAAAAACTCTCCGGATGACTCGCGAGTGATTTGAAGGCTGAACACGAGATGGCGCCAAGTCCTTGTAGTAGCACCACCTAAATCTGGTTAATTCCACCGGGTTCAGGTGCAAATCCACTTACAGCAATAATGGCTTGCTTAAATGCTTTTTAAAATGCTGAACAAAAGGCACAATACGTTCCTGAAAGGCTTTTTTAGGAACTGCATATGTCAATGAAAGGTTCTGGAATAAAAAGAGAAGATTGGGAAAAAAACCCCAAACTGTTAAAAAAGCATAGTTCTCTCTGGCAAAACTCCTTCTATATTAAGGGTTTTTTAAAGTGTATCACATCTGTCCTAGTAAGAAGACCTCTGTATCATGTGTTCTGCTAAATTATGACAGAGAAAAAAATAATTTAAAGTTATGGTTTTGCATCAAGTAGCTGTAGCTATCCTGCAAAATCTCAATATTCTATTTTCTAAATGCAGATTTTCTACTTTTAGGTAGGGGCAAAACACCTTTATTCAAACTCTCAACTTGAATGTTTCAAATTAATTCCACCAAATAAAATAAACCACTGGCGTACCTTAACGCCGTAAAAAATAAACTTTTCAAAGGGTAAGAGAAGTTTGTGCCACAGGAAATTGGTAACGTGCCTGGCCACAAATCTCTGCTAAAGATGAAGAAGGCTACACTTTCTAGGGAGACATAATGGATTAGCTGCATGGAGTCCATGGGGAAGGATTCTCCTAGACATTATCTCCTGTCTACAGCTGATTTATCCTCATTTACGTGAAAGAGAATCCCTGAGCATTTCAATGGGGCAGTTTTTTTCAAAACCAGAGAGATTACACAGTATTGCAGCTTTCACAGTCCTGCATCACAATGTTTATTTGTTGTTTTAATTCTGGTGTTTCACAGCCTGCAGTCTATAAGGACTGTGATTTGGGGGAAGCAGTGAAACCATACTGTGACTAACCTTCGTTGTAGTCTTGGAGTAAAGATTTCATAAAGAAGGATGTGAAATCTTGTGAGAATTCTTGAGCAAATTAATACTAAAATATCCGAGTGGCTGGGACTGAATTTAGACTACTTTAGTTGCAACTAATTCACTCTCCTTTATGAACAGGAAAATTACAGCTTTATAAAAACCTTTCAGCAAATATAACAGCAGCAATTTGGAACATACTGCAAAGTGATGTATCAAAAGATGATTTTTTTTTTTTCCCCTGTATATAACCACTAGTTTCTATCCAGGGAGCACAGCCATTTAGAGCCTTCATCTCAGAGTCTGCTTTGGCCCTTACTCTTCAGGGACTGTGATCCATTTTGCTACTTTTCTGCACAATCCAGTCACAGGGCAAGCAGCACAAGATAAGAACCACTGGATGCATCAGCGTAAGCACTACTCAGGCACACTGCAGGATCAGGAATCCGGCCTAAACTGAAACTAAGCATGGTCAAAGTGACCTATAATGTGACTGTGACGCTGAGGAAGAGAAACTTGGTCAGTTCTGCTCAATAAGTTTCAACAGCATAAAAATAACCCCTAACAATTAAATCTCATTAGGATAAACTGTGGGATCTCACGTAGAGAATCTCACAGATGACTCTGGTTTTGAGATGGAAGAAAGGAAGATTGGTTGGTAAAGCCATGTCCAGCAATGCTCTGCTTTAGGGCTCCTAACTTGTTTTTCTCATAGGTCTTTTCTGAGAAGGATGATTCTGCTCTCCCTGAATAAACCCCATTGTTACATAAGAGAGGCAAAGCCTTAACACAATGCCAGCTTTGTGAGAGTCATGGGTCTGCACCACTGCAGCAAAGACACAAACCACTCTCATTGAAGGGGGCTCTTCTGGAATGGTAATTAGCCAAGAGGCCAGCATAGCTGAGGGAGTGCTCCTAGAACCCATTACACTGAGAGAGGTGCAGAGTGAAGTCACTTATTACGATGATATTAAACAGGATAGACAGGACCAACAAGGGCAAAGGGAGCCCAGAATTAAGATTCTCTTTGCTTTCTGGTTGTGCAGCAATATCATGTCAAACAATAAAGAAACAGAGCTGTGAAATCACTAGCCATAAATAGACAGGGGCTTGTGCTCTGTGCTCAGCCTCCCTCTGCTCCTGCCTACCCTTCCCAAGGGAGTGGCAGTGATTGCAGGGCCTCCCCATTGCAGGCCCTTCCCCTGCACAGCACTGGGGCAAGGCCATGCTCGCCTGCCCAGGCACTGCCTGGCACTGCTTCTCCCGGTGAAACGCTGGAGAACAGCATGTGCCAGCAGAGGCTTGGCAATTCCAGGTCAGGAACAGCCAGGACAGGAGGAGACAACCCTGAATCACAGAGTAAATGAGGTCCCAGGTGCTGCTTCTGTCGTGTGGAAAGTTGTCCAGACACCTGTCCTAGACCTCCAGTGAGTTGGGAAAGGGGAGGGGAAACTGCGCTGTTTTCAACTAAGTTTTGCCCAGATTGTTCTAAATTCCACTGACCCTTTCCTAAACGGTTTAGCAATGCTGAACAAGCAGTCCTGCCCAATAATTTTTGGTATTAGTATTAAGAAAGTTGCAAATGTTATCAACCAGTGTCATTTTCACCACTCCTCTACGTGACCTATTCAAAGCTGAGAGAAAAGACAAGAAACATTCAGAAGCCAAATTAAAACACGGCCCGTGGATTCTTGCCAGTTTAAATTATCCCTCAGCATGTTCAGAGATGTTTCAAAGGCGTTCTACTTCACTTCCCATTTTCTCTCTCTCCCACCTTGGGCATGTCTGCTCTGTACGTGAGGTCCAATCCTTTATCTGGAATATCTGGTATATGATTCATAGCCTTGGTGTTTCGTGTCAGTTTAAAGCAAAACTGAAATAATATATATAACTCGTCCCAAGGTCAGAGAGTGGTTCCACTGGTAACAGGGAACAAGTTTTAACACTCTAAATGCTGGAAGATTATTCTAGGCAAAGAGAGATTCTAAAACTGAGGAGAAGTTATATAAGTAACAAAATTACATTAAAACAACATGTATATTAGAGATGCTTAAACTATTCGGGTGAAAGACATCACCATCCCAGAAGGAAGACAGCAAACTCTGGTGGCCGAAATACAACCACTCCACAAAGAGCGAAAAGTGTGTGTTAATTGCATTGTTTATGTGTCTGGAACCTCTTTATCTCACTTTCTGCTAAGTAGTGACTTTTGTTTAGCCAGCTCCACAGAAAGCTGACATCCTCAGAAGCACTCAGCGCTGCAGTGAAAGAGCTGTGCTAGTACAGCACAGGGGGACCCCTTTGGCCAACAGAAACCTTTTATCAGATTTTTGCTCAGCCAGGCCCCCAAGTGACCAGGGAACCCCCAATGACCAAAACTCGCACTACTTTTCATATTTCTACAAGTGACCCTGGAATCTCTGGAGACAGAAAAAAAGCGACGCTTTGTGAGTGTGTTTTTGTTTAACGTTCGTGTGCTTGGAGCCTTCCTGCACTAGAGATTTGTTCAGTCATAAACAGTATTAGAGGCTGATTTTTAAGCAGGAGTGAACAGGGGGGGTGATATGAAATAGTTATAACAATATAAACGAGCTATGTTGTTCTTTTACTACGAGAATTAAAGTAGGTAGGAAGTACTTTAAGTAGAGAAATACGCGATTTTAAAATCTTTGGAGCAGTTAGTGTTTGTCTCAGTCAATACTACCATGTCTGCGTTAACCTCGAAAACACCTCGGGGCGCAGGAAAACGCACTAAAAAAATACGCGTGGTACTACTTCTTGAAACAACATAGTTTTGATTCCAGCAGCAGCGAGGGGGGAATGCTGTGCAGAGAGTTCCCAGAGCGCAGGAATTCCCTGGAGCACCTGCCCGCGCGGGGGGGCCGGAGCGCCGGGCGCCGTCATTCGGGGGCGGCCCCGAGCCGG
Organism: Phainopepla nitens; assembly: GCA_013400175.1. NCBI lineage: Eukaryota > Metazoa > Chordata > Aves > Passeriformes > Bombycillidae > Phainopepla > Phainopepla nitens. The sequence continues at coordinate 174,082 of VXBQ01011406.1, read as the reverse complement.
GGTCGGGCCGGGGCTGGGATCGGGATCGGGGACCGGGAACAGGACCAGGAACAGGATTGGGAACAGGACCGGGCTCCGTGGGAGGGTCCGGCTGCAGCCGCCCGAAGCCCCGGTGCGGAAGGCGGCGGAGCGCGGTGCCGGCTGTGCCGGGTTGTGTCGGCTGTCCCGGGTTATCCCGGCTGTCCCGGCGCTGCGGAGGCACACTCAGGAGGAGGATCAGGACCAGGAGGAGGAGGACCAGGACCAGGACCAGGTCAGCGGGTGCGGGTGTTTCCGCGGGGCCCCTGCCGGCGCTGGGGCTGAGCAGCGCCTGTTGCGTCTCCGCGCTCGCTCGCCCCCGCTCCATCCCGCCGGGAGCAGGGCTTTTAAACAGACGCGGCTCCTGGAAGGTAAATATTTATTCTCGCGGCGAGCAAAGCTCCGAAACTCGAGTTTGACTGGCAGGGCGGTAAATAAAGCGCTTTATTGGCCTAGGGCAGGGGGTTCAGCAAGCGCTGTCAGTAATGACGCCCAGTCGCAGCCGGGCTCGCTAAGGTGCGAGCTCCCACCCCTGCCCAGGCTCCTTCCCCTCCCCAGGCTTTGACAATTGGCTGTAAAAAAAAGCGGTGTAGGGGGTGTCACAGCGGTGCAAAGAAGATTGTTTCAGAGGTGATCGGGAGAAAGCAGATGGAAATGAAGCTTTGGAGCGGTAGAGAGATGAGGGAGGTAAGGGTATGAGGGGATGTCAGGTGATCCCAGTCCCATCGGTTGGCGCTCACATCGCGCTGCTGTGATAAAAATACCTCCTAACATTTGCAAGAAGGATAAGGAACTACCCTCCTTCGTGCATTGTCCTTTGCTCAGCTCTGCATGGGGCAGAAGAGGATGCTGAGTATCAGTCTGGCAGGTCAGCAACTGCAGGTCTGGCTGTGCTTGGGTGCAGTGCAATGTGTGCTTTTGAAGGTTTGCATGTGCCACACTTTGTATTTCCTCAGCCAAAAAAGGTCATTTGCAATTTCAGATTTTTAATTTTAATTTTAAGATTGTGGAAGGAGGAAAATTGGTGAGGAGCACTTTTCTGGGGTTGTTTTTTTTTAAAAGGAATATGCAAACAAGTGCATGAAGGACCTCATCCTGAAACTTGTATGGAAATGTGGAAAGAGTAGGTGGGAGGGAAAAGAAAGCAGAATTCCAGCTTTCCATGTTCATTTATTGACTTTGCCTGTGTTCCTGATTTTTACTTGCATCTACTGTCTGAACTGGTTTAAAACCAATGAATCTTTACACTTATCTCTATCTTTCTAATGGAGAAATACTTGGAGTAAAACTCGATATGCCAGAAAAGTGAAAGTTCAAACTGGGACAAACATAAGCAAATGTGGGTTATTTTGAAATGATACGGATTTTCCATCCACTTGGAAACAGAACAATTTTAAGGGCCTCTTGAACCTGAAGGAAACCCAGTGTAAGTTAAAGCGGGGGGAGAACTCAAAAGAACCTTAGCTTTGTCTTGAGGACAGGTATAGCTTGGTAGCAGAATATGAGAAAAAAATGTAAATAATAATAATATAATTTATAATATATAAAATAATTTCAAGTCCCCAGTACTAAGACTTAAGCTGAGGGATAACTCAAGACTGGTTTCACCACTGACTGCTGAAGTTTTTTTGTCATTCTGTTGTAGAGACACATGACTTGCCTGTAACTATTTTGAACTAATGTTACCATCACTTTTGAAACCTTAAATGCTTTATTTACCTAAGCCAGGTAGTAATCAAGCGTCTTGACAAAACATACAGCAGCTTATCTGTCACACATCTGGGACTCTGCCCTGTGGAAAGCCCAAATTAAAGGGAGGGGGAAGAAACTGGTTGATCTATGTGACTGGAACGTGGTAGGAATTGGGCTGGGAGCATTGTCCCCTGATTCCAGGTTCCTTGGCTGCTTTCATCTCCTGTCCCAGGAAGCAGAGGAATCAGAGAGATGGTGGCAGAGGGCACTGCTGCTACCATCCTGATTTCACTTCAGCAGCCCCTTCCACATGATGATAAGCAGGGAAGACAGGAAGGAGGCAGGGAAGGAATAAGTAAAGATGAGATAATAAGAATTTTCTTCCCCTCACTCCTCCTGTATCTGATCTCACTTCATCTTTCTTCATGTGGTACCAGCAGTGTGGAAAAGTAGTCAGGGTGTGTGTAGACAAAGGGAGAATGTTTTGGTGTAGGCACAAGCCGCAGAAGTACTTTCTGGGTTCTTGAATCCATTCTACCATTTTCCTGTCGTGCTTGTTACTCTGAGTCAGGGTTTCTCCAGACAGACCATGCAGGCTCTGAGGCAGCAAAATGTGACTTCATGTGGCAGTGTTTGGATGGGAAGAGAACAGATGAACAAGAACGGAGTGGAGACCTTAATAATCACCTTCCCTCAACACTCTGATAGTGCCAGCAAAAAGGCAGGAAAGGCAGAGGGACTATGTCCTGGAAGTGCAAGAAATGAGAAAATGAAAGAACACAAGGGACAGTGAGCCACCTCTGTTATTCCATGTGCAGTTCTGCTTCCAGCCCTCATTTACCTATCTTGTTTCCTGTTTGCCTCTTTCTGGTCTCTCTGCTCAAAACAAACAAACTCCCACAAAACCCTACAAGGCACTCATCCTCAGACACTGCTTCCCTTCTTATTAGGCTGCTCAGAGGCAGACCAGAAACTTGGTTCATTTTCCCTACAGCTAAGGATTTGTTTGAGCTCAGGCAGCCTTGACCTGCTAAAATTAGCAAAGGATTGTGCTCCCACAGGTAAAGCAGGGCCTCAATAGGGCTCTGCTTGCTAGCAAAAAATCCACTTTCCTCCTGCTCCCTTCCCCAGAAAAGACGTTTACAGCAATGGGATGAAACCCCCTCCTTGCTTTAGAAGTCTATAACATGATGATTTAGTTTACCAAAGCAGAGAATGAGGAGATGTGTTTTATGATAATGATCACTCAGTATTGGTGCAAAATCCTTGAACATGCTGTACAGAGAAAGGCTTTTCTGTGTTTTCCAGAAATACCCAACGATGTGGAAATAGCAATGCAGCAGAAGATGGATTGTTTAGGGCAGTAGATTAGGACAGTCACTTTTCTATCAGTGGAGCTGTATCATTCCAGCCTCTGGAGGTGTTTATCATCCCTGTTTGCCATCTCATCCCCAGAGATCACTTCAACCTCTTTAGCTTTAGGTGTAACCTTGAAAATCTCATAAGCTACTGAGAGGGCTTAGGAGCAGTGGATGTCCCTGGAGGGACAGTTACCAGAGTTCTGTAGTTGTGTTTGAAATAACTTTGCTTCAGTCAATACCCTGAGAACTGGAAAGTTTGAGCAGTAAATAAAGTTGTTCAAATTTTCCCCAGTTTGCTTTTGTCTGTTTAGTGCTGTCAACTCACCTGTTGCTTTGAAGCTGAAGAAACTGAGAGTCCCACCTTTGCTCAATCTGTTCTTTATCTTTGTCTAAGCACCAGCTCTGAGGAGATGTCTTTGATAACCTGTGGCAGGTTGAACTTCTTCCTGTCACACTTTTATCACATTTTAGTTCTTCTTTTACATAGATGCACATTAAGCAACAACATAAAGGTGCTTTTTTCATGTAGCTAGATGTCTCAGCCTATATGTTTTAGTGTGACATTTTTATTTCAAGTCTCTCTTTGTAACACTACAGTTACCTCTTTTATTTCCATTTTCACATGTTTATTTGCTATAAAACCAGTTCTCAATAGCACTTTGCTCTTATCTGGCAATTCATTGATGCAGAGAACAAAGCAGTTAAATTACAAGCATAATTTCTTTCTGAAACAAACATAAAAAGTAAATACTGATGGCACTGTTGCCAGTCTAGGTCAATTTGTGTTTATATTGTGCATCTGCCAAGTTCCAACGTAGTGGTTTAGAGGACTTTAAGCACAACCTGGAATTTAAACTCTAATTTGATAGACTGTAAAGCAATATTTTATGACAGTTGTGTGGTTCACTAGTATTTCTGCAAAACTTGTGACTGAAACCTGCTGAGGGGAAAGAGCTGTATATTTTCATACTGATCTAAAAGGAAAAATCTGGTATCTTCAAATGCCTAAGGCAGGGCATTACTTCTCTGTCAGATCATCAACAAACAAATGGGGGAACCATTAGTGGTTTTCTCAATTCTGTGTATGTGATATACAAAATATATTCTGTGTTTCTCTGTATAGTCGAATTTTCCAGGTTAAATCAGAAGTAACTGAGGATAAAAGTTGAGGGTTGAATACAGGTTAAAATAGAGCACTTTATAGAGGGGTAAAGGTAAGAAACTGATCTGATGTGACCAGATATAATCTGTCATTCAAGGAATGGTAAATAATGGATCTGACTTCCAAAAAGTTGCCAGTCTGCGTGGGAAGCGTTTCGCATACCACCCAAGGAAGTGGTGGTAACTTGGTGGTGGTTTCCTAAAGCAGATGTGAATTTGGAGAAAACAGATCAGCTGATTCTCCTTCAATGAAACCTTGTGTTAGTTTGGAGGGGTGAAATCAGACTGAATGCTCAAAGTCAAGGTAAAGACAAATCCAAAGGATGTCTCTGGTACAAGTCTTGCTCATCCAATGCTGACTGTGAGCATTGTTTTCATTAGAGCAATATAAAGTATATTAGTATTCAGAGAATGCTGCTTAAATCTTCATACTCTTTAAGATCAACAGATTGTGTGCAGTTAAAGTAATTAGTGAAGATAAATCTAAGCTGTTGCATTCTAATCTGGATTTCCAGCACTTCCAGTATGGGAACTCCTCTTTTACCTTATCCTTTTCTGAAAACAAGTCTGATTGGTTTCTGCATTTAGAGGTGATTTAGCTGGGGTTGCCTCCTTTCTTCTGTGTGTACTGCTCATAAAAAAAAAAAAAAGGTAATTTTTATCTCCAATTTGCACTATTTTCAACCCAAAGTTTATTTCAGAAATCTTATTTGGACAGGGGAAGATGTTTGCCAAGTGTCTCTTGAATGTAGTGAATCATATTTTTATTCCTCTACAGTGCAGATGGTAGCATCTGATTTATTAAAGCATAATCAGAGCATCTTATTTTAATGGCATTGCAGTAAGATTTATGAGTGTGTTTCTGGGATGATCATAAACTAATGAACATAATCCAGTCAGCTCCCAAACAGAAGAATTCTGATGTTTCACTCCAGACCAAAAAAAAAAAAAAAATTCTCTAGCAAAGACCTTGGAGAGATAATCTGTATTATATGGATAGGTAAGAAAAAAGCACAAATCACCTATGAAGGTAGGATATGTTATTCTCTTAGAGAGTGCTCATTACATCTGAAGAAAAGAAAAAGCCAAATTAGTGAAGTCAATACTTTCTTTTCTTGAAGTAATCTTCTGTAAATAAAATTAAAAGTATATGTACAGTAAATAAAAGTATATGTATAAAGTGTTTTAGTATTAGTACAGATTACATTAAACCTGAAAATTTCAGTCACAGGCATTACAAAATGATTAGTTAAATATTTCTTGAACTAAAACATTCTTCAATTTAGAAAGCTGAATGCTTGCAAAGTAGAAAGTTCACCTAAAACTGTGAAGTAAAATTTTTAGTCTGCTCTGGCAGACTTTGTATGTACAAAAATAAAATCATATTAGAACCTTTTTCAATAAAAGAAAGTTGTTCTAAAAAGCTTTTGTGCAAGAAGAAGGTCTGTTCTGGCCTGCTTTGCAGAGGATAGTGCCGCTGTGTTGCGAAAAATACTGAATAACGCTCATTAGTTACTCACTCGTGCTATGCCCAGTATGTGCAACGTTTCATAATAATTGTAAATCAGGCTAAGGATTAGAAAACTGTTTCAAGTATTGTGGTCCAAATCTGTTTTGCCTTGATTGCCTTCTCCATTTTAATTAGGAAACTTGGTAGCATCTTCAGTTTCCTCTGCAGATTGTGAAGAGCAGCTGGTTCTCATTTAACTGGCAAAAGGCAGATTGTAGAAAACTGGTTTTTTAACTTTTTTTTTCTATCATGGGAAGAGGAGTTTGTGTTCAGAGTAAATGGTTTGTTGTAGAAGGAATCCATACTCTAAAATTTAGCTAGGATTCATCAGCCATTTGTAGCTTTTATTTAATCAAAGCTTATGATTATCCAGGACTAATTGCAGATGGGAGTAGCAGCTGTTCACTTCCTTTGGAAACTCAGATTTGGGTACTTAGAAGAAAAGCTTCCAAATTAGTAGAGACTGATAAAAGTGCCATTCTAGGCAGAATGCCCAGTTTGCTAGGCAGAATGTTCATAAATATAATTTCACTCTAAATGTATTTTATTTGCTTTTCTTAACTAATGAGTAAACAGAACTGTTACATGTACATGTTTACAGCATGGTCTTGAAGCAAAACTACCCCTTATCAATAAACACTAATGGAGGGGAAAAAATTTCTTCATGACAGAACTGTATTTTAGTATTTGCCAATATGGCCATATTCTTCTTTTCAAGTTGGAATGGACAGGATCTATATCATTTTTGAATGAATGAAACTGTCTTGAATATTTCCACTTGGAGGTTTGAAAGAAAGGGGACTAAATCTCTCTTATATAATAGCAAATCAAATTTTCCTTGCAAATTTAATAGAAGAGTACAAAGATGTCACAATTACTGATGTGGGAGCAGACTTTGATCCATTTTCTGGAAAATTAAATGAACTGAAGAAACCGATAGTGAATTCTGATTTCCTTTTCTTTCCTGAAAAAGAAGCAAAAGATAATGTTACCCAGCAGATGGTCATTTCAATACCCTAGTCTTTTGCCTGTATTTTATTTTGATTTTGATGCAAGTGGCCCCAAATGCAAGAAACTTCTGAGAAACTTTTCATGCAGACAAATCAGCTGGTAGCTGTTAGGGATTAAAGGACTTTGCAAGTCATTAGCCTGAAATAATTTCATTTTGTGGCTGTATAAATAAACAGGTCAAGTAAAGACATTGTTATCAAGCATTAAAATACATGATTAAGTTATTACCTCAGGAAGCTCCACAGGTATATTCCCAGACCAAATATGAGTAGTAGGACTTTCAAATAATTCTAAAAGCTGCTCTGAGTCTCACCGTGAAATACTCTGGAGCAAGACAGGATGTGTAAAAAGCCTGACAATCAGCATGCCCCCAGATGTCATTCCTGGTTTTGACAGTGCATTTTATGACTTCTGGCCTTGCTATGATGACATTTTTGGGCCCTCTAAAGTAATGTAAGAATCCTTCTTTCAATTTTCTGCTGTGTCTGTTCAAAGGTGTCTAGTGCATTTATTTCAGAGACAGTAAAATTTGGCTAAATTTATAAAAATGTATTGTTTTGGCTACCATTATACTCTAGCATTTGCAATTTTCCTATTTATTTCAACCATATGAATGAGTTTTTCTTGGGACTGGAGGTAACATGCAGCAGAAATTTAGCTAGAGTTTTTTGGGGTTTTTGGGAAACCCTTTGGTGTCATTGTTCAAGTTCAAGTAGTTAAATACTTATCAAAATACTTCTCTGAAAAGGAATCTAGAGAAATCCTGTTTATGTTCATTATAATGGTTTAACTTGGGGATTTTTCATGCCCTAAAAGTAATGGGAATTCAGAGAACAAAAGGTATCCTTTAAATATACCCCAGTGATGGATTATGCTGACAGCATCCTGAACTTCAGCTATAAATATGTATATAAAACCAAGAAGAGCACTGAGTTTATGAATAGGTCTGTTCCTAGGTTCAGTTCTTGCATTCAGTTGATTGGCAAAACTTCCAAAAGCTTTCTGAATCAAGTGTCTTAGCAAATCTGTGAGCTAAAATGGCTGAATTGGAATATGGAAACTTTAGAGACTCCTAAGGGGAGCCTTGAAAGTTTTACTGAGCAATTAGTCTCTTATCTGGAAATGACACATACTTTCAGAGTTTGGCAAATTCAAAAGGGCATCCTGATGCATGAAACTGGGGCTTTGCTCTTTCTTATCTTAGTCCTTCATATCATGTAGAATGTATAAGGAGAAATGTACATTGATTTGGCTTACCCTTGATATGATGATTTGACATGGAAACATATTCATTTTGCATTTGTGTAGAACTTAGAATAAATACCTTGAAATGGTTGGCAGACACAGCATGATGGGCTTTGTGGATGGTAAGAGCTTGAGAATATCTCTCATAGTTGATACTAAAAGTTGCAGTACATCACATGAGAATTTTGGTATCTCTTTTGTATCCTGTGACATAAGAGTACTCATTTTGTGGAAGCGGCACAGTGAGAACTTCAGAACTCCTTTTAAGCCTATAAAAAACTTACCTCAGATATTCAAAATTGGATATACAATCACTTTTTTTTTAAATTATCTTATTATTACTTATTTTTCTTGTGATGATAGAGTCAAAACGGTACCAGTGTTCACAGAGGAGTGTGAAATACAAGAGCTGAGCACTTGAGTGGGTTTTCAGGGAGGTGAATCCCTTATGAGCCTTCCCTAGGTAAATATATGTTTCTGTGAGCAAACACAGGTCATTGAGGAGGCCTGTATGTCTTGTCACACATTCATTGTGGGCTACTCCGTGTTCCCTCTAAAGTCAGCTTCTGATTTCAGTGCATGCCTAAGCTGTCTCTAGGCATCTTGGTATTCATTTTTCTTCTAGGATTCACTGGAAAAACAAGGATAAAGGGCGTCGCATTCTTCTTGCCACCTGTAATAATGTTTCTTCAGCTGGGTGATGTTATATGTTTCTCTCACCTCTGTGAATCTTAGAAGTATTAAATATTGTTCTTGGAGGTCCAGTTATTCTTCTTGTCTCTCTTGTATAATGCCTTTTTCCAGAATTACAAAATCGTGTTCCGCCATTAAGTATAGAAAGCAATTATGAGAGGAGGCTGGGAATTAAAATCCAGCTGTGGCACAGGGATTGATGCAGATACTTTCTTAGTCCTGGCCAGTTCTGCAGGGAGTAAGATGTCCCATATTCTCAATAATGGAGGAGCAAAGCCAACAAAATACGTCATTTTAAATGAAGGTTTTACTTGCCATGAAGAATTTTTGCCTCTTGGTTATAATGGAATGATGAGTTCCTTGTCATTGGAATTGTCTTGTTTAGGACTTTACATGATCGATGATCTTAGACTCAGGGGGAACTTAACAAAGCTTGAGAAGGATGTACCACTGATAGTAGGCACAAAGAAATGCAGAATTTACAGGCCACAGGGACTTTGGGCAGAATTCCCAAGATAAGGAAGAAAGTAACAAAGCCAACTCAGCAACTGGTGCAACTCTGCTCCCTGTATGGGTTGGTCGGTTGCACATCAAGTGAGATAACCTGTTTGGGGACAACACTTATACCCCTTCTTGAGGCAGAGAAAGAGGAAAAACTCGAAGATTACTTTTTTTTCCAAAGATATTTTCAATAATCTTCAGGAAGCAATCTATATCGGAATGTTTTGTTTGTAACCACAGGCATTAAACTGGCACAGCTGTTAAAATTTATATTTTGTTGATATGCTGAGTAATGTGGGATATGGTGCTTTTCATAGTGATCCATTTGCTGTTCCCAGTTTAGTGCTTTTAATCTGAGCGGATTCAATTTTGTTGAATTTGCTGTTTCTAGCAGAAGTATGTTTTTCTTTTCTTTGTTTCCCACAGACACTTTCCTCAAAATAGCTACTGAAGCTTCAATTTATACAGAAGTGCTTAATACTGTCAGTTCCTGTTAGTATGAATTCAGTATATTTGTATCCACAGATGCAGGTTGGGTAATATTAAACCAGCCTAGTGATGTTTCCCGTTATTTATAAATTGCTGCACAGAATGTTTCAAAGTGGGAAAAATACTCATATGTAAATGAATTTTGCAAAGTCAGAAAGTTGACTTTTAAGTATACATTTTTAGCCTTTACATCTAAAGCTGAGTTTAGACTTCACAAGAGCCTTCATGTCACATTTGTAAAGCTGAGGGAAATTCAGGACAGAGTTTTATAATCAGAGTAACCCAAGAGTAGGTAGTTTTGTAATGATAAATATTCATAAGAAATGTTTTTCTTCATTGTGTCTATGTTGAACTGTTTCTCTGTGCAGTCTAACCCAGACATCAGGTTTTTTACCTGAGATACCCTGAGGATGAGAATTGTGTCTTCGGATTGCAGGAAATCAGGGTCATCAACCTTGCCCTTTTTTCTGAGGTTCTGCTGCAGAAAAACACATCTCTGGTAGCTCAGCGTTCCCTGGTGCCAGTTCCTTCCCTGATCCTCACCTATTCCAGTGACTGCCCATGTTAAGGATCCTTTTGTGCTCTCCACTCCTCCAGACCTCCAAAGTGAGTTGTTCCTGTAAAGATTCATGGCTTTTACTCTGCATGGAAACATTCACACCTTCACCTGTGTCATCATGTAATTCTTTTGTGTCATTTTTCCAAAAATCAGAAATGCCCTGCGCCTTGAGCAATTCCCACAGCATTCCAAGGCTGCATGGGCTCCACCAACTCTGCCAGCTGCCTGAGTGTTTACTCCTCTTTGGCAAGGCAGCTGATTCTTACAGTGATCCTCTTTGTACATCAAGGAACTGAAGAAGATTTGAAGATTTGAAAATTGGACCTCTCTATTTTCTTTAAGATCTTCTGGCTCTGTGTTAGCCCTGTTTAGTTTGTCTAAATTTTTAGGAGTTTTACAGAGGCTAGCTTTGAAAATTTTGCTTATCGTCTACCTAATCTCTCTCCATTTCTGTCAAGGGTTTGTCCTTTGCTTTACTCTAGGGCAGAGTTAATTTGTACAGTAATTCTGTGTTTACTTTTGCTATAACTCCTCACCTTTCAATTTACCAGAGCATGAATTTACTTTCACAGCATGGAGGTGGGGGGACGGTGTGGTCTTAGTAGTTTCCCAGGCATTGGAGCTGGATTTAAGATTCAAAGATCTCATTGAAATGTTGACCTTTATGGAAGAAAATTCAGAGCTGAGACCTTGAGGCCAGTGAGATTGGGAGGAAAATTAAAAAAAAAAACACAGGTGATTTTAAATGTTGGAATATTGAGGATCTAACTTTTCTTAGTTGTAAAACTCTCTGACCCAGATATGAACTTCAGTACCAAATCTGACTTTTGTATGTGTTTGTTTTAAGAGCAGAAATGTTCATATTTTGGCTCAGAAACTTTCCTCTGTGTGTGTTACCAGGTAGTGTTTTGTTCAGCTGAAGTTTATATCCAAGCTATTTATTCATTATGTTGCCTTTTTTTTTTTTATTTTAACTAGTTAGCAGCTGGAACCAGTTAGATGAAGGAGAAGTGAACTAAAATAATTAGACTTTTTGGACTTAATACAGTCACAATCAATGTAATTTTGGTTTTAAGATTTGCAAAGTCAGAAGCTATAACATGTTTCCTTTATACTGCGTATAGCACAGAAAACTTTGTACATCTGATAACAATATGAAATTAAAGGCTGAAGAGGTTTTTTAGGCTTTTATGGACAAAGTTTAAAGCAACATTGAGGAGTGAAGGGCCTCCTGCACTGGCTGGAAGCGTTACAGAGAGGAGCTGAAGAGAGCTCCCTTTGCACATGCCATTCTGTCAGCGTCAGCTTTTATATGTATGGATGAGACTTTGTGCAAACATGAGTCAGGAAATTTGGTTATGGTACCAGTAGGAACTGTAACTCAATATCCATCAGGCCTGTGGAGGAGTTGCTGTGAGGTGATATGTGCTTTAAAGCATCAAATATCAGTCAGACCTAGCATTTTTTAAAGGGAGCTTTCTTTTTTTCCTTCACCCTCTGTTCCCCCCAGAATTGAAATTCAGACTTGTATTAGCAAACTTAATGGGTTTATTTTTGAAAAGAGCTATTTGGCTTTGACTTTACCACTTCATAATACAGTAAGTTTAACTGTGTTTTGTTCCCTTTATATTTTAAAATCAAATTATTTAGCATATTATGTTTAAAAGCATCATTGCTTTATGCTCGCCTCTCTGATTTTGATCAGTACCATGTAAATGTGGTGGTTTTACTGTGCCAAGGTAGTGTGCTTCACTTAAGGATATCCTCTCATGTAAGGACCCCCAGCAGCATGTTGAATAGAGACTTTAGCAGTTCTGTCACCTACCTGAAGTAATTTGCTTTGTTCAACTTTGGCTAATCTATATTTCTCTTTAGAGCTGCCCATTCTGCATTTGTGTGGGCACTTTACAGTTACCAGCTGAAAAAAAAACCTTGTTTTTTTTCATTCCTATTCCAGTTATTCTTAAAAACCCTCTGAAATAGCTTTGATTTTACTTATTATGATTTTAGTTATTATGACTTATTACTTGATTACTAATTAGGATGGGTAATCAGTGAAAGGAGAGGGTTTTTTACCTTTCTGCCTATTGCAGTGAAGCACGTGAAAGGGAAATACAGCAAGTACTGTCTTTATTAAGAAATAAATGAAATTTAAGCTAGAACCATAGAATGGTTTGGGTTGGAATGGACCCCAAAAGTCATCTGGTTCCACCCTTCCTGCCATGGGCAGGGATGCCTTCCACTGTACCAGGCTGCTCAGAGTCCCATCCAGCCTGGCCTTGGACACTTCCAGGGATGGAGCAGCCACAGCTTCTCCAGTCACCCTGTGCCAGGGCCTCTGCACCCTCACCGTAAGGAATTTCTTCCTGATATTGAATGCAAACCTACTTTCCTTCAGCTTAAGGCTCTTACCCCTTTTCTGTCAGTACTGCCCTTGTGAAAAGCCCCTCTCCAGCTCTCTCGTACCCCTTTAGGCACTTGAGAACTGCTGGAAGGTCTCCCTGAAGCCTTCTCTTCTCCAGGCTGAGCAACCCCAGCTCTCTCAGCTGTCAGATGAATAGAATTTCTGGCTGGATAGCCCTGGAGGATCCTGCATAAGTAGTGTTCCTTAGGCAGTCATTCTAGTGACCATTAGAAATGATTCTGTTCCCTGGATTGTTAGTTAGGACTAAGGATTATCTTCATTAGAGAGTTACAGCAGGTTCTATAAGGCCAAATCTGCATTTATAACTTTTGTAACTGATGGTGTCATGAGCTGGAGGGATGAGTCAGTGGCTGTGCTCCTGTCTGGATGCTACACAGCGTGTGACTGGGGGAAAAGGAAGGTGGGAAACAGAGGGTGGAAGTTGGGCACATTTCTGCATTCCAAGGTAGGAGTCATCTGCAGCTGAAGGAAAGCTTGGAAGACTTCTGAGGCTTATCCAAGGCACTTGATATTTCATTATGCCATTAAGTACAAAGCAATGTAATACTCAAATCTGAGTATTTAAACGGTTTGCAAACATGTATTTATTCATCCTAGGAAAAAAAGGTGGTGGTAGTTAATTATTAAATGTGTCTGCTAAATGTAAGAGGAGTTTGTAGGCCACAGACAAGATCTGGATTTCTGGAGTTTCTGTCAAAAAACACAGCCCTTGAAATCGATAAAGTTGGTAACCTCATTATTATGAGCAACCTTGGGAAAACATCTGAGTTGCCTACATTCACACTGTCATATTCTTATCTCTGGGTAGCTGCTGGTTCAAGCCACCCATGAAAGATTCAAATTTAATTAAGGCTTTTCATAATTCTGAAGGACATCTTGCTCAGAGTGAATATGTCTGTTAAATATCATGTTCCTTTTGGACACAGTAAGTTGTAGTTTTACATAGAGAATGTAAGTTAAGAAATTTTCAAGGGATATTGGCTCTGAGCACAATAGTTCTACCAGAGATTTTTCATTTTATTTGAATGCAAATGTCAGATTAGGATTTATAGTGTAAAACTAGCTTAACAAAATAAATTTCAGGAATTCAGACCAGTTTGCTCTCTCTGCACTTCCTGGAAGATCTCATTACTTAGGCAATTATAACAGAGTTGCAATATCTCTGTGGGCTGGGCTCTAAATTAGAATGAGCGTGTGGCTTAGAAGGGATGATAATAATTTAGACTTATGTCTGCTTAACAGTAAAACTTTGACTATTAATAGCAAGGAATTTTTACTGATCAGGCAAAAAAGTAAATTCTTTTCCTTCTAGAGACCTGAAAAGGTGAGTAGCCTGTTTCTTGTATTTTGCTGGCATATGAATTAATCTAATAAATCCTGGAGGTTAGAATTTCCAAATATTGAAGCTTGTACTTTAACTGAGGGTAGCTTTTGTTCAGTCCTTACCAAAGCTGATTTTTTTTTAATATATGCATATATTTTTGTAAGTAAATAAGTCATGGTGTTCTGCATCTGTTGATGTCATTCAGGTATGAAAACTGTAAAAAAAAGATTTGTAGTTAAAACACAAGCAAATAGATTGATCCTGTTTGAAGGACTGTTACAAGTGTCTTGTTATTTAATAATATTTTAAAAAGAATCCGCGGTTGAAGGTATTTCTACAGAATTAGATCAGGAATGGTAGCTGAAAGCCCAGGAGATCTAACAAGTTCTTTTCATAACCCTGCTCAGAACAGCCAAGCTGTAAGAAGGGAGTGTCTGGGAAAGTGAGACTTGCCTGGAGCTCACGCAACAGGTCTGTCTAGAAAAAGATGTCAAGCAAGTAATATCACATTATCTCTCCTGAGCAAAGAACATTGCTTTTATTAATAAATCGTTGTTTGATCAACAGGTTTTGCTATAGCTTAATGCAGTTAGGCAGCAAATACACTGTGGGTACAGTAGAGAAAATAGGCTGACTATGGAGGCAGGGAAAAGATAGAAGATTTACTTCTGGTGGAGTTATTCAGCAAAACTTTGAGGGTTTTGCCAAGGCTATGATGGGAGGTTTTTCCGAAAGCGAATTCTCAAGTTTGTAATGCAGTGTATCAGCATTTTCTGTAACTCTGTCATTACAAATGATGAAATCAGATGTTAACAAGAAATATGGTCCTGCAGTTCTTGTTTGAACAGCCATGCGCAGCTCCAGCTCACGGGACAGTAGCTTTCATCACAAATAAAAACATGGAGTGCAACCTAGAAATAGAAACTCAACGCTGTATTTAGCGTTTTTTCACTCATTTTCTGCCTTCTAACTCTGAGCCAGAACTCTGCTGCCCTGATTTCCCAACACAGCTGGTGGCCATGCATTCCTGGGGCAGTGGCTGGTGGCACGAGGAAGCTGTGGTGGCCCTCTGGCACCTGTTTGCTGTAGGTGGGTTTCCTGTCACTGAGGTGATTATTCTCCATGCTATGGCTGCTTTGAACTAGAAGAAATACTGCAAGGAAAGAGGATCATTGCAGCTGAGAAGTCTTTGGTGGCCTGTAATGTGGCAACAGAAGATGGAAATCTCCCAAAAACCAACAAATAGAAGCAGCGGGATCAGGGGGAGTGTCTGGAAAGTTCACGTGTGAAAGAAAGCACTCTGAAATTTTAAGTTTATATCAGCTGACTTAATGACTTTCCACATTATTCTGAGCACAATTTATGTTGTTTCCTGTGCCATAAAATGAAATATTTGGATGACACGTACTTTGGTTAAATTTAGCATTGCTTGTACTTAAAATATTATTTTGACAAAAAAAAAAAAAGAGGGACCAAAACCATTCATTCATTTACATTAATCTTAGCCTTGGGTGACACTGAAGATGAGGCATTCTCACATTGCTCTTCAGATCAATGTGATCTGAAGTTAAATCATTGCTTACCCACTGTAACAAGCTATAAATGGCCGAATTCAAATTAGAACATTGAAGTTTCTGACTCATTCCTGCATCTATCTCTCTAGATCCTGGGGTTATCTACATTAACTGGAATAAACACAGAATGCTGATAACACAGAGGTTCTTATTAAATTAGCTTTATTTGTGTATGCTTCACCAGCACCGCAGAGGAAATCTCATGTCTCAGGATTCTTAGTTTTCAAGAGATTAAAATAATTTTTTTGATGGTAAAAATTTTCATTTTAATATTTATTATTGAATTACTAGCACAAGTAATCCTATGATAAATACATATTATTGGCATTTCAGCAGCATTGGAATAATAGTCCCCACAAACATAGGCCCATTGCATTTACACTTATCCACAATTTGAGTTATTTTAAAAATACCTCTGCCCATTGGCATACAAGTGTCTTTTGTGATAGCACTTAAAATTGAACAGTTTTAAGTCACAGGTCTTACAACTTGCTGTAAAAGACTGAATGCCAAAATACTGAATTGCAGCCTTCATGGAAAAGAAATCAAAGTCCTGTGACCCTTTGTGGGCTCTGTGAGTGCTCTGAGCTGTGTTGGAGCCCTGTGAGTCCCAGGCACAGGAGCCATCCCTGTTTCCTCACTGCGTGGGCACGGCTCTCATGCTTCAGCAATGAAATGATGTGCAAAAGGGCCTTATTCCAGAGGGGATTTTTTCACTGGCAGTGGAATGGACTGCATAAATTCTTCTCCCCTTTGAAATGTCATCTGTTGGCAGCAGCAACTGCTGCTTGACTTATAGTCCAGCAACACCAACTCACAAGCACAGACTCATTCTGGAATATTTTTCTTTTTTTTTCCTGTTGTCCCTAATGTCAGATGGTAACATGAATATAACATGAATGCAGAAAGATTCAATGGGGATATAGAAGGAAGGAGTAAGAACTGTTTCAGAATTGTCTTTAAGACAATAATTAAAAAGCAGGGTTTCTACAGACTTCTGCTTATAGGCTAGGCATATTTTGCCCCATGTCTTCATTCCTTCATTGAACCTTAGTTGATCCTCTTTTTACCCCACAGAGGAAAAGGCACTGACCTTTGAATCTAGGAAACCATTGTTAAGGATGAGGAGCAAGAGAATCTCTGGCTTCTAGTACTTTAAATTCTTCAGGTTTTTTTAATTTGCATTTGATTGTTTTAAGTAAAATCTCTTTTTTAAAAAAAAAAGGAATCAGAACTCCCAAGTCATCTATCAAGAACAGGAGCAGTCTTGCTAGTTTTCTTATGACCAGGCTCTATTTTTGTATCACTAGGCTGCATTACTAAGCTGTAGCATGGATTTTGTTTGTGTAGCCTAATGTATAGTGTGACAGTGAAATATATTTTGCCATCAGGCTGTTTAATGTAGTACATCTGGTTTATTCTGTCTTTTCAGTAGAAGTAAAGATCTGAAGAAATTCCAGATGATGGCTTCTGATGCCAGTCATATGCTGGAAGCAGCTTTGGAGCAAATGGATGACATCATTGCAGGTACAAAAATGCTTTATTTTACACTATACTATCTTGAGATTTAATTATGTCTGGTTTACTTTTTAATAATTATTCCAAATTTATCAAGTTCTCTGACATGCATATTTCATTATTAACACTCTGGTTCAATAGCTGTGTGGAGAAAATGGAAAGTAAAATAAAGGAAGTAAAATAAACCCTACAATTTCCCTTCAGACAGGTGAATATTGAAGTAAGAGAGCTCTACTTTGCTTTAATACCCTATGGTAACTTAAACACATGCTCATTGATACCATATTTCATATGTCAGTTTTTTATTTCAATGTGTCTTTAAAAAAAGTTTTCACCCAGTCTTCTGGCTAGCTGGATGATACATAACTCCATCAAACATATGCACATATAGAAAAATATGTGTGTACACATAAAAATATACATAATTTTTATTATGCCTTGGGGTTTGTGCTCACACACTCTGCAGTAGGAGCTCCTTAAAGGAGTGTCAGGGTAGGGCCATGATCTCACTTGTGCACAATGGGTAAGAATTCACTAAAGGTTTATAAATCTAAACAGTAACACCCAAGCTGAGTCTTCTTTCCTGGTGATGAAGACAATGTTATTCCCTTCTTGTTGCTGCAGTTATGCTGCTCCTTGATCTTCTTTATTATTTTCCTTTTCCAGGAATGGATAAAACTTTTTAAGAGAGATTAAGTCTGTTGTCATTCTCCTCTAGCCATTGTTCTGTGTGTTCCAGAACAATTTCTTGAATTTTCTGGTATGACTGAAGGACCAAGTAGATCTGCTGGAGTCTGTACTTGGATACAGTTGTTATCCCAATTTGTCTGAAACTGAGGAACAGAATGATTATGCAAGTTTGATTCTCACTAATTCAATCCAGTAAGCTTCTATATGCAATTTGGGCAGAGACTGGAAAACAGGAATGGTATCTTGCCCTGTGTGGTGAGAGAAAAAACAAGGTAGAAAACCCCTTTGAAAGGATAACTGTAAGACTGTACTGAAACAAACCAGGACTGAGATTTCTTTAAATATGGGAAAAATCGTCTGTACAAATGTAGTCACTCATAGAGTTGACAGAAAACAGCAAAAAAATCAATTAAGAGCTTGTGTGATTTAAATTCACCATATCCAGACTCTGTGGATGTCTCCAGGATTCAAAGACCAAGGTTAAACTTCATGGCTGATGTAAACTTAAGTAGCTGTTAAAAAAGATGTTTTCTTTTGCAATGAGGCCTGAGTGAGTACTAGGAGAGCCACATGCTTTTCTTGGCCTCAGAAATTTCGTCTTTAGGCACAAAATTATCATTAATCCCATTTTAGAGAATTGAGAAGTTCAGATATGTATATCTGACATCATAACTTTTGAAGCTTGAGCATAAATGTAAAATGTACACATGCAAAACCAGCATCCTCTTTCTTTTATCAGGCCTCATTTCTTTTGTTCGCTTTATTATTGTTAAAATATTGGATTGTGGCCTTGTCCTTTAGGGTAAGAACTGGGTATATGCAAATATATCTTGCAAGTATTTACAGATTTGCAGTTTTAGCCTTCCAATTCTACAAGTCCTACCCCTTGCTCCAAGAGGTAACATCTCTCATGCATGATTCTGATTAATCCAGCCAAGAAGTCCCACTGCAGCCTATGCTCATTCTCAGTGCAACACAAAAGCTATTAGTGCTCAGACTGTATTAGGGGAGGATTGTGAGGCAAGATTAACAAATTGAATTTCACTGGGCCTGATCAAATTTGACAGATAGGTCAGTGTTCCCAAGTCTTTTATGCCTCGGTACATCTGTACTGATAACCCGCCCTCATAGCTATATAAATTAGGCACGCTAAATGATCAGCCTTATTTGACTAAAATAGCAAAAAGGGCTAATGTGATTGTCAATGCACATCACTTATCCATTAGCTGGAGTGACTTGCACTCCAAACAGAGGCTTCCTCTAAAGAAAGCACCATATATCAGATCCATCTACTCATTCTTCATTTAAGGTGCATGACTTTGACATTGCATCCCTCTGAGCTTTGACCAAGTCATTACTTCTCCTTTTATTTGGCTTGTGTCTGTTTATTAAAATGTGTTTCTTTATAGAACTGTAGGTTTTAGTTATTTTTCTTTGCAATATATCATAACAAATTAACACAGTTTTGATTTTACAATTATTTTATATCAAATTGCTTCTCTCCATCATCAATTTGTAAATCTATTATTTCTCTTTGTGAGTAGTGATCATTAATTGTAAGGTCTAAAAATTCCCATCACAATATAGTTTGCTACAGAGTCTCTTCAAATTCACTAAGTCATCAGCTTAATTACTGAGTTTCCTTTTAACCAGAGCTCCTAATGAGGAAGTTAAATGGGTTATCACATGGGTCTGTACTAATATTTCAGTACTAGCACAAAAAGATTAAAGAGTAAATACCATTAAAAAGTTGGGCAAGGAGTTGTCCAAGGAGTATCCATGTTTGAATTCCCTTCTCCTGAGGTGGCAGAATGTTGTTGTTCAGTTCATGGCTTTGGCTGCTGTGCTAGAAACCCAACCACTGCCCACAGCCTTGCTGGAAAAAGGGCTTCCAGAGGAAATTCTGCATAAGAGATAAACAGGCTTTTAGTTCAAGTTTAATATATTTTCCTCCTGGGATTTACTAGCCAGAATTTGAAGGAGGACTTGTTTGTGCGGATTATTAAATCACCTCTAATAAGTGATTAGAACTTGGATTCCAAACAAAAAAGAATACTGACACTCAGCTGAACTCTTTTGGATGGACTTTGGGTTCTGTGGAATAAAGTTCTCACTGAGTTCCTAGATAAATAAAAGGAAATCACAATATTTCCTAGTGACCTCGTCCTTCACCCCTGAATAACCACATGTCATCACAGGATTCACTCAGTCTTGCAGCACTTGAACTGAAGAAGATGGACACTTCTGTTCTGCTCCACGAGGGATTGAAATTGTCCAGACCAGACAGAGAGCACTTAATCCTGTCTTTGTGTGTGTGTGTGTTGGGGAGGTGCTGGTGGGTCTCACTTGAAGTCCATGCTGGGTGACATGCAGCTGATGGGCACAGCTGTGTAGAACGGCTAGAAAACAGCTTCTATTTTTCCTTTTCAATTTGTACACTTCCAGACGGTTTTATATGTTTATCACTTAAATCCTATTCACGTATTCACACTACTTTCAAATTCAAAGTTTGGTTTCTATAGTCAAGGTGTACAACTTTTTATAATTGTAATAGGGATCTTCATAGAATTTCACGTCAGAGCACTGAACTGACTATAATTAAAATAATGATGAGCAAAACAGAACAATTTAACTGCTCAGCAATTTCCTTCATTATAGAGCAGAGTAAGTGGGCAACAACAGTTGCAGTGGTTTTCTTGCATTTTCTAAATCAATTGCAATTGTGTTTAAAGGCTATGCCTCAGTTATGATTAGTGCATTTCCTTTTTATTTTCTGTTATTTTTCAATCAATGACTTAGGTTACTTTTTTCTGAACAAAAGAAATAATATATCTAGAGCACTTGTTTATCTTGTTACTGCTATGCATTAAGTAAGGTGAGCATTTGTGAAGTTATAATATTGTGGCTTTTTTAACCATTACCCACAGTGTATTTATGTATAGATCTTACAGCAATAGAGATATGAAAAAGGAAATTACATAGAAAATTACTTGAAATGAGGTCTTTGATAGAGGAATACATAACTTCCTGGCATAACAGTCCCAGAAAATTTTGTGTCAAGAACTATGAGGGCCTGGGGGGAAGGGAAAGATAAAAATTATGTGTGACCTCTAAACATCCAGGATAATAAAGGAGGAAATATAAAAGCTTAACACAATATGGTTTATAATTTGTGGGGTTTTATTTTATAACACTTAAAATTTATTTAAGGTGCTCTCATTTGTCTTCAGATACTTGACCAGAAAAGCTGATTAGTTAATTCCTCAGCTATCAACAATAACATATTTAAATTAAAACCAATTAAAAATATTTTAAATATTTAAAAATAGAGCACTTCACTGCTTTTCTATTACTCAGTTCGTCATTTTTCATGTCAGCTCTCTGTGGCCTTGCTGTTAATTTTGTTAAAAACACCTAAAATAAACGTACACACTTGAATAAGCATTGCAGCCATTTGTTGCTACAACCAGCTATTTATTAAGGCTTTAACACGTGCTGTAGCCTTCAGGTTAAGACCTTGCATAAGTGTCTAGATGCATTTTTGATCTATGTTTTAAAAGAATGTGAAAATCAGGGCACCTTGCATGCTGATTTGTGCATGTGCAGCACTGGCTACTGATCTCTTCCCCAGGGTTGCCAGAGCAACCTGACCTTTGGAATTTCCTCAATTTTGAGTGCTTAACTTTGCAAGAGGTCACTACAGCTGTCCCCAGACATGCTTCCCGTTCTCACTTTCTCAAAATCATGGGGCTCTGAGCACAGGGTGGAAAGGGGAGACTCAATCTTGTTCGTAGGACCCATGGATTCCCTCTGTAAACAGGGCAGTCCTGCAGAACTTACAGAGCTGAAAGCACTGAGGGCATCTTTCCTATAAGCACCTAAAAAATCAAGTGTTTCAAATTGTTCGCTGTGAGGCAAAGCGGTCCTTTGAAGGTCTGAGTCAAACTGATTTACTGATCAGTTTGGTCTTTGACTTCCCTCGCAAGTGTTTCTTTCCAAAAAAAAGAAGTTTTCTTGAAAACAGGAGTTAAAACTAATTCAAAATGGAAAAATGCTTGCAGTTTTAAATACGCTACTTTAAACTCTTTATTTCTGACAAGAGATAGGGGTTTTTTTTAGTATAAAACAGCAAAAATACTGTAGTGTCCTAGACACCTACACCAGCTTACCAAACTGCAGTAGTGCAATGCATTTATACCAGATAAACTCCATATATCATTGCTAGGTTTTGTGCTGAGTTTTGAGGAAGGACTGAGAAGAAACAGAAACGTAAATAGCCGCAGATACGACATGTGGCAAAAAAAGGCAGTTAAACCACGATGGCCAAAACCCCACGGGATTGAAAATCTCAGACACAAAGGTCCTTTTGTAGTTTGTATGATGTGATCTGTTCTTCAGTACATGAGTGAGTCAGTTGTTTAACAGGCAAGTGAATAAATTTCTAAGATTTCAATTTAAAGAAGTTTGATGCCATTAAATTCAAAATCGTATCTTGTCCTCTTCTTGCTTTAGGCTAATGAAATTGATTTGAGAGTCTTTTTAAAAATGAAAACAGTGTAATCTTAATGAAACAAGTTTTTTTCATTTCCTCACAAACTGAATGCTCTTACCACCTTATTACAAACATTTATAGATTTTGTGCCAAAACCACTCTTTTACTTAGACCGCTGGTTTCACTGGCCCTAAATACACTTACTTTTTATGTGTAATTAAAAAAAAGAAAGAGAATATTCTTGCAAATATTTTTTTATTCTTAAATAAATGTATTACTGGTTTTGCTGTGCAGTGGAGACTTAGCCTCAAACCTCCATCACGGCTGCATAATCCATCCTCTTTTTTCACCAGGCTGCTTAGCTTGTATTTCTGGATAGGAGAGACTTTTTTTATTGTAGCTGTGTGTGCAGTCCCTAAAACTGCTGTACATCACAGCTCAGCATCTAGAAGCATGTAGGAAAGAAGCTTGAGTAATTACACCTATAATTTGCATAAGAAATTATAGACAATTCTTGGATATTGTCTCAAAGATTCCATGTGTGATTGTAGGCAGAGCTCAGCTGAAAAATCATCTGAGCTGCATGAAGCTCTCATCTGAATGTGGTCATTAGCGATTCTAGGCTTGGAAATTTTTTCCTAAGGCTTCCTGCTAATCCAGCTTAATAGTTACTTTTCCCTGTAGTTAAAGATCTAAAAGCAGAGATTTGGAGAGAAGTTAATATAAGCTGTGATTCAAAACACACTGTTTGTGATGTATTCTGCATTACAGTATGAGAAGGAAGGATTGTAGGATCTCCCTATTCACTCATTCTGCAGGAGGCTTAGGAATGAGGAGGCTGAAATATGTCCTGTCCAGCCCTTACTACTAGTTTACATAAATTCACATTTTCAAGGCTGTCTTCATGAGAAAAAGAAAACTGTGCTTCAAAGAAAATTACACTCTGTAGCCTTGACTTTGAGAGGAAGAACTTGGACAACCTATATGCTGACTGAGTAAAAATTCAGGTAAAAATATGTTCTCTAGCAGTGTAATGATTGACTGAAAGGCCAGAGGAAATGTTTATAACTTTATTCTAACCACTGTTGGTAAGATGTCAGAATTGTTACTCTTGAATAGTTCAGCTATATAGAAAGTCATCCTTACCCAGCATAGATGTGTTTTTTGGTTTTTCTTGTGGGGGTTCTGTTGGTTTTTTGCTGGTTTCTGACCAAAAGAGCCAGCAGTCATATGAAAATCTCTTTTTAAACACTGATGGTTGAGTTGTGCGTTACCTGGAAATGTTTTTCAGAACTCAGCCAGTTTGAGAGTGAAAAAAATTGAGATGAACAGGATGAATGCAGAGGATCAGAAGTTAAGACACAAGGGAACGTGAGAGATCAGACACAACATCTGCTGCTAAGAGAGATGGAAGCTGTGTGATGGATGAATGCATACAACATAAGCTGAGGAGAGGGAATTTTCAAACTGGCAGGGCTTTTGCCTCTTTCTTTACTTGTGCTTAGTAACTTTTTGCAAGCTACTGGCAGGGCTCTTTTCTGAATAGGTTATGTATTTGCCCAAAAGGAATGTTTCTTTGAAGCCATTCTGCTAATTGCAAGGAACTCTGAGAGAAAAATGTGGTTGCACAGTCAGGGTGTAAGAAATGTGTAACTTAAAAGTTGTTTTACTTGTTTTATTACTTATTTTACTCCTTCTCTCTACATATAATATGCAGCTGCCTTTAACCTCCGTCACTCACCGACTGTTTGGGGAGGCCAGGAGTGAGCTACTTGGAATGTCTTAGTTTCAACACTTTTTCTCCCTTTCTTTCTTTCTTTCTTTCCTGCTCTTCTAAAGTGGACATTCATGATGAATAATTGTGTTCCAGTAGTACATTAGGAAACCATGGGTTTGGGTATTATACAAACATAACTACAAAATATTCCCCTGTTTCCCCTGGAAAAAGAAGTGAGGTACAGGAAGACTGTGACGTGCTCAAGAAAAAAATGAGTCATTTTGCAACAGTTCAAAAGTGCACTCATTTTTCCTGAGTATTGATAAAATTCTGATGTTTGAACTGCATTCTTCCCCTCTTCAGTTATCTATAATAAAGCTACACACTTATAAAGAGCTGTTAATGGTAGAGAATGCTGGTAACAAATAATGTTGTGTGGCATCTCTTTTTCTTTTTATTTCCATTAATCTGCAAGGGCATCCAAATTTTTACTGTCTGCTGTTGAAACTTCATGTACTTTGCAGCACAATGATGTCAAGGTTTAAAGCAATGCAAAGAAATGCAGTTATTTACTCCTACACCCTTCTGGTTTCCAGGGTGTGTTCTTGTCCTTCTGGTGAGCAGTGCAATCCTACTTAATATGAAATTGCATGGAAAGCAAATAAGAGAAGCCAGCCATTTGAATTTTAGCAGTAAATCAGGAAGTTTTCTGAATTAAAATGCTGAGTTGGGCTCTGTATTTCTGCATTTCTGTGCCTAGTACAAAGTGCATTATTTGTTGCATGCAAAGGAGTTCTCCATTTTCCCAAATGGATTTGCAATCCATAGCAAACCAGTTTTAAGGAAATTTAGGACTTTGCAAAATCTGAGGATGCAGAGAATTCTGCCAGTCTGAACTGTCGGTTGAAGAGTCTGGGTAACTTGAGGATGCATATGGAGCATGCCCAGTCAGGAAATCACAGAATTCCTGGCTGGCTCTACCTGTGCTCCAGCACTTTAGAAATTTTATCCTTTATAGAATTAGTTTCTTAAAGGTGACAGTCCTTGTGTGTATTTGTTGTTTTCCCTGATATTTTGATAGAGGGAAACCAAATAAAGGCCTGTTGAAATGTGTGGATATCACTGACACTGAATTTTCCTACAGAACGTGGGATTATTTTCTGTGGAAGGTAGATGTTGCCAGGAATGTTGTACTCATGATAATGCAAGGATTGAGGCAAGAGGTGATACACACTGAGTTACTTGGACTGGTGAACAAAGATGTTACCAATACTGTCCTGGAGAAAGTTAGAGTGGTACATTTGATGGAGGTATATATTTGACTATATTAGCTATCTACCTAGTACAATTTACTGAACTCCTGAACAATTGTTTTAGATTTTATTTAGCTTGGTTTGGTTTTTTTTTTTCACTCCTGAAGTATTTGTTGTGGGCCTGTAAGTTTATGTGGTTTTCTTGGGCGTGTGTGTAATTTTATTTGTTTTTTTTTCCTTCTGTCTATAAATAATATTCATAAAAATAACATGGAAAAATCTATAGCAAAATGCTCCTTTCAGTTTTTCCCATTCCATAAATATTTTAAATTACTAGTTCATTGAAGGGATAGCCACCAAAGCTGATTATGAAATAGTTTTGAATCTTGTCTGATTTTCTAGAGTGAAAAGTGTTTGCTAAACAAAAGGAAAATACTGGCATGGAGTTTGCCAAAAGAGTGAGAAATGGCACAATAACCAAGGAACCAATGCTACTTAAGAAGTCAGTGTCATATATCAGTTTGTGTGTGCATCCCTCAGAATGGAATAAGCCTCTGTGGCTGAATGAAAAGATGTAATTGGTTATATGATCCAAATGGCCCTTACACAGTTTGGAAGTCTGCTATTTATAGTTTAATATTAATCTGCATTAGGAGATACATAAACAGAAACAAGCTGGCCTGAGTAGCTGAGAGCATAGAAATACATAAGAAAATATCATTTAGTGGTTAGGGCACACAAGTCCTGCAGAGCAGTCAGCTGATCCTCCCCTCCAAAGGAAGTAACTCAGGAAGCCAAGGTTGGTTTACGGGGTGAGGTGGTCTGGTGTGGCAGCCTTTGAAGCACCGGATATTGAAGAAACTTTATCTTGGACATGGTCTTAGCCAGAAATTAAGATGAGATCTTGCACCTGAGGTATTAAAATAAACCCATAAGCAGCGGAAGTCAACAGGATCAAAAGGAATATTCTAAGTCTGAAAAGAGATTAAGGTGATATGAAATGCTCCAACAGTGAAAATGACTGTTGCTTTACCAAAATAAAAAAAGAAAAATCCTTCTACAGAGCCTTGCAAAATTTCGAGGGAGGGCTTTTCATTATTTAAGACAGTCAGAAAAAACCCCCGCATGGATTGTATGATAGAATAAACTCAAGCCATACAATTCTTTGCAAAGATATGACGGGCTACTTTGGGTCATTGAAAGAGGTTTTCAAAAAAACCTGGTTAATATTATTTAAATTTTCCTAAACACTGTGAGTAAAATGAAGCATTTACTAAATGAGAGACAAAGTATTGTCTTTCTTCAAAAACTGGTTGATGTGGGGAATAATATTAGCATAAAAAGATCAATTAGCAGTTTGGTTAAAAGTTACTTCAGGCGCAGAAGTTATTTCTGTGTCCTATGACCTACAGTGTTGGTGTATTCATGAGATGTGTATCAGGCTACTTGTAAAATGAAACATTGGGTTCAAACATAGTTTGCAATGCCCAGATCATGGTAGGTAAATGACAGCAGGCAAACCAACACTGATTAATGTGAGGTAATGTGCATTGAAGAGGAAAATCTGAATTCCTTATATATTTGTACATCACATTAGATACATCTGCTCAGAGGAAAAATAAACTTAACAGATTATTTTCAAAACCCCGTGAAGGTTTTTTGTTCCTTTCGTTGCTAACATGTAAACTATGTTAAACATGGGAGTAAAAAGAATAATAGCAAGGAGATTATTAAAATCTACATCAATTATGTAGTCTTCTTATGAATACTAAATGCTATATGGAGCCAGTACAATGTGAATGATCAGAAACCTAAAAAATCTCCCATTAAGTCAAATAGAAAGGGAAATTATGATTTGTGCTAGAGAGAGCTTGAATGATGACGTGTACAATCTATTATGTACATGAGGCAATGAATTGTAAATAAAAACTTTAAGAAGTAGAGCAAATAGAAGTTTTCTACCTGACTGGTTCTTAAAGGCATAGAGGCATATTAAATGAAATCAAGGTCTGAAATTCGGGACTGAGAAAAGATAGCTTATTTTAGTGTGCATCTCACTGAAACACACAGGGTACTGAGACAAGAAGTTTTGGAAGTATTAGAATTTGTATTATTTATCATTTTTCCATAAGTGAGTTATGGGGTTTTTGTGTCTGTTGTTGTTGAGAAAAACAATATTGATGTTGGAGAACTGGCAGGAGAGAGACAGTGCAATTTAGAGAGCTTTTTGTAATTTATAGAGCTAGAAAAGTTTCATTTGCCATTTTTATCGCTAACTTTTGATGTGTCGTTGTCCATCAGAGAGTTCCAAACCTGCTCATGGTCATTTATATTTTTCTAGATGGGGTAACACAATCTCTTTTGATCCCAGTTTCTTGTCAAAGAGCTGCATCAGTCCTTCTTACATTGTTTAGCAGTGTGCCGTACTTTCAATGATGTAGCTGAGAAGTTAGTGACATCTCATGGTAACTGTGGAAAATTACAGATGATTTGGGATAAGATTTGGGATTTGTAATTTGGACATTGCAAATGTGATCTAGGTCAAAATTCTTTATTGATATGCATGTATACACTTCTTGCATTTAATTCTCCAGATTTCATGATTTATCTGGAGACTAATTCAAGTATTCCTAAGCCTGAAATGAAGGTTTTCAGCCTGGAGTGGAACTTGTCAGTCTGAAGTCCAAATGTTGTAGCATGCAGCACCTATTAATTTGCCTCCTCCTAAATAATTATATGACATTATTGTCTCTCCTCATTTTGCTTTTTTTAAGGCACAAAGTCAGCCACAGAGTATGCTAATGGTGGTTATGATATCGTGTCACCTGCTCCATCAGTGTACCTGGGCACATTTCAAATTTTGCACCTCCTGGAAGATCTGAAGATGGCCCTGGAGATGCTGGAGGACCCTCAGGAGAAAGAGGCACTGAGAAGCCAAATCCCAGGGGCCACAGCAGTGTGTCTGAGGGAGTGGTTTGAGGAGAACCTGGTGAGTTGTTATTTGAGCTTTTCCATTTTGTCTGCAAACAAGGTTGGGTCAAGTATTTTCATACTTAAATTATTTTTATAATAACTGAAATCTGCATACTTAGAAAACTGCAGGAGGGATGAACAATAATAGCTGAGGTTAACACTGCTTTATGTGCTGCTTTCTAAAGCAATGCAGATATAGGAGTAGAAGAAGTTGATGAAAGACCTTATTTTGTCCTTTGAGGAGAGAAGAGATAATAAAAATGAAGTACAAAAAACGTAGCCTTTTCTGTGGGTTTTTGTCTTTTTTTTTTTAGTTTGGTTCACTTTGTTTCACTCTTTGCTGGAGATAAATTTATAACCATCTACAAAACTTCTAATTTTTAAACTGCCAGTTTAGGATAGAGTGGCATTGCCTGTGGAAGGGACAGATCCAGACTGGATGATCCTCCTTTCCTTTTCCTTGCTGCATTTCCTTTGCTGTCAGTATTACGAATCTGCAAAGCATCCTCTATACCAGGCAGTGGGGGTAAACGCAGGAAATCCTTTGATTCTGAAGGGGAGACATTCCTGTTGGGATAGATGGGGAATAAATATCTGACTTTAGCTTACTGACTTACACTGGAAAAGACTGAGGTTTACCAGGTGAGGAGCAGATCCTGAGACAGATCTCAAAAGAAGGGACTCACTGGATGGAAAGGAAGAGAAACACAGCGTTCTCCTTCTCCAGACCTACCACTGCCAGAGTTTCTCATGAGTAAAACCTACCTGTGGCTTCCCCAGCTTCAGAAAGCTTCCTAGGTTAATGGTTTTTCTTATGGCTTTGTCAGAGCATGTGACTTTTATGGAACAGTGCCTGTAGCCTCTGGTTTGGTGTTTCTGACCTGCTGTAGCTGCTGCGTGCTGCCTGTAACCCGATGTTGTTGGAAAGGTGGCTGCTTTTGTTTGAACTTGTCAGCTGCTGGCCCGTTGGCATTCCTCACAGAGTGCAGGTCTGTGGCTGGAAAATCCTGTTTGGGCCCACGTGAGAGAAAGGAACGAGAACCTGGTACCAGTTTTGAAAGATAAAGGTGTAGGCGATGTTTAATTCGGATTTAAAGTATTAGATTTTGGATTTAGATATCCTTAGGCCAGCTCTTACTGAATGCTTGCCTCAGCAGAAATGTTAATGATTTTTCAAATCTTTATGATAGCTAAAAGATGAGTTTAGTGCGTAAAAGACAAATTTCCAGAGTTGTTCAAAGTAAAATTGGACCTGTATCAAGCGTAGTATTCATTTGACAAAGCAATTGGGCAGTCTGGATTCAGAACCAAGAAAACAGGGAAGATGCTGGTTTGGAGTATCTCTAGTGCAACTTGTATAGATGACTGGTTTTAAAATATTTTGCACTGCTCTGCATCGAGGGTGGGTAGTGCATAGCTGCTGTCACAGTTACTTGAAATGGATAGTAATCTCATGTATTAGAAGACCTTTCTTATTTTTTTTTTTTAAATGCAACTAATTAGCAAGCATGCATATAAATTCTGTGTAAGAAATCTGATAAAATTCAGCTCATTTCAATGAAATGGAATATGTATTTCATAGTTGTGTCCCATGCTGAAGTTTCCTTCATTCCAGCCCAGAGCTATGAAACACGACACTTAATATGTGTCATATGCCAGGATAGCTGAGGTAGTAAGCTCTAAAGAATGACAATTCTGCATCTCAGTGAATCCATTCACACTGGAAGCTTCAAAAGCAGTTTGGTGATTGTTACTCTATGAAATGCTGGAGTATCATTAAAAAAAAAAACACTCAGATGTGGCATATTTCCTTCAGGAATGTGCTCCAAAGTGTCTCTTCTAAGCATTCTATTTCAAGTGAAGGCTACTGACTGAGCATGGAGATTTGGAGTATATTTTAATTATTGTATTCAACTGAAACGTTACATAAAATATTGTTTAATACCAGTAGCAGTATTTGAATTGCAGCAAACATTGTATGTGAAATGCGTGCAACAAACACTGAATGGTGAACTGATTCCTGAGATTTTATTGTTTAGAGCTGTTACAGGTTAAATAACAGTTGTAAATGGAGAGGGATTTTCTTGTGTGTGATTAATTCCACATGTTTATTTTTTGGGGTCCATGCACCTTCCTGGTGCATGGAGAAGCTGGAGAGCTCCTTCAGCATGTCACTGAATAGCTTCAGAGACTGCAGCAATTGCTTTGTTTCTAACATTTTACTCAAATGGGCACCAAAAATATTCTGAATTTATCCTGATAAGGCACACATTAGAAACTAAAGATACAAAAACCATTTCGTGTTTTTGAAAGCAGGTAAGTATGCTCCTTTCAAGAAAATTGTGTTATTCTCCTTCACTTCAGTGTGTGGTTGAAAATGGTATTAAAAATCATTTCAGCTGCCATGGTTAATCAAGAATGCAAACAATGTGCCTAATGGAAATAATTTGAATGTGTGTTTTGCCACTGCCCCACGTTACTTTGCTAGGAAACCACAGAAAGGGAAGTCAAAAGGAAGACTGGAGGCTCCTTCCTGCTGGATAGTATCAGACAGCAGCATTCGACTTCCAGCATTTGGGTTTAAGCAAATTATGGGATAAAAGTCCCAGTGCTTGTCTGGTGTGCTCCTTCTGCATTAGCAATCTTCATAGCCTAATGCAGCCCTGAGGGCTCTCTGAGGCCCTGGGTGGGTGTCTCTGCTCTGTGTTTGCCACACAGCAGGATTTGGGATTGCAGCTCGGAGGACAGAAAGGGGCTGAACCTTCTTTGTGCTGTTTTTATTGGAGTAACATCTACAAACCAGAGACCAGTTGTACCTGCATGGGGAAAATAACCTCTGCAGAAAATTGCCCCTTGGCCTCATAACTCAAGTAGCTTTGCAGCTTTGGGAATTGCCACTCAATGTGCTTAACTACACCTTCAAATAAATAAATAAAGGCTGTGGAGTTTAGCCTTTGGTCTGCTCTGAGGCCCACAGGTTTATCACTGATCAGTCAGGGAGTTTCTGTGGTGATTATAGATACTGCTGCTGGTCTCACCCTCCTTCGGGTGCATAGCACCAAACTCTGGAATTTGTCAGGCATGAAATATGAAATATATTTTATACATGAAATATCACTCGGTGAAGTGATGTTTCTGATTAATTTAATTTTTTGGGGTTTTTTAACCAGTGGTTAAAAAACTTTTATATTTTTTGTCCCATCTGCTCTAGGTGTGCGTACCAATGGTGGGGGGAAATTTAGATATGGCTAGAATAGGAAAGTTTTAGGCTTCATGTTTCATACCTAATATTATCTTCCCTATTAACTCTTTTGAGAGCAGCTGCTTAATTCCTTTTTCTCATGTAGCCATTGGTGATTTGGTGTTTCCTCTAAGATCAAGGCACAGCATCTTTTGAGCTAAAGGTGTTCTTTTCAAAAATGCCTTTTTTTCTGTTGTTGTTGTTTCTGTGGTCTGGGATCTATGAACAATTCAGGTTCCTGAGTTTACAGAATAACTGGACACAGCAACTGTGCTGTCCCTGCTTTGAGATAGATGAAACAGGTTAGACAAAGTCAGCACTAGATTTAGAAAATTCTATGTCACATGGAATGAGGATTTTATAGTTGCTGTATCTGCGTAATTCTTCTGACAAATATAAAACAGAAGAAAACATAATTAAATATAGACTTTTAACTACATTAAAATTGTATTAAAAACTTTTGCCTTGAAAAGAACTGTTTTACATGGCTTTATGACTGTAAATTCTTTGGCCTTAAGAACAGAACACAATGACCTAGGGATTAACAGGGAGAATTCATACCAAACAAAATTGTAGTTAGTATCCATGTTTCTTGTTAAATATTTCAGTATTGCCAGTGACCACGTGACCCATCACAAGGCAGATAGTAATTTCAGCATTAAAAATTAACTGCTGCAGTGACAATTTGGCTTTGTGAGCTAAGAGAGAATGTATTTAGTTACAGTTTCATAACTCTAAATGAACTTCCACACTGTTCATTCTGGGTTTCATTCTATCCACCTTTATGGAATCCTTTTTTGAGTAAAGAGGAGCACTTGTGTTCTTACAATGCACCTTCAGCCTCATTTTCAGGATTGCAAAACTTGATCTTCCTCCTAGGGGAACATGTATATTTAAAGCAAACCACTCTATCATGTAGCTTTATATAATGAGCCTTAAAATTCCAATTCTTGAAAGCTCATTAGTATTTTCCTGATTATTCAAAGGTTTTTTGGAAGCTTGACTCTGAAAATCTTTCTAAATATTCTCAATTTGAGGAAATGGAGAGAGGAGCAGAAGAAATAGTAGAGGAACATGTGATAGAGGCAATTTTTAATAGAATGTGATTTGCCTTATGATATGTGCTGTGCCTTGTTTCTTTCGAAGATATGTTCTTTAGTGGCAAAACCAGAGACTTTTCAGCAGAAACAGAATAAATTCCTTACAGTCTTGTTTGCTATTTGATCATAATTAATGTTCAAAAGAGACTGTTTCCACTGCAGGTTAATATCAAGGAATATTTTTCCCCAGTATCTTCACAAAGACTTGAATGAAAACAGTAATTCTGACTTGGTGGAGCTTGTGGAGTTTTGAAGTCACTTCAAAGTTTTATTTTAAGCATGTGTTAAAGTGCTCTGCTGAAACCTAATCACTGGCCTCTCTATTTCACTTTTGTCCAAGATTCATTTCACAGGGTTATCCATCCAGAAGAGAGGCAGAAAATGCCTGAGTTCAGGGCACTTCCATGTACTTGAAAACAGCTTTTATAAAAGTATCAATAGCATTTTTCAGCAACAGCTGAGTGGGAAGGGAATGTATTCTGAGCAACAGCAGCTAAAGCCAGTGTATTTATCTGCTGGTAGATCTGACTGCAGAACTCAACTGCTGGGAGTCCTGATGGAGATATTTATAGCTGGATCTCCCCACTGCCAAGGGATATTAACACATGTTAGATTGAAAAGGGAATAGCAGAGCCTGCTTGGGACAGTGTAGGAAAGCAGTCATTCCATAAGCATTCATGGTTATTTTTGCCAGCTTGAAACATTAGATGGGTTCTGTTTTCTGAGAAGGACTGAGGGTTGGAAGGTGAATATCCCGGTCCTCTGCAGTGCTCCAGCTCCTTTTGATGAATTGATGATGCAAGAAAGGCCTAAACTAGAAAATCTGGTCCTCTCAGAGTTTCCTAAGTGTTTCAGAGCAATTCATAGGACACCAGAGCCAGCTGAGAGGTGCCTTTCATGTGTTCAGCCATTTATGAATACTAGAGAATGCTTTGGGGACAGAGGAACTGCTGGTGTACAGAGTTTACATAGAATCTTTCTAAACTAGGCCTAATTTTTCCAGTATTCTGTGGTTGCTTTGTCTGGGAACCACCCCATCACCTCTGACTGTGTGTAGTAGCTCTAAGAAGTAGGAAAGTCTCCTCTACGTGAAGAACTAATAGAAGTTTAAAACAGTTTTGCAGTGGATAGGACTGATTTAGATCTCTTTCTAAAAATGTCATTTTCTTTCACCCTTGTAGTGGTCAGTAATGTTTAACAGTAACCCAAAGTGCTTAAAGAGGATTGAGTTATGGCCTGAGGCTTAGAGTACTCGTGGGAGACAGGTGATATGCCTGCTGTAACAGCAGAGCCTGTATTTTATGTAAGTTTCCCAAGATCTTAAGGTACTCTACTGACGTATATGAAGTTTGCCCTCAGGTGCAATCCTCAGCTACGTGGCCTATCCACCTTGATACTGGCAGTGGAAACCACTGTAGGAAGCCATAATTTTGTACAGAAATTTCATGTTATCCTTCAAAAAGATGATTTATTCAGTTCCATTTGTACAAGTCCTGTTCAGCTCTTGGCTTCAGTGCCTTCCCATGCACTAAGTGGCTGAATATGCCACTAGTTCATCTTTCCTTTCGTGTCTGATCCTATGCATGGAGTCCCTTTTCCATCTCACCTTCTGATTGCTCACTAGACTCTCCAGCTGCATTACTTTTCACTGATTGAAATGTTATACACTGTATTCATTTAACAAACATTAGTGCATAAATGTGTTTTTCAAGTGTAGCTACAGGTAACATTGGAAAATGTTTTCCATAAAGTAATTAACTTAATTAGAGTAATTAGAGAGATTGGTAAGAAAGAATTTTTTCCTGAAACAATGGTGCTGACAGAAAAAGTGTAGAGGTTACGTAGAGAAACTGGAGACAAAATTTAGTTTTAAGATTTCCCTGTATTGCTTTGAAGGCATTATTTGAATAATAGGAGAAGGCCATAACTTTGGAGTACTTCTCTATATAAGCCCTATTCCCGTTTCACAGAATTTGGATGGATAGCTTGACCTACTGAAATTTGCTAAATCTTATTCATTATGACAAACATAGCAATATTGTATCCACAACAAAGTTATTTCATACTCTTTTGGATTAGTATGCTAATAACAGGAAATTAAATATCTTTTCAGCTTTTGTGACCATTCAAAAATGGGAAAAAAAAAACATTTATTTTGGACATATTTTCTATTCATGTTGGCATCCTGTACTTTTCCAGAAGTTGAAAACAACGGGCCTAATTTTCCTCAGTAATAAAATGCTTAAGAAAAAAAATGAAAAGAATATTTGTATATACCTTATCAGAAATAAGTAAATGTGTATCTGCAGCTTATTCTCTTTTGGGATATTTTTTTTACTATTTTTTCCATTCTGAAATTTAGAAGAAAAAAATCGGATGTGCCTCACAGTGAGGAGATGCAAACTGTTACCTGGTAATGTTATTGCTGTGTATGCAAATATTTGGTAAATATCCTATTTCAAATGTCTCATATACTCATTTATTGCAGGTTTAATAGTTTCAGCAGTGTTTTGAAGCATTTGAGACAGGAAACTAAACCTGACTTATTGTAATGTGTTGTGTGTGGTAAGATGAAAATAAATATCTTTAATTATTTTCTTTACACATGAGTGTGCTCTGCATATAACCAAGGGAAGTGTTCACAGTGATGCTGATGGTCTCTTAAGTAGAAAATATTTTTTGGATTTTATGTGAAAACAGAGAACTCAGGTTTCTTTTGTTCGGTTTTAAGTAAGTTTCATGCAAAAAAAAAAAGGCACAGTTCTTGTAGAACTTGGGCTGGACAAAGTATTTCAGCATATGGTGAGGAATGTGTGAAATTGCCAAGAATGTGCAAATGTCTGTGGATGAATTAACAGGCAGTAACTTCATCTCAGAAGCAGCAATACATTCTTTATGCCAGCCAAGGGAAGGGAGCTGCTCATTGCTGGAGCAGTGACCAGAGAGGACGTGGCAGTGCTGGGGATGTGTGACGTCAGAATGGCTCCAGAGATGGCAGAACCTGCTGCAAGAATTGCCAACATGGAATAAGGGTGAGGGTTAACCACCACATGGAACTAATGGCCATCTAAGCCTGTTTAATTCCAAGTCAAGTCTGATTCTTGATTTTAATCAAAGAATTAAGGGACTAGGATTGAGTGCGTTTTATGCTGGGAAGGGATTATTTGTTTGTGCATCTGCAAAATGTTATTTCTTGCCTGTTTCCCAGGATATTGTTTATTTTTTTTAAATTATCACAAGCAAAGCAAATATGCTCATCTACGGAATGCACTGTATTTTTATAATTTTGTTCTAAGAGTTTCTTCTTTCTTTGTCATGTAGGCATTATCAGTCAGTCACAATAAAGATTCTATGACAAATTTTCATGCTGGAAATACTTCATCTAGATTCCTGAAGCCATTTTTGCCATGAGAAAGGGATTTCTTCCTCTATTGTCTTCTACACAAATGGTCTGTTTCTTTATATGCAAGTATCCCTGCATTTTCTCTCTCTTTTTTCACTCCGAAGCTCTCAAATTTTTCTGCACTATGAGAATGAGATGTGTGAATTGGCATGCTGAAAACATTTTCCCTTTTAAAATCTGGTCATAATCCCTTTGTTTCCAAAGCAGCCCAGACACTAGGATTGGGGGGGGGAACAAAGAAAGAAAAAGAAAGAAAAAAAAAGAAAAAAAAAAACTGTGCAGGAAGAGCCAAAGAGACATGGGAAAAATTGATAATTCTTCTTGGGAATGAGTAAATTTTTGTAGCATTTCCATCCTCACTGGGCTCCCCTGATGAAACTGGGAGGATGCAAACCTGGACACTTCATCTCTTGATCTACGAGAGCAAGTGTAAGTTCTTTTAGTGTTTTCAGGGGCTGATGGGATTGGAAACCAAAACAATCTAGAAGTTATTGATGAAAAGGAAGACTTGAAGGACTGCTCTGATTCCTCTTATTTCTTTGCCCTTTCATTTCCGAGGATATTCAGAAGCAATAGGAGAACACAATTGACCATTAGCATTTATGCTGCACCAAAGCCTGTATTTTAACACAAATAAAAAGTGAAATTGCTAAAATAATGCTAATAAATTTAATTTTTTAGTGTCCTTAGAGCCCTAGCTTAGTGGGAGAAAGAGGGGAGAAGAGTGATGGAAAAGCAAACAGCTCTGTGCTTCTTAGTTCAGTGTTGGTAGAAGAGGGAAAACACCAGACAGTGCCTTTCTCTCCACAGTTCTAAGAGGATTTCTGGATGTTTTCTTGCCTCTTCATAAACTGGAATGGAAGGACATGAGAAGTGTAGCTGATCATTTAAAGCGTGGTTGCTTTCAGTTTCAAAGCTCTTGCAGCCTTTGCAGTTTGTGTACTATTTAAAAGAGACTTCAAGCCTTGTTTGAAGTATTTGACATGCTGACTAAAACTAATGGTGCTCTTAGCTCAGTGGGTTTTGTTCGTTGTGTATCAGCACAAAAGTTCTTGGGCTGGCACCTTTGGTGTTCTGCAAACCCAGTTTTTAGTCCAGTCAAGTCTGGCAGTAGTCAGCAGTTTTCTATGGAAGTATGGAACTGGCAAATAAACCCTAATGGGTTATCATACAGCTCAAGGAGTATATAAACTTTGCTAACTTGAAATATTTTACTGCCCTACATTGCATTTATATTGCCATAATAGGTGTGTTCTTTTACTTTTGGGGATGGCACTGGAGAAAACAGACAATTTGATGGGGGCGAGGGAGCAAAAGCTGGATGAGTCTCTCTCTGGGGTTACACTCGAGGGTGGTGGTTCTGCAGTGGAAGTGGCAGGGCTTTTGCTTCTTTGTTTTCTGCTCTCTACTGAACCAGAAAATGGTGCTCAGTGAAGGGCTATACACAGACATGAATTTCCTGAAAATAAGAAAAACATACAGTGATGAATCAGTCCTGAGATTGCAACGTATTTTCCTTATTTTCACAATGCCCAGAGAAGCTAACCTGCTTTCCCAGTGAAATGGAAAAGCATTCTAAGCAAATCTGGGACAATTGATTTGCATTCAGCTGGTTCCTGGAAGTTTCAGGCCAAAGCTCAAGCAGGATGTAAAGTTCAGTATGCAGGTGACAGGCTCCCAGTGAGCACGTGACTGTCTGGAATGTATGCTGTCAACATTCTGGCTGATAAGATGCAGAAAATTCAGACACTCACCTTTTAATCAGGAAGAATGGCTAGCAGAAATCAAGACACCTTCTTGTGAAATCCAGCACAAGTGACAAGGCAGAAGTAAGGTATGTTGTCATTTTTAATACTTTTAAAAGGAGAAATGGATACTACTCTAAATGTAGACGCTACACTGGGGCACTAGGAAGTTTAGTAACACAATTTTTCTGTAGTTTTTAAAATTAAAAACACAGACAATAGCTGATAAAGTCTGGTGGAGTGTTTTAAGAGAGGTATTTCCTTCTTCCCTGAATAAGACTGGAACGGGAGTCTTAGAGCCAGTGTTCTGAAATGGATGAAATATGGAACTTAAGGAACCATAGTGGGAGTACTATGGGATATGCAGTGCTGTGAGATAAAGTTTGATGTATTTGCTAATCTCCATAATTAGATAACAAGTTTTTTAGGGAAAAAAATGCTTTATACTGTTGGGCATTTGTGTTTAATGTCAAGACAGCCCCTGTTCAGTCTCCAGCTTGTCAGCCATGATGAAGGCTGTCATGCACAAGGAAATGTACTCTATTAAGTATTTTTTTTTTGGATGTACTCTTGATGGTGTATAAAGATTTTTTTGTCAGATAGTATGAGCTATTCAAGAAATCATTGCTCTCATCCACTTTCAGACAGCAAAAAATAAGTATATTCTATGCTCAGGGCAACCCAAGTCAGCTCTGTCTTGCAGCATTGCTTTTGGAAATGGACAGTTCTTTTCTCCTCACATTTACTGGTGATTTTAGGTATTCCAGTGCCTTTAGAAGACTTGTAGCACTGACTTGCTAAAAATTGTCATGTTTTTCTTGTCATGTGAATTTAAGTAAGAACAGATAATAAATACATGAAGGGAATTGAAAGTCTAGGTTTATATCCTTCCCTCTCATTTTATATAGTGGGAGATTCTCAAAAGAGCTCCATCAGGTCAAAAGGACCAAGAATGGTTGAAATATTAAAAACCCACATCCCCCTGAAGAAATTTCATCACGTACCTGTGACTTGCCCAGTCTGGAATGTGGATAGGTCCCTATAGGAAAGGCTTCATACAGCTTCAGATTTTGAGTCCTTTGTGCATAATGTTAGTACCATGGGCAGCTTTAACACTGGCTCTTCCAAACTGCTGGCTTATTGCTCCCTGAGCCCAGGGGTCAGTCTGGCCAAGGGCAGAGAGGAGATAAGCAGATGTTCTAAGATGGTCACAAAGGTTCCGTGGGGGCAGCTGCCTTTGGGTCTGAAGAGGCATTGCCCAAGCTGTTGTCCTTGTGTGTGTAACAACCAGCTGCCCGGTTTAAGTCCAAAGCCACTCTGAGCTAGGGTGAGAAACAACACTGGAAACCGGAATTTATTGGGAAAAATTAGAAGTTAGGGATAACTGCTGTGTGAAGGCACTAGAGGACACCGCAACAACAGGCAACACTTTAAACTTCCCTTCTTGCCAGAGCGCTGCATTGCACACGCTTTTATCTTGGTGTTGCAAGTTTGAAAAGTTGCCATGCTGTGAGATTTCAGCTTCAGCAGGAGCAGACAAATATCTAGGAAGGGTATCATCATCTTCTGTTGGGCTGGAAAATTGCCTCTTTGGCAATAGCAGTATTTATGGGATCATTATCTTATTCACAGGATTGTCCTTGAATTCTTCCCATTTTATAACGTCTTTTGAGAGGACAGGCAAGTAATTCAAAGAGCAGAACTTATTTTTAGGTTTAGTCTGAGCCTGAAATAATTTGAGAAGGCTGAGCAGTGTTACAATAAACAGGGAGTAGAACAGAGACAGGAAATAGGGGGTCTTTGGTAATGAGTTCCAGCCACTCTTGAAACAGAAAGCCAGAGAAAGCTTTACTTGAGAATAGTTTCTCAGTGACAGCTTAATAATTTTTAGCTTGTTATTCACCACTAAAGGGGAACAGTTCCTGCAGATTTATGCTTTTCTTGAAAGATCCTTTTTTAAAGATCATTTAGCAAGTTATCTTTTTAATGTTTTTAGGGTTGCATTGTTCTTGCTCCTAACCAATCTGCTGTTTAAAAAAACCAGATGTTTGGAGGGGAGTCTGAAGTTTATACAGTTGTGAGTTATATATACATCTGTGAGAAGCCTTTGGGATAAGACTGTGGGACAGGGGCAGGGGATTCAGCTTAAAATATGACCAGGCATTGAAGATTTCAGAAGCTGAGGGTTGAAAGGGGAAGAAATCACAGCTACATCCTGTAAAAAAAGCAGAGCGCTTGTTTCCAAAAGTTTCTTTTAACCCTGGGAATGTGACTGCTGAGATGGGCCCAAAGCATGGATGGTGAGATTGATATTTACAAGCACTTCACGTGGCTAAAGAGGGTAAGTGATTTGCTGGGCTTTGTTTTCTCTTTCGAAATGCACATTTAGCAAAATCTTAGTAAGAATTCTCTGCTTTGCAAAAGGAAACTGATTCAGTGCCTCAGACTTTAAATGGTGTGAGTTTCTTCATGAGAAGTAAATTAAAGACGTGCCTTGGTGTAGGAGGAGGCAGCTTAGGGAGGGGGGAGAAAATCAGCTGTCTTTGTCTTTAAAAATGAAACTCTAGGATCAAACTTTGAGCAAATGGCAATAGATTCTGGCAAGTGCTTGTGCCTTCCGGGGATTGCAGTGCAACAAAACAAATCCTGCATGGTAATGTATGGCAAAAGAAAGGAGAGGCTCTTGTTTACCATGTTGTGCTTTAAAGGGAGAAGTTTTCTGCACCAGCTCTTCCCTTAAGTGATTCTTCATCGGGGTAACTGTATGAGACTTTTCGGGATGCCTTTGTCTCGGGTAAAAATGGTGGTGGTTTTCTTCTGTGCCTGTTCCTCTGCTAAAAAGATGGATTTTTTTAAAAACGCAGGGCTATTAATTTTGTTAAATTTGTTGATGAAATGCCCAGACATAGATTAACTGCATGAGATTGTTTATGTCTTACTTTTTTTAAAAAAGTAGGTTAGTACAGTTCTCTCATCACCTTGAGAAAATCACTTTGATTCTGTCAGTTTTTAGATTTTATGTTCTAAGTATTTATTTTTCGATGTTAGAAAAACCCATGAATGGGATGTGGATAGATCCCTCAGAATAGGCTGTTTTTAAAATTAGAATACGGATTTAATTGTGTCAAGAAAGAAGCATATTCTCTCCGTGTTTTTTTAAAATCTGTTTTAACCTGTATGTGCTTTTCCTGCAAATTCTTGCCTGTCTATATGTATACACACATTAATACATATGCAAATGCTCTCCTGGGTTTTTACTAGCTGTATAAATATAAAATATCTGTCAATTCTAATGTGAAATGTGATTAGGAATGTTTATTTTGGGTAGTGTCTTGAATGAGTGTAAAATATTAAAGGTGTGTCAGTCCTTAATAAGAGCTTGGGAATCCTGAAGTTAATTTACCAAATATTTGCATCAGATTCTGGAAACTTTCACATTTCTAGAGTGTGTCTGTGGAGGGGATTAAATGGGAAGTGAGTGGATAGTGAAGAGGCAACAGGAAGTAGCTGCTGGTAACATTATACTGTTAGTTTAACCTGTGCTCTGTGCAGTTAAAGCTAATTACCTCTTTTTAAAAGTATATTTTAAGCTCACATATTAATTTGCTATTTAAATGAGGTTATGAATACAGCGTGTCTGCCACTCCTGCTTCCAGAAATTTCATTTCTGTAAAGACAGGTTTGCTAACAAAAAGATTAATAAGGTCTGCTGCCATCAGCTTGTGGGCTGTGCTCAGAAAGGATACGGTGTTCAAATGTAGCACAAGATTTTACAGGAATTAACAATGCCCCTGCTGTAGTTGCATGTAATTCCCCTTAAGTCAGGTACATAAAGGAGAATATCAATACTGCTGCTTTTCCTTGCAAGCTCTTCAAAGGGGTGAGCACATGTGGGGGAAGGGAGGAGGACTGAAAGTGATCTTGGATTGTTCCCGGGATAACTTCAGCAGTCTGCTCCCAAATTCCTTTGACAAGTGATTTAGAAACCAAAAAAGTTGAAACAATCTAAGTTGCTTGTTCAGTTTCTCCCATCCAAGAACTCCAGTGTCTCACGGCTGGCACTGACTGTTACAGCGCATAAAGATTTTGGTTCCTGCAATCATAAACTGTTGCTCTTTGGCTGATAATAAAATTATAAGTTGCTTTCAGACTAACACATGACATTTTAACAGAGAATAACTGCAACAGACTTCCATAAAGCCTTGGTGAAGTATGCCAGAGCTGGCTCAAATTTCATCATTAGCAGAAATCACTTCAGAGACCCAGATGGGTTTTAATGTTGCAGGGGTTGGCTAGGCTGGATTTGTGTGGTATCTGTGGCTTGGACTGGGTTAGGGCAGCAAACAAAAACAAAAATCACGAGATCCAGGCAGGCAAAACAACAGATACAACTGCTATTTTCAGATACTTAGAATGGAGGGTCTGGTTTTAAGCAGAAGTCCTGTAACGTAATGTGTACAGTGGCATCTTGCAACAGCAGAAGGGGAAAAAGCACTATTTAGATGAAACTGAAATAATCTCTCACCACACTTCAGTTCTTTCCATTGGACTTTATTGATGTCAACATGACTTGGGGAAATGCTGGGCCAAGAATGGCCAGAGGGATGGACAAAGTGGGCAGCAAGATGTGAGAGCATGTGGACAGAGCGCAGGAAGGAGGATAGGGAAAATTCCTTGCATATAAACATTGTGCTTTTAACTTCACAGCTTGGGCAGCAGCACAGTTCTCACAAAGCAGTGGTGGGCAGTTTGGGGGAAAGTGTTTTGCAGGTAATTAATACTGCACTCTTTCTCAGGGCCTGTGTGGGGATCTATTAAAAGTTTCTGTTGCAAACTAAGGGACCTGAGATACACCCACGACCTCAAAGTGTCTCATTTTGATCAAATATTCTATTGTTCTCCCAAGGGATTTGGGTTAGGCGGTTCACATGCAATTTTGTGTCATCCTGTTGCTTTATTCTTATCTTTCCACCCACTCTTAATTGGAAGACACCATTCCAAATACAAACAGTACAACCCATATTTTGGTATGTAGACATGTTGTTACAGCCCAAAAAGATGAATATAAATGCTAATGTTCACTGCAAACAGTGCAGCACAGAGCTGATGGCTGGCCTGAAATTGGTGTGCATTGGTTTTATGCCTTTCTTTTTTTCTGGAGGAGATTCTTTACCAGTAAGAGGTGGAGTGATCAAACCAATGGTGTAGCCATTAAGTTCAATATACCGAAGGTGAATCTTACGACTTCTGTCAGGATATTTTCTGTTGAGACATGTGACTGTCTGGAGGAAAAAGAAATAAGTATTAGTTTTCAGAAAACTTACCCAGATAAAATAAAAATATTTGTTTAAAATTCATTTGGTTTAAGGACTACCAAAATTTACCTAGCTCTGTCTCTGCTTAGTTTCAGACTATGCACTGTCAGCTTTTTCCAAGTGACTGGTACTTTCATTTAACCAACCTGTAACAATGGCAAATAAAAAATCCTGCTGTTGATTTACTAATTGCCTTCAGATGAAAGGCAAGAATTATAGATCCAGAAATCATGTTCCAGCCACCTTCTCCTCCTCTCAGGTAACTGAGAGAGTGAACATATATTGAGATGGGTGTGTATCTGAGGTAGCACTAACATGCCAAGTGATTAAATTTGTATTGCACCCACAGTCAGATGCAAATAAAAATGTTTACTGTTTAAGCTGTTTAAGCTGCTCACTTATCACTCATCATAATACAACTCCTTGTGACTCAGAACATAATTCTAGTGACCAGAAAGAGTACTACAGAGATAGAAGGACCATACATTTCTAAATGTTGTCAACTTCAAATGATGTCTAAAGAGGCTGCCTGGAACAGAGGCTAGACAATGTTAAAGGAATAAAGTAGGAATTTATTAAAAGGCCTTCAAAGGATTCACCTTGGGCAGTACAAGAGCCTGGCTGACGCTACACCCAAGATGGACCCAAGTCAAGTTTTCACACTTTTATAAGTTTTGGTCCATTTCCATATTGGGGTTAATTGTCCAATTCCAGCTCCAGGTGATGAAGTCCCATCCTCCCACATTGCTCTCCTCAATTCCCTATTGTTTGCACTTTTTGGGCGCAAAGCTGCAGCCTGATTCTCAGGCTGGAAAAGGATTGCTTTGTGTGACTGAACTGTGAGGAGAACTTACTAAACTTTATATGAAGTTCAGAGTCACACATCAGTGCAGTACGGAACCTGGAAAATATGAAAGCTAAAACTTAAGGCATCACAGATGGGCTGCAAAGAGTCTGCAGTGTACATTTTCTTGTGTTGGAGTGCCAATACTGAGATCTGGGTGTTGCTGGTAGTTTGTGGTAAAGCTGACTGGCTGGACTCTGCTGGCCATACTCCTTGTTTTCAGCTTCTAAACTACAGCAACTACTACACAAGCACGTCCCTAACCTTCCCCATTAATACCAGTATTATCATTGCCACAGGCACCCTATTCAATTATCAGTGGAGCTGAACGTGATTCATGTGGCTAAGGAAGAGAGGAGGG
Source organism: Phainopepla nitens (assembly GCA_013400175.1). Taxonomy (NCBI): domain Eukaryota; kingdom Metazoa; phylum Chordata; class Aves; order Passeriformes; family Bombycillidae; genus Phainopepla; species Phainopepla nitens. Next base: position 129,867 of record VXBQ01011406.1, on the reverse strand, counting down.
TTATGATATAATCTGTCTCCTCACAGAGGCGGGTGACTTGTTGAAAAAGCTCACAAATCACCATGTAACTGCCTGCCAGGTTTCTTTTCCCAGCTCCTCCCCACTCCACATCCCAGGGTGAGATCCATGGTGTTTGTGACAAATTTCTGAGTCACAGCTTGCTGACCAACTTCAGAAATTGGTGGGATTAGAATTAAAATTAGCTGTGCTGGAGATTCTTGGTGCTAAAAAGGCATACACGAGGAGAGCATCAACTGACCAGCATTTCTTGCCATATTCTTTGATACTTTTGCTTATTATCCCCATTTTAAATCAAAGCTATTGAACTGTTCTCCAAAGTCTGCTTTTTTGTGTGTGTCACATAAGAAGAAAAATTCAAGCCCTTTTCTTAGAAGAGGACTCAGTAATGACTGGATCATGCAAGTGATACTAAGAACTTCCCAGCAACTTTCCAATATAATTTTCATATTAAATCAGTGAGCCTATTCCAAAGAGAGATTTGGAAAATAAAAATGGAGAAGCTAAAGCAGGTGATGGAATGCTTTTTGACCAAAAAAAAAGAAAAAAGAAATATGGAAAGCTTTCTTTTTCTTTCTCCAGAACTGGGAGTAACAGCTGATTTGGAATTGTTCCAGGAAATTTTTATGTTATGCAATGGAGCTGGGAGGGTCTGGAGAATCCTTTGAGAAGTGGCTAAGGGAGCTGGGGGTGTTCAGCCTGGAGAAAAGGAGGCTCAGGGGGGACCTTATCCCTCTCTAGAACTGCTTGACAGGAGGGTGCAGCCAGGTGGAGATCGGCCTCTGCTCCCAGGCACCGAGTGACAGGGTGAGAGAAATGGCCAAAGTTGTGCCATGAGAGGTTCAGATTGAATGTTAGGAAAAATTTCATCACAGAAAGGGTTGTAAAACACGGGAACAGAATGTCCAGGGAAATGGTGGAGGCACCATCTCTGGAAGGGTTAAAAAAATGTGTAGATGTGGTACTTGAGGACATGGTTTAATGGCGAAAATGGTGGTGGTGCTGGTTGGACTCGATGATCTTAAAACTGTTTTCCAGTCTTAAGAATTCTGTGATTCCTGTGACAAAGTATTTATGGCATGAAGTTGATTATTTTATCTGCAGTGGTACTGCCATTAGCATATTTTTTTTCTACCTTGCTTTAGCATATCTTTCCTTCTACTTTGTTATCATGTGTTATCATAAACTTTTCTACATGTGCAATCTCTCTCATTCTTTCATTATAAGAGGCATAGTTACCATATTTGGCTTATAATTTGTCAAGCCCAGGTAATAATTTTTGTTCTTTAATGCTGGATCTTCTGAAATAATAGCTTTATAGGAAATCCTGCAGATTCAGCCTTTTAAACCTGTGTAACCACATGACCAGTGTTTGTTTACTGTTTGTGATTTCTTAGAGCAACTGGAATTATCTGTGGTATCATGTCTTTTGTGCTATAGGTCCTGTATTCAGTTGCTGCTGATACGTGTGACATCTTGCTCAGTTCCCTCTCAGTCCTGACTCCCACAACTGCAGAATGCACTCCAGCCATCCACAGATGGCCTTGGTTCATGTTACACTGTTTTATCTTGTCTTTATACAAGCCACAAAGAATTACCAAGTCTCAACAACTGCTATACATCAATCAGACACTTTTATTTAGCAGGTCATTTTTCTGTCTACTGTACTTTCTTGTGCTTATCTGAGGCCTTTCTGGCTGACCTCACACCTGCATATTTAGAGCCATTTCTGTGAGGTCTTGAACCTTACTTGTGCTTATTATGAACTGGTCAAAAACTTGTGACAGAAGTATATTTTGAGTAGAGTTAACATGTTCATCTTTTGACCACTAATGCTGCTAAGTGAGGTGTGGAGTGAGCGCCTGCACATTCTGTTTTCAGTGTTCCTGTTGACCCCTTAAACAGGGACAAAAGACCAAGATTATTGAATTTAGAGAGGATTCTAGTTAAGGGCCTTGCAGCTGTGCTAAAGGACATGATTAAAACATAAGAGCCAGATGCATCGGAAAAAGAGTATAAATAACAGAATGCAAGTCAGTGCAGACTTGCTCAAAGTTATACATTTAAGAGGAAACAAAGAGTAAAAGCAGAGTGAAGAACAGGCTGGCAGCTAAATAAAAGCATTTTTAAAGGATCTGGAAGTTATGGGTCCTAGGCTGAAAATATATGAATTTTACTATATGTTTAATATGGAAAGAAATATGGCCTGAGAGTCTATGAAAAGGTTTTACCACTCAAGCCAGTTTCAGCTGGAGTCCTGCCTCTCCTCTTAGGCCCTTAATTTCAAAAGAATTTGGGAAATAGTTGGTGAAGACGAACAAAAAGAAAGCAACAAAACAAATCTTGAAAAATTAACCTATGAGGAAAAGACAAAAAACTCATATTTTCTTTCATGGCATGAAGAGGGACCTGCTAATTAGAAATGTAGAGGTAATCTTCAAATATGTTAAAAATCTCTGAAGTGAACAGAAGGACCTATTTTTTTTTTAATTTACGGTAGTATGATAACCATGAAGTTGAAGAGGTGATTCCGATTAGGCGTTAAGAAAAATGCTCTAATGATGGCTAGGTGAGAAGTAGATGGAGAAGCTGTGAATTTCATCTCTGGAGGTCTTTAGAAGAAGACAAAACAAGAATGTTGCAAATAATCATTGGCCCTAGAATGAAATATTGAGCCAGATGATCTCTTCAGGCATCTTTCAGCCCTGTTTGTTGGTGCCTTTGTGATCCTCTCAATTTCTTTTAAAATAATCAGAGACAAGGGTACTCGATTTCTCTCAGCTTATAAAGGTGCCACGCTTGTCTCTAGTGCCACACTTATATCTAGTTCAGCACTTTATGGATTGAAAATGTCTTTTGATTAGATAAAAATTTGATTTTTTTTTATTTAATTAGCACCATGTTTATTTTCAGGATCTGTTTTACGTTTGAGCCTGCACGCCTCAGTATAGCTCAAGAAGCCATAAATATATTTAATTTCAAAAAAAACCAAAAACAACAAAAGCTGTTCACAAATGTTCAGTTGAAAAAGAAAGGGCAGTTGGGCAGGAGGATTATGATTCTATTGCTGCCATTGTGCAAGTCACTATAAATGAGTAGCCAGCTGCAGCTGAAGGGAGCTCCTTGGATTCCTGTGTTAGCTGAAAAGCCAGGCTGAGTGTTGTGTTCCCTGGCAGAAATGCAGTGCCTGCAGTGGAGCTGGGAAACCAGCCTCGGGCAGTTCAGAGCAAACAGCTCCATTCCCACAATGTTTCAGTGGGCAGGATGAACCTAGGAGACTCTTCTAAACTTCAATAAATCTGCAGAATTTTTTTTTTCAATGTGGTGTTTCCATATGAAGTATTAAAATTCACAGGAAATGGGGAATAATAGTTAAGGATGGGCCAGGTTTCAGAAGGTTTTGCTCCTTAGAGCCATTTCTAAATGGCTCTGGGGAGCAAAACCTTCTGAAACATGATTGGGTGATTGGATGGCGAGAGTAGTTCCTGAAAAGAATTTGATCATTTGAATAAATTTTTAATCGCTAGCAAAAAACTACACCTTTTCTTTCAGTAATTTCTAGGAATAATATGCCTATAACAATTTTTACCACTTGAAAGTAAATACAAGATTCATTGACTTTGGCAAAAGACTGTGGAGACTAGATCTTTCAAATTAAATGGGTTCTGTCTTGGTAAGATGGTATTTTCCATGGAAATTATAATTTTCTAGAAAAAAAAATAATTCATTTACCATTCTTGAATGCTGGAAATGAGAGAGTATTCAAAATACAGCTAAAAGGAAAAGGTACATTCTTAATGTATATTAATTTTTAATGTACAGTAAGTACAGGCCTAATACACATGAAATAAACAGTTCTGGTCTATACACACATTTTTTCATCTTTTTTGCCTTGTGAAAACTCCTTAATATACAAAACTTTTATTAATGGCTGCTTGAAGCTTTGACTGTAAAAATTCTCACAGCACTTTTTTTTCCTCCCAGTCACAGGTGAACCATCACTTATCCAATAATGAAACTTATCAAGAAAGGTTGGCACGATTAGAAGGTGATAAAGAGTCGCTCATCCTGCAGGTATGTCCAAAAGAGAGACGAGTATTGCCTGCAGAGTTGATATTCAGTGCATAAAAGCTGAAGTGGCAGAGTATTTTCTGTTAAACAAATGTTAGCAGGTCGCCAAATGTAGCTTATATTTAACCAGGAGTTAATTTGTAATCTGTATAATCCCTCTAAATGATTTCGTGACAGGGTAAACTGGTAGAGGAGAGGGGTGTAGCAGCAGTAAAAGTGAGGGGGATGACAAAGGAATTAAAAATAATTCTGTCCCAGGCCACTGCTGGGATGTGGTTCTCATTCCAGGTTTGCTAGGTTGTGCCAGTTTTCTAGGTTCTGTGTGCCACCATTTTAAATGAACTAGAAGACTGGTAGGTGGATAGAACTGATATTTTTCCTGTTTATATGCTGCACCAAAATTGTTTACATCATCAAAAAGCTCAAGGGTTAGGGAAACAGGGATAGAGAAAATTTGACAGTAAAATGCATGCCTAAACTCTGCCAGGTTTCCTGTTTCTCAGTTGACCAAACCTTTATCAAACAGATCCCGTGTCCCATGGAAGTTCTCCTGGAGAAAACACACGTTGCACAACTTAAAAAAGAATAATAAAAAAATAATAAAAATTGATTGATAAAAATAATTATTAAAAATTAATTAATTTAAAAATGCACAGAAAAAACTGTGTATTTTTGCTAGTACTAAACTGTACATTCCATGCTTTTTAAAAACTGAAGGTGGAGATTATTTAAATGCTCTTTGCATATCCTTTCCCTTCATGTTTTCAAATGCATATTATAAGCACGTATATTTATATCAGACAAAACTGAAGTGTGTTGGGTAGGTGTTCTCCCTGCTTTCAGTCCCAAGTTTCTGTAAACATGTCTTATCCTGTACTGCTCACACTTGTGTTCATTTACTGAGCAGAAGCCTCACTGCTGTTGTTAAATAAACAATAAATGTTTATTTAGTAAGCTTTGCCTTGGTTGAAATTTTTTTTTATTACTGTTAAGCTAAATTGCTATTAACAAACTTAGGGAAAAACCCACCTGACTGAAAAACAATCTTCTAGTTGGAATTTAAGTGTGCGCTACGAATTCCCTTTACAACTGATATTTATTAAAACTTTTTTTTATTGATCAAGTGGTTGTCAATATGAAAAACCTGATTCTGTTAGTAATAGCAAACAACTTTTCACACTGTACATTCAGGTCTTGAATGCATGAGCAACTTATGAGTGGAGAGACAATTAGGAGGCCAAATCCAGCGGTTCCCTGCAGAGCTGAGGGTGGAACTGGTGCACCTGTGGCTCTGGCTGTGAGGGTTTCCTTTGTTCCCCACATTTCTGTGCAGTCCTGTGATCTGTGCATCAGCTTTTGTGGATCTAACAGGGCCAGTGCTGATAAGTCCCTCCAGATTGTCCCAGGCTGCTGCTCAGGATGTGCTTTTCCTCTCTTTGTCCTGCAGATTTTCAGTTACTATTTCTTCACCCACACAAACAGGTACCTAGGAATGCAACCAGCCAAATGCACAAAACATGGGCTTTTAGGACACATTTTGGGACCTGCCTAGAGCTTTTCTTTAGAAGGAATAGAGTAAAATCAGAACTAGAAAATGTCTCTCTTGCATTTTACTCCCATCACTTCCACCCCCATCAAACCCAAAGGCTTAGTCAATATTTATGCATTTTCCTTTCCCACAGCACAGCGTTGCTGTGGAACTGCAAAAACCTCTGGCAAATAAGATAGACTAAAACCACAGTCTGGAAGATGAACATCAACAACAACAAAGATGCTAAGGTGGAGCTGGGTTTAGAACCTGGTTTACACCAATGCTTCTGTCCAGGCAGTCAAGTCTGAGGAGCACAGGCAAGCCCCAAGCCGAGGTCTGTGGCCTGAGGGACTCTGCTGGTGTGAACCTGGCTGCTGGGCATGACCTTTGGCCAGAAGGATGAGGAAGGAATGGGAACAGAGCACCTCTATTCGGTGGCTCATGCTGAATTGCACCAGTGACGGGCCCATAGCTGTCCTCTGGAGGGAATATGAGGCTGGGAGCACTCCAGTCTTGCCTCAGACTTTTAAACCTTTCTAACACTCAATTTTTAGCTAGGTGTTCAATACCCCTCACTTTTACAGAAAATATATTACCTGCAAGCTGAGTCTTGCAGGTGTTGCACTCCTAAGGCAAGATGGAATTGCCAGCACAGCATAAACTGGGGTTTTGTTCTGGATGCAGCCTACAGGCTCCTTAAAGAGCCTGGCAGATGTGATCCTGGACAGAGGGGAAAATATGAGCTCCAAGTGCCTCTCAGCCCAGCTGCTGGAACACCCAACACATGCTTCTAAAGCTGCTAAGCTTTCACTAAATTTCTTTCCTGGTCACATTTAATATCCAGAGTTTTCCTTCCAGGTTGCACGGGTATTTAAACCTAACGTGAAGCTCTAAATAAAGCTGGTTTTCTTTCTCTGGAACTTGCATCACACTGGAGGAGAGAATTCAGTTTGTTTCGTCTTGCCTCCTGACCACGTGGGATTTTTTGTGTATCATCCCTCATTTAATGGGAATAAAACAAAGTAGACAAGGAACAGATTTCCTTGCAAGGGGTTTTCCTCCTGCCCTAGCTTGCATGTGTCCCCCTGCCATCTGCCTGCACCCACTCCTTCCTATCCCCTCTCATCCTGAGTTCAGCTGTGCTCTAAGCTACAGCCAACTACTTAAATGGAAAAAAAATTATATAGTCTTTTCCTTTTTCCTTTTTCCTTTTTCCTTTTTCCTTTTTCCTTTTTCCGTTTTCCTTTTTCCTTTCTTTTTTTTCTGTGATTCTTTCCCAGGCATGCTTGGCATTATGTCTTCAGGCAAAAGAAATGCAGATCTCTCCCTCTGCAGCTTCCCTGAAGTGAATTCAGTTGTTCATTGGCTTTTAGACATGCTGCACAGTGGAGAGATCTTAAAAGTTTCACTTTCCCAAACTGTACATTTTTATTTTGTTTTATTAATAAAAGTGTTGCAGGATTGGATGTGGGAGCATATATAAGTTTTTGTTAATGCATTTCCTTCAAAATGGAGTTTAAATACCTTAGGATCCTTTGTTTGTTTGTTTTAGATAATATTTTTCTAGAATAATCAAGGCTTTTATATAAATAAATAGTCAAAATGATTATACAGAGTGTATGTTCTTCTTAACGTAAGAATTATCCCTGGTTTTTTTTCCATATCTTTCTAATGATATCCTGGATGCAATTTTCTTTGCTTTGCAAGAAAAAGGGTTCAGCTGCTGGGCTTTCTTTATTGCACACTCACTGCTCTGTACCACCATTCCCACAGTGCTTTACCAGGATTGCTTATTGTTTCTTTTCATGGGGTTCATTGTCTGTTTCTCCCTGCTTTTGCTTTCATGTTTTGGCTTGCCAAAGCCTGGGAATTTTTGTTGGAATAGAACTTTGCCACAGCTAAAACCTGCCTTTTATTCATTGCATTCTTTATAGCTTCAGAACTCTTTATTGATAGGTGAGCTGTCAATAAAGTTTTGTTCTTGTAAGAAGAAAAGTAATTGATTGGGTTGGGAATGAACAATTTTCCTACTTACCTGTTTTAGAGAGTGAAATGCCAACAGAACCCAAAATGGTGATACCTGCTCCAAAACCACATAAAGTATTTCCAGTATCCTCTGTTCTTGTTTGGTCCTTTCCAATTTTCCAGACTTTTGCATGAAGGGAATGCTATAGGTAGCATTCCATCTCTTCTTGAAATGCCCTTTCTTTTTTATATCAAAACAAAACAGTTGCAGGGGAGGGGAGATGAGAGGGCGGGGTTGGAGCAAAATAAAGGTAAGACTGCAAAACTGTCTGTCTTGGTAGAGCAGGTTGCTGCAGTGCACAAGAATATTAAAGCATTGAGGGCTTTAAAAGGGAACTTCTTGTCAAAACGTGCATTTGGATGTTATATGCATAAGGTAATTGAAACTTATTTACAGTCAGTTCAGTAGCACTGTGCTTCTCCTCTCCAATTACAGGTGAGTGTTCTCACAGACCAGGTGGAAGCTCAAGGAGAGAAAATCCGGGACTTAGAAATCTGTCTTGAGGGGCATCAGTTGAAGTTGAATGCTACAGAAGAAATGCTCCAACAGGTAAAAATCTGGATTGCAGACCTTCTCCAGAGGTGGGGTGAGCACACATGGTCAGTTTGTCTGCATGTGTGACGGCCTTTGGCAACAGGATAAAACGGGGAGAAAAAAAAAACTTCTTTTATTGTTTTCCTCCTGCTTTGCACTTCCCCCCCCCCCAATAAATGTTTCTTTGTTTTCCTGTTGCAGAAAAGTTTTACTGGCTGGTTGCATAATGCTGTACGTGGCAGCATGTAAAATGAAACTATTGTGTCTTATTTGAGCTGTGCTTATTTGGACATGGCTGAGTAACTGGTTAGACAGGTTAAATATATCTAACGCATGTAGGAGTTATAGAATTAAGAAGTTTTTATTTCAATGCCGTCTGTTTTCCTATGGCTTTGAAGTTGAACAAGCAGCAATTTGAAAAGAATTACTGCAACAGGTTCTGTTCTGTAACCATTTTTGCTTAACTTCGGAGCTTTTCCCTTATTCTGATATGAGAAAATTAGTATAGAAAGACATATTTTCTTTATTTCAATCAATAGTTTCAGGCTGTGTGGTTTAATTTTTTCTCTTTGATGTTCCATGCTGAGGGAGCAGAGCAAACGATAATTTAAATACCCTACAGAACTTGCAGGTCTGTTGATGCCAGAGTTCTTTCCCTGTGCAATTTGCTGTTGTTAGAGATGCAGATCATCCATTGTTAATGCAGTATATAGATACCAAAAATATATTTGAAACTGTAAATAAGCCTCAAAAATCTATGCCAGAAATTTTTAGGATAGATACTGTTCTCTATGAGCTTAGTTCTTCTCCTCACGCAAATATTTTATGTTACAAATTTGTTATTTTAGTCCATGTGAGATTTTACAAGCCTTTTTATGAAGTGATCATAGCTTTAAATTATGATAAGGATCCTTGTGCATATTTATGTAAACAGCAGCAGTTTCTATAAGATAAAATTGTATCATAAACATTTTAAATAATAATTCCCAGAGGTTCTTGAAAAAAACCATCCATCTCACACAGTCCAAAATGCTTCTAGCGTGGAAAGGTTGTACTCTGAGGGGATGTCTTTAAAAATGCAAACAGTGAATGCATGTAGTTTTCCAGTGAGATCTCTAGTGAAACTCAAAGAAAAATTGTTATTTAAGTTGTGAAAATCTGTTTTCAGATTCCAGAAAGGCATTCACAACACAGAAGCTTCCTGTTCTAATGTGAAACTAGATAGTTGTTCTGTGACTTCTGCTAAAACTGTTTATTCTTTCTCTGACTTAAAATTTTTTGCCCAGATAGTCTTCTTAGGAAACTGTGAACTTAAAGCCTTATTTACCAGACCACTGAGGCATCTGAAAATAGAATATAATGTTACATGAACACTGCCATTTCAGAGAAAGTTTTTGCATCTGCTTGTCTGGCATTAGGCATGTGCATGAATTGCTTACAAAGTTGATCCTAAAGTTATAAGCTACAAAATGCTTTATCAAAGCTAAAGAAGTCAGAGAATCTCCAGATATGTCTAAAATGAGCCTTAAATCTAAATTTTGGGGTAACTATGAGAAGCTGTAGTTGTTCTTTCTCCCAGTAGACAGTTGGATATGTGAAACCCAAGTTAGAATTCTCAGCAGGTAGAGAAGTTGTACATTTATTGTCTCAGCAGAGAATCCTGTTTAATATCATTTATTTTGAAGGTTTTCTCAATTCATCTTGTTGAAAAGATTACCCCCTATGGGGGATGAGCTGAGGTTTGGGCAGAAGGGATTGACCTGATCATGTGGTGGTTATGCCATTTATGTAAGATATGTGGCCAGTGGACTTTTCTGCAGATAACCTGTCAAAAGTAGAGTGAGTGTGTGGCTTCAGGGGTATCAAGAGATGGATCAGTCAGGTTTTGGGGAGATTTGGGTTCACATCTTCTCAGCCAGCAGCTGCTGGTGTCCTGCTTTTCAGAATGACTTCTATTACCCTCTTAGGAGAGGATGTAGTGTAAATTCAGATTTATTTCATGGTTCTGCTTCCTTATCAACAATATATTGGAACTCCACTGATTTTTGGCTGTGTAAACTTAAGTCAGCTGCTTCCTCTAAGTGGAAAATGAAACAATAAAGATAAAGCCCTGTCTTTTTAATTTCAAGAACTATAAGAAGAGTGACTCATAATTAATTCTGTGCAAAAAATGCTTCAATAAGAAAAGAGTCGTAAACTTTAAGATAACCTAATGATGGTATCTGGAAGTTCCACAGCAGAAAGGGTATCTAATGCTACTGTGCAAAGTAGTTTTTGCTGAATATGTGCTAGCAGAGACTTGTCAGGGTGGGGTTACTGGAAAAAAATCCTCCTGGCTTTTGATTTATGCACAGCTGTTTTGAACCCTACTACAAAGTGATCATGGAACCACTTCTGAAACAGCAACCGAAATAAAAGTTACACAAATAAAGTGGCTGTTTAGCCTTTTGGGGTGGGCATCTTGAATGTGGAGTAGCAGCAGCAGAGGAGAAGGTCTCATTCTCCTTTCATCCTTCTCCCTCTTACTGACCATGTTGCTTCTGCAAATGATTTTGAGACTGTCATGCTCAGCAAACCTTCTCCTGGATGACTGGGAGAAAACCACCCTGGGGTTTGGAAGGAAGGGGCTGTTTTTGTGATGGCTGAGTCAAACAGCTCACAGGAAAGGTCAAGGTGTGGCAGAAGGGCAACTGGGAGATGTGCTTTGACTTCACTGTTTATGGAAGCACAGCCAAGGAAAATACAGCTCAGCAGCCTTCGAGCAGTCAGAGGATCCTGTGTGAGAGACGCAGAGATGCCCTAGCGTGCATGGTTGCACATAATGTGATGCTTACAGCATCAAACCCAACGTTTCACTTTTGTAAAGACACTTTTTCCACCACAGATTGTAATGAAGAAAAGTATTTTCGCACCTTGAAGGTGTCTGTGTTTTGTTCCTCCAAAAAAACAAAGCAGGCCTTTTCAAAACTCATGAAAGTCAATGGCAAAACTGTAATTCAGTCCTGAAGTATAATTTGGGTTTGGGCCAAGAAACAAGGTCATCCTTCATAGTAAATGGTAACAAAATTTTCTGGAACATGACTGGGAGCAAGACACAAATTTAATCTCATGGAATTACCTTCCACTGGGGTGTCTGTCCTGCTATTGAATGTGTAAAGGATATGAAAAGGCTGGCCCGTGTGAATAGCTACCTGCCTTTCCCCTAAGCACATTGCAATGAAGATATCCAAAAGTAAAATTTTAAAAAACTTCCTAGAATCATCCTAGGAAAACAATTTATGCTGTGGCAGTCCATTTTCAGTTTATCAGCTTCTTTAAATTGTAAAGTCACAGCCAATTTAAGAGAGCAATGATGTGTGTCTGTGTGTGTCTTGTTCCAAGTTACTTTGTGGCGTTGCTAAGTACTTCCAGTCAATTTTAAGAAAGAAATTTTTTTTTTTTGAAAGGAGAGAGGGCCTTGGGGGAATCTCTTACCAATGTGCTGTAGAATTGGGAAGCAGAAGTAATTTTTGCTCTGTAAAGTTGCCTAAACTGTCCCGTAACAGAGAGTACCAGCCATGCCTCATGTAAACACATCAGTGCTGTGGAATCTCTGCTGTCAGGCTTGACAGCTGTGTCATGTCCATCTGAAAAGTGAACCTTCTGCACATACAGATTTCACCTCCACGGTTCCTTTACGTGCATTTGTTGGTAATTATCATGAGTAATTCTAGTTTGTTACCTCTTTGCTATTCCAGAGCTGCATTTAATTTATTGAACAGATGATAGTAATTTCCATTGAAGCTCTCTGGCATAAGGGACAGCACTTTGCTTTGCTGAGGACAGTTCTGGTCTGGGTGCAGGGGTCTTTCCTGCTCCTGACCTGAACCAAATCCTAGATGTGGTCTGACCACGTCTTTGTGCCTTCCAAATCATTTCTGACACAATCTAGGGGACTCTTGTTGGATGGTTTTGTTGTGTAACACAGTTGTGTCTTCAATCAGGTGAATTTTCTTAAAAAGTACAAAGAACTTGGTTTTAGGATTCTTTGTGTCTTAAAAAAATGTACATAAAAGCTGAAATGTTTGAGTGTAAACAGGAGTATATCTCTGTTTTCATGTCAGTTTGTGGCCTGCTTCTGTCCAGGGGCAAGAGCCAGAGGAAGGTGTGCGAGACAGTGGAGAACCTTTTAAAAAACTGGATTAAAAGAATGCAGGGAGGAGCTGTATCAGAGTAGGAACTTGAATCCAACACTGTTCAGTGAGTACCTGCTCTGGCTTTGCAGTTGTCTCATGTTCAGGGGAGCCAGAATCCTGTCTTGGTTGCAGGGTATAAATCTGGTGTGTATCTGTTCGCTCCTCAGGAACTTTGCTGGCTGGCAAAGACCATTCCTTTAACTTTCAGTTGCCTGAGTTATCTGATCTTAGATGAATTTCAGCACTTGTTTATAGCATGCAGGAGCTTCTTGCCAGCAGCTGGCTTAGTGTTTCAGATTTTGAAGTGTGCTCTGTGCTGCGCTGGTTGAGCTGTAAGGTTTTCAGAGCGGGCTCTCAAGCTGTGCAGCTTTATCTCTCCAGGTGAGCATGCCACTTTGCTCTTTTGCAGTTAATGTGGGCAGGAATCTGCTCCTCGGGCAGATCCAAGGGCTGGTCAAGTTGGCAGGGCTTTGGGAAGCTCTGTCCTTTCCCTGCCTTAACCATATAACGGGCAAATGATGGATTGGAGGGCTGTAATTCCCTGCCTGCTACTGCCTTGCACCATTTCATGGTGATTGCACACTTACATAGCTCTCAGCTGTGTTTCCAGTCAGGCAAATATCTTATTTCTGCCACAGCTGACACACAGCACTTGAGAAGTGCACTCCTCATTAGGAGAGCTTCTGGCTGGATTTTGCTTCCCAGGTAGGTAGCTTGGTCTGTCTGTCTCTCTCAAGGCTTTTAATAAGGGTGAAAAGGAAGGAATTTTTCCAGTGTATTTTGTACGGTGCACAAGTGCAAAATGGGATCTTTGGGGTTTTTTTCCCCTCCTCACTTTGCTAAAATCTTACTTATGGTTTTTCAATCAGTGTATGGCATGATTGTTTCTTCTGTTTTGTGGACAGCTAAATATCCTGGAATTTTGTGTGCTTGCAGCTGAGAGCCTAAAAAATTGTAGTGTCCTCTTTTCAAGCTATTTTTGTCATGTTACATTTTATAAACCGTTTTATAAGAATGATAGATTTCCAAGAGAACTAAATGTGAGAGTGAGATATACAGCATGTGCTACAGCTTTATTGGGAATATTGGAAAAGTTGATTAAGTATTTTAGAAATATACAGTGTGAGTTTTAAAAAGTGTGCTGTGTTTGGAAAGAGTTTGCTATTCTTTGATCTGTCTGGTACACATATATCATCACTTCTGCATGCCTCCTCAATTTTTAAAGTTAAAAGTTGAGTTTAATAAAAGAACTTTAAGGTAAGTCACACTTACAGGGTATAATGTATAGTACACTTTAAAACTAAAAACAAATATCTTGTTTCTAAAGACTCCCTAGGGTATGTTCTATATATCTTCTGTTTTTCAGCTAAGATCCTCCCAAAGCTGCTACAGCCTAAATTACCATTTTGCCTGTCTTATATTATCTTTTTCTGTTTTCAAACCTATAACATAAATTTGTATTTTCTTTTCTTACAATTGCATGTTTATTCTGGCTGAATTCAAGTTGCATCATACCTCTGAAATACACTATAATTTCTCTGTAACAAAATGGTTCACATTCTTAATGAGCTGTTCACTGTGAGCATCTGCTTGAAGATGAAAATAATTGCTTCCAGATGTTCCCGTTTCAAGAGGAGACATTTACTTTAAACGGCACTTGCTTTCAAAGCAAAAGTTAGGTCCTCTGGATGCAAGAGGAATTGTCAGCTGTTTTAAATCAACGGAGCTCCACTGAAAACAAACTAAGGGTAGTTAGCTGTTTTGCCTATTTTAAGTCACGAGGTTTATGCTAGTTTACTCCAGCTGAGAATCTGAATCCCCAGCTTCAGAGCAAATTGTAAAATTTTGTTTGAGCTGATTAAAAACAAAGCAAACCCAAAAAGCTGCCTTCATGCTCACTTGGACCAGGTAGTGCCTCTCTGTTCACACAGAGCTCCTGAACTTGGGATGAGAGGAATGGGTGTGGATTACTCTCCACTGCATAACTAACGGTAATTTAGGGGTCTGTAGGAAAAATAAGGAGTAATGCCAGATGGTGCACTCAAAGGATAGATCTGTTGTTTAAAATCCCTAGAGGGATGCTGTGGCTCCTTGCCTTATTAAGAAATCTTCCTCCCATATCATGGAATACTATGTCAGTGTCCAAAAAAAATTCTAAACGTTGTTTTAGTTCAAGAGTGAATAGAGTCAGTCCATGAGGCCAGAGTTGCCTCATCCTGCTCATCTTTCTGATGTTCAGTGGCCTTATTTCATATCAAAGTTCCCATTTTTAACTCTGCCTTAACGTGCAGCAGTCTGCTATCTGAGCAGCTGTGTAGAGCCTCTTCCAGTCTGGGCTGGGATGTGCCTCAGAAACTCATGCAAATTAGTGATTTTCTGGAAGACAGAGGAGTTATTTGTAATTATAATTGTAATTTGTAATCACCTGTGTAGAAAGCAGCTCCTCCTGGCATTTCATTAAGTGACTGCCTCTTAGAATTTCTCAATAAAAAAAGTCAGTGCAATATCTTTTCCTGATTAGTGCTTGATTTGTTTCATTCAGAGAAGAAAAAAAAAAAAAGAAAAAAGCCAAAACCATGAGGCTACATTTCTGTTTATTTTCCCATCCATCCACAAATATCATTGCCAATGTCAGCAGGAATGGGCATGGCATTGGGAATAGTGGGTGGCTTAAATAATCGGTGTTGCAATACAGATGCAAGTTTAGTACTATTTTAATTTGTGCAATATTCCCCACCAGACCAAAATAACTTACATGTAGAGCAGATTTTGAAATAAAATTTAACTCTGTAATCTTTGAAATGCCTTTTGTGACTTCTCCAAGCCATGGTCTACAATGTACTGTACAGTTTGGGGCGGAGGAAGAGATGAGAAAAGGCTGCTGGATGTGGTTATTTCTGATCCCTCAAAAACATCAGCGTAGATCCAGATGAACTATAGCAACTTCAGTGAAATCACTGCCATGTCATTCAAAGCACAGACTGCTGTGATCCCTCAGTGTGATTCATATGATCAACACACTAATGGGATTTATAAATTATCATAAAATCTTTTAACCATTTGGAAGCCTACATTCTTTTGTTAAAAATTGTTTAGGCACTTGGAAAACTAAATATGAATTTTTCAGTAAGGCTTAAACTCATGACAGGACTTATTTCTTTTTGGAAACAGAGGTGACGGAGGTATTTCATGTATGTAATACAGTCTGTTAAACTTTGGATGGTTTCTTGCCTTGGCTTTCCTGAAAAATGAAAGATTCAGTGAAGGTGTGAATGTTGACCATTCTCCAAACACACTGATATGACTCCATCCAAAGCATGTCTACTCTGCAGTATGGAAAGCAAACTTGGGGCACACAAGCAAAAGCAATGACCAGTTGTTTCTCCTTTACAGTGTTTCTCAGTTTAGACATTGCCTTTTAGGCTCCAGTGGGGACATTTCATTCACTGCAGTTCCCTCCACACCATGCAGCCTTCAAAAGCCACCAGGTGCTCCATGGTGTAAGTTAGTATTTATTGGTGTAACTGCAGAGGTGGTGCTTGCCTCTGCTACTCAGTTTGGGTTAAGGTGCTCATTCTGCACTATGTCCTTTATTGGATAGCCTGTGACAAGAAGGTCTACAAGGTAATCCTAAAACATAACTTTGGCTGATGAGTGTTTTAGGAAGACACCAACTCTTTTGTAATGTGCCATTATGTAGGTTTGGATTTGTTCAGCCTTAGTATTGTTTTTGATTTCATGTGTAGCCTGGGGATTAACTTTGCCACACATTTGCTTGAAATAGGGACTGGGACACAGTGGTTTGGTGATGAGCACAGAACATTTATATGAAAATAACTGCAGCACTTGAGAAACACACTGAGGTTCAAATTGTGGGTTTAAATAAAATACATGGCAGTTTCTCAGTGCTCACATAAATAATTGGGGAAAATATTCTGCTTTGCTTTCAGGAGCTGCTAAGTCGCACATCACTCGAGACTCAGAAATTAGATCTGATGGCTGAAGTTTCAGACCTGAAGATTAAACTGGTTGGTATGGAAAAAGAACAGAGTGAATATGAAGAGAAACAGAACAAAGCTGAGGTGAGTTTTTTTCATTAGCATGTTTTAATTCTTTTCCATCACGTGTCTGTGGTGTGCTGTCACACACCTTCGCTTTTAGGCTGAAATCAGCCTGGAAGAGGATTTTCCATGCTGGCAGCACAGCCCATATCACCAGTCCTATGTATTCAGTGAGGAGTGTGATTATGCATTTTCAGGATGCGGTTTCTTTTCCTCTCTCTCATTATACTTCAGAGGTTGCCTTTTGGATTTCATCAAGGCAGAGTCCCTTCCAGAAGCCTTTACTGCAGTGGGTGTTCCCTTAACCCTTTCTTTTCCTGGGGAGCTGGACTGACATGGCTGTGCCAGGCCTACCAGAGCTCTTCCCTCATTTTTGTGGCAGAAAAGACTGTCAGCTTGGTAGTGGCAGGGGTGCCCCAAGCACTGAGATCAGGGATTTTAATGTATTTGTGGCACTTGGGAGGACATTTGCCTCAAATGTGTCTCTCCCCTTGTGGCTGCATGATAAATAGTGCAAAAAAATATAATGGGCTGGAGGCAATTCCAGCCCTTACTCCCTTTCAGATATGGAGAGTTCTGGACAGTCAAAGGATCTGTTTTGCTGTATTGTTTAAGAAAGAAAGTACTGAAGAGAGAATTCATCTGAGCAACATCTACATCATGGTGGTGAGCAGCAGGTGGGAGCTGGGAAGGAAAGCAATGGTGGAAGAGAGAAATTCATACAAATTGCCATATGCTGCCCTACTCAGTGGCCCTGTAAGGGGACTAGCTAGCAGGAAAGGACTGCCTGGAAAGGAAGGATTGCTGGGTCTGAGATTTATACATTGNAAAAAAAAAACAACAAAAAGAAAAAGAGTTTTGTTCCATATTGACTTAAGAGAATTTGAAATCCAGGCAACATTAGGAACTGTTTGCTCTCCATAGCTCTGCTAGTGGAATAGGTGATAACTATGCCTCTGTACTTTGCCTGCAGTGACTTAGCTCATTTGGGGTGTGTTTGCTTTCAACTTGTTTATTCTCTGAAGTTTTCTTTAGAGATTCAAAGATAACATAAAGGGAGTGATTTCTGGCAGAGCTTGCAAGCCAGAGAGGCACCAGCTGATGTTTTTACCACCTGTGGCCCTCCTCGTGCTCTTACAGGCATAATTGCCAGGCCTGAGCACTCTCAAGCTACCTGAAAATCTGAACAGGTCTGAGCAGCACCTGGTGGCTGCAGATGGCAGCCTGTTCCCAGTGCTTCCCATGACATGTGGCATACAGGGATGAGGATTTAGCCTAAATCATTGCTGAGCATGCACAGTCAGCCTGGCTCCTGGAAAGCAGCGAAGATTTTGGGTGTATTTTTTATGGACAGGACTTTTGACTGCCTGAGTGGTCCGGTGCTGAGAGGTGTGAAATTGAAATTCGCTGCTGCTGCAGTGAGGTGTGTGCCCCCTTGGGTGGAACAGTTGAGCTTTAACAGCCTGGATGCCTTGGTAGTATTGCTAAGGGATAGGACACGTTCCTGCTGAGATGGAAAAGGATTCTAATCTATTGGAAAAGCTGAGAATCGTTGTGTTGAGTGTGTGCTGAATTATTAACTACCCCAAGGTGTGATTAGGTTTCTGGCAGGTTGGAAGTCACAAACCTTTGCGTGTGCAAAGCAAGGAAAATGGGTGTTGTAAGGAAAGCTGTGGGAAACAAATAGCGTTTTTTGGTTTGCTTGTTGAGCTGTTTGTGTATTTCAGATTCTCCTGAATAAGCTTTCATCCCATTTATCAGGGCTTTCAATCAAATCAGATGCTTAGTTGTATTCTAATGCTTTTGCCCTATTTCTTCTCCTTCTCCTGCAAATTATACTAATATTTCAACACAGACACAATTTCAAACATCAGAATGAAATTTATTAATTAAATAATTTTATTTACTCTATTAGACTACAGCTGCTTGCACTTGGTAATATTTTGAGTGTTTTCCTGAACTCTTTGCCTCCACTGCCTAGCTACATCTTTCTAATGAAGAGACCACTTTGACAAAAATGAGCAGTCTACCTGTTCTTTGCTCTTGGTTTTTTTAACTAATCCAGTAGTTAAACCATTTTAAACAACTTGTTTATGGTGCTTCATGACTTACCCTGCTATTTTTAAATGTAATAATGGGGCTTAAAAAGTTTATGATTAAATGTGGCATTGCTGGATCATTCAGCTCAACCATGTTTTCTCTCTCTTCTAATTTTGTGTCAGCTTATTTCACAGCAGCTGTTTGCAGTCACTTAGAATTTCTCTACAGAATTATTTTTCTGGTTGGGCTGGGACAAAAGAAAGCAAATTAGGATATCCTTCTAAATATGAGTGAGTTTTAATGTGTAAGATTGGTTTCACTTTATCTTGTGCAGCTGTCATTTAGGTTTGGTTTTAGTGAGCAGCAAAGAGTTTATCATGCATCTCTAGCCTCCTCTCAAAGGTATTGATTTCACACTGAATGCCACTTGTCTCTGGCTCTTCAAAAGCACATACTAAATATAAAGTGCCATTTATTTTTATATATTACAGAGGGGCCAGGAGAATAGCTGCTTGTACATGGACTGTCTCACTCCTGGCTTTGTGATTTTAATTCCTTTTCTGGGGAATAATGTCCTACTTTTGACACAGTAATGCTATGATGGTTTCTGGAGTCTCACCTGAGGGGGCTGTGTAGCTTTTCTCTTACCTGAGAAGCCTCAGAAATTTTAAAAATGTATTTTTCTTAATGTAACAAGGTATGAGGAAACAGCATTGTCCAAAAGTTTATGGCTGCCCAGATGTCTGCTCTACCTGAATGTGGAGAAAAGAGACTTTCTGTCTGTCCTACTTCTTCCTTTTGTGGCATGGGATAAGTCTGTGGGTTTGGCTATGAGCTGCTGGCAAGTATTTTGTGGCTCTTGTAACTTCTGAATTAAATATCTAGTGCAAAGCTACTTGCAATTCCAAAGAAACCTGAGTCAGTGAGCCACTGACTCCCTCTGGTGCACTGTCTCATCTGAATCAAGGTGTTGTAATTAGTATTAATAAATGTTCCTACTGTGAAAGAACCTCAGAAAGTCCTGTTCTGCCTCGAAACTGGAAACAATTGTGATGGCACAAGCTGGAGTTCCACTGGGAAAAGGGGTTTCTGCCATTTCTGTAGTGTCGAGTTGACCCTGTGGGGAGTCTGTGGGTACAGGGCACTTCCCTTTCTCCTTTTTTAATGATAAGGCAAAAGAGAGAATTGCAAGAAGTCTTTCTGAACTCCCCCACATCACCACAACCGGAGCAGCTGCCAGTTTGTGCTCGGAAATGTGTGCACAAATCCTGTTGGAGCTGCCCTTCTCCAGAACCTCGTGTGGGTTTACAGAGCTGAGGCCAGAGAGGAGCACAGACCAAGTGCTGGTGCTTAAAGGAAGCGAGGGAGAGTGAGCTGTGTGTCCTGCCAGCTCCAGTCGCCAGCTGGTGCTGCTCTGGGAGGTGCCTGGTTGTGAAGAGGGTGGTAAAAAAAAAACAAACCTAATCCTCGTTTATGTCCATTAAAGGCTTGTTGGGTGAAAGAGGATGAGCATCAGACTTTGGGATCGTGATTGAGCATAATGCGTATAAAGTAAAATGCATGTAATGGATTTTCTAAATTTCTTCTTAAGCACAATGAGCTAGAAGATACTCAAATGTGTGAAACTCTTTAGTATGAGTTCAGTGAGTCTTTGTGAATGTTTAAAGTTGACTGTGGATGCTGTTACTGCCCTGTCCCTGATGCTCCCTAGCTCTAAGACTCCTGCAGAGTTGAGGTTGCAGGAGGATTGTTGGCAACTCTAATGATGAAAATAATAAAAAAGTTATTTGCCACATCATCTATTGTTCTGTCCACTGAAATCTTTTTCTCTCCTTTGGAGGATGGATTAAGCTCCTCAAATTTGTTCCACTTGAGAAGACTGAGAAACCACATAGCTTAGGTTATTAATGTACATGAAAGCTAAAAGAAAGGCGCTTCAAACTTGTGATACCTGAAAAAATACTCAGTGCTATTTGCTACAGAGTTGGCGAATTTAGGTGAAATATCATATAGATTTTCATACTTGACTTGGGTTTGCTTTCTAAGCTGGATTTTTGTGTGTGCATACCACTGATACACACAAATCCAAGAAGCTGACTGGCAAACTGGTGCACTTTAAAATAATTACTTTTTCTTCTGTGTTATCCTCTTGATTTCTCCTGCGTCTGTTACTTAACTCCTCCTTCACACCAAGATCCTGCCCAGATAGAGAGAGAGGTAATGGAGTTATTTTTCTGCCCTGTGCTAGACCTGGAAACAGAATTATTTTGCTAGTAAATTCTGTGCATGAATTATGAAAGAGTAGGCTATGCCTCAGCTGAGCACTTTGCAGTTCCTTCCTAGTTGATGATTAGGATGTACAAATTAATGCCATCAACTCCCATTTCAGCAAAAGTCTACCTCTGAGCCAGCATATTAAAATATGTTCCAAATTATCCCTCACATGACTGTAAAACCTTCCAAAAAATGTTTCTGATCTTACCTTAAGAGTCAGAATCATGGATTAGTCTGGAATGTAGATTCTATTCCATGTAAACTGTGGCTTTGTGCAATATTCCAGGTTTATACTCATTTATATCTACTTTATCAGAAAGGAAACACAATCTGTCTTTTTTTAGTTTGCCTTTGATGTGCTTCATGTAGTTCTTTGTGCTGCAGCTGTAGAAATATATTCTTTGCATCATTTTTTTTTCTCACCTCTCTATTATTTTTTTGTCTTTTTTTTTCCCTTTCCTCCCATGTTTTCAGTCAGTAGTGAACCTGATCAGTGACCTACAGGAGCAGATGTGTAGACTGCAGCTGGAAATTAATAGTAGGATCCAAGAAAGAAAGTCTCAAGATAGGAAACCAGACTTGACCCCTAATGGTCCTCAATCTGGTGCAAGACCAGTCGAGCCTCCGGGCCAGAAGAATTGTTCTCGGTGTGAAGTACGAGAAGCACCCCATGGCAGAAGCCTCTGTGTTGCCTCTTCTCTCTCTTGCAGAAACTAAATTGCACTAACCAGAACTGCCTTGGGAATGTTATGGCATTAATCTTAGTGGCTTTCATTAGCAAAGAGTGAGAGTGCTATAAAAAATGACCAGGAAGAAAAAAAATCCCACACCAGACTCTCCACCATAATCACTGGGACAAATTTGGTCACCATTGATGGCCATCTACTAAAGCACAGAAATCTGTAAAACCCAATCACCCCTTTCAGTTTTTTCATGGTTTTCATTTCACTTGTAAGCCTGCGGTGCTGGTGTGGTGTGGGATTTTTGGATTTGGGGGCTGAGATTTGTCTGATGTGCAGCATGCTAGCATGGTTTGGTATTTGCTGCTTTTCCTCGGGATGATGCCACCCCATCTGTGCTTGGTGGTGTGGCCTAATTAGTCCTCTGAACACAGATTATTGATTCCTGGATATCTTAAAAGCTTAGCACAGGTGTAAAATAATTTCAGCTAAGACTCTCTGATACGTACCCTTTCTTTTTCTAATGAAAAGAGCCATGATAAAAATAATATGCTTCTACTTTTAAAGTTGCAAATCCAACATGGTTTTGTTTATTCCCTGACATGAGCAGGTAGCAGAATTTATATAACAGATCCTGTTTGTATTTGATCAAAAGTGTGTCACATGGCAAAATAAAAGCTGCTTTGCATGAGTGGCTTCATTTCACTGAAGGTGGAATGATACTGGTATGCCTAGAAAAAAACATTTTAATACTTGATTTCAAATCAGGTTGTTGCCACATCTCTTCAGTTCAAATTTGCATGCCCAAAACTCATAAGTAATCTGCTTGTATTGTGAGGGAGTTTTTCAGTAATTTTTCTCATAGGTTTATATTATAAAAATAACTATTCTGTGTGTTACACCTATTTTGAAAATAGCGCTGTTGTTTCCGGGCTTGTTTTTGTGCAGAACTCCTTAATGGACTATTAGAAATACAAGTTGTAGGTTGGAGAAATAATCTGAGAGTCAAATCTGGGAATCATTCCAAATAAATCTTAATGTAATCCAAGATGCTAGTGTGGTGCTTAATGTATGTACTGCACAAGAGTCCAAAATTGGGTTACTCCTCCAAACTTTTTCTTTCCTCAATTCACTTTAAGACATTTCATCTTGTCCAAGCTCCATCAAGGTTTTAATAATATTGTCCTTTAGAATGAGCAAGATACCATTCTATCAAGGAATAGGAGAAGGAACATTTAAGGGACAGCTTCTTAGAGTAGGTCACAGTTTTTAGTGGGGCAGTTCAATGTTGAATACTGTGTGGTTCGTGCATGATCTATAATTCAGGACTGTGAAAAATTACTATCTGCCAGAAAAAACTTACCTTTAATTTCTTTCTTCCTCTACAGGGTTTGTTACAGGAGCTCAGACACCTCAAAATTAAAGTGGAAGAACTGGAAAATGAAAGAAATCAGTACGAGTGGAAATTGAAAGCAACTAAAGTAAGGAGAATCCTTGGTGCTTTCTAATGACAGGCTTCTATCATCTGGGAAGGGATGTGCTCCGCTTCCCATCAATATTCACGTTTCTGACATTTACCTTGTGGCAGGGTAGCTATGAAGTCAAGTTTTCTTTAACCATCTTTTAAAAAAATGTCTTGATTTGAAGGTGTTGTAGGTTTCTTTGTGCCTTTTCCTCCCTCCATGCAGTTTTCAGCCTGGTGCTTCTTGCAATTCTTATTTTTAGGAAACCACGAAAGGCATTTTGACTTGCAAAGAGCTGCTCAGAGTAAAGGCCTCTTTGAAGGCTTCCTGGCCTTGATTTGTATAATAGTGACAAGCCTCTGTGGGATATACTTTCCAGCCTGAAGAGACATGCAAAGTTTGTTGGGTGTTTGCTTACTATGGAATTTGTTTTCATAGACATTAAGCCCAAAATACACCATTCGATCATCTGCTTTGACTGTGTATATCACACTGCATGGCTGCCTTACACTTCTGTTGACCTTAAATCCTGCAAAGATCGTAATCTGGAGACATGTGACATGTGAAACATTCAATCATTTTCTCCAGTAATTAATTTTTCTAGTGGAGTATTCTCACTGTTATTTCTAGTTTGAATTTTTAGCCCTTTTCCACTAGATTATAAAGCACCAAATGATTTTTCTTTCTTGTGCTGTAATCACATCTCCTTTCATCTGTGTGATAATCCCTGTTGATATAAATGACTGACTCTTGAGTTGTGATTGAATCTTGGAGAAATATTTCAAATTATTCAACTGAATTTTCTATTTAATGCTTGATAGCTTGATACAGACATGACAAACAGCTATTATTGGTATTAGTATTTCTTTCTTTTGAGAACTCTTGGATGAATACAGAGTGTTGCTGTCATGTCTTTTTTCTCACTAAGATAATAGTTCTTCAATCCATGAAAATGTTTTCTCTGACGTGGTGGAGATGAAAAGTCTTTGGGAAAATATTTTCTCAAGCAGGGTGTGGCCAGCTGCCAAGACAGATAGAAATTATGGAAAATGTAGGAGCAGAAGGAAAACAGGAAAGCAGGATCATAAAACCCACTGAGGTAGAGAAGATGCAGGACTGGAAAGAAAGAAAAGTACAAGGAAAGAGAGAAGAAGCAGAAAAATAATCAAAGAGGACAGGAATTAGACATTAAGGGAAAAGAGCTTTTAAAAGAGCTCTGAGATCGAATAGACCAGGGGAGGCAAATCCAGATCTGGTATTAAGAGGTCTGCAAGCTTTTGTCTTCCTGTTGTTCCAGCTTCTTAGATGAGAAGTTGGAATATATCCATGGCTGGATATAAAAAGCATATTAGTCAGTGGGAAGTGTAGGAGCCCTTCAGAGATGCAACAAGGCAGATTCTTCTATTCCACATGGAATTTTAGGCAGAGCAGTGGCATTATCCTGTCATCCAACCACTTGCTTCCTGGTAAAAATAAGTTTCTATATTGATTAATCTGTGTTTCTCCACATTTCTCCCAATTTGGATAATGTTGTTTGGTGTTTTGCATTTTTCCTGATTTATTTCAGTATTTTGAGAAACTGGTCACATTCATCATGTGGTTTTTTTTTTCGTTCTTGTTCTTTGCTTTTTTCCTTCCTTTTTTTCTCCCTTTTTTTTTTTTTCTTTATCTGCAAAGAGGCTTGGTGTACTTTCACAGGGGGAATAAACACAGAGGTTTTGAGACCTCTGAAGAAAATCTTATCAAACTGCTGACTTAGTAAAATACGCTCTTAGCAGTTTTTCTCATCAATATAAAAACCAGATTAGAATCACTGCATTTCAAGCTGAACAATCACAGAATTCTTCTCCTTCTGTCTTGTTGAGCTCTTTCATGTGGGATTTTCTATCCAAATATAGTGGCAGCCCTAAGTTTGCAGTAAACATAAATGAACACTGGTATTTGGTTGTGTGTGGTTGTTTTCCAGGCTGTGCTTTCCTTCTATCCTGTTTGTTGTTTTGAGGAAAAAATAGTTTTGTTTTGTTACCTTGATGAGAAGACTCATCATGAATAGATTCTCACTTATAATAATAAGTAGTAACTAGGATTAAAAATAACCAGTATCTGTTTAAAAATCTTTTGATATCTTTTGGAGGTCTTCACGCAAAGTTTGAGTTCCCTATAATAGTCATTATTAATATATGACCAACTTTGTAGCATTGAGACCTTTCCAGAGTTTCCTTACCTACATAAATCCTGGAAAATGTTGCCTTTCTCTATGTCTGCCTTCTCCAAGAGCTAATTGAATGGGGAAAAAATGAGGTTCCCTAAAAGCAGCATAAATATGTAGAGTTGTTCTAGTGTTTGTGAAATAGCCTGAGTTGGCAACTGACCTCAATCACAGTGTTAGACTCAGACATCTTCTAACTCCTGGGAAAGACTCACAGACAATGGGTGGGGAAGTTACTCTGACTTTCCTATGCTCTTTTTCAGGCTGAGATAGCCCAGCTCCAGGAGCAGCTGGCTCTCAAAGATGCAGAGATAGAACGCTTGCAAAGTCAGCTCTCCAGGACCTCCTCATACACTGAAGTGGCAGAAAGAGGTAAGAGGAGGAGAAACAAAGTTAAAAATCCAAAACCCCATTTTCATTTTGCTTTGATAGCAGCTTGGCGCAGGATTGCAAAGGGATACAAAGAAATAAAAGAATGGACTTAAAATTTATTTGGGGAGGAAAAGTGGTGTCAGTTAATTCTGTGTTCTGGTAGAGTAGAAGCCTTTAATGTGTGAAATTCTATTTCAGTCTAGAGGCAGCACAAATTGAAATAAGTATCCTCAAGGCCCTGAAACTTTTCCTGTTGGTGATCCATTTATAATTGTAAAGACTCATTGTAGTTCAATAGGAAATTATTTTTCAGGTATACCTTCAAAATTTCTTTGAAAAACCTTTACAATTTCTGGTTTTTAAGGGGAAAAAAGCAGCCACAGTAGTAGCTAATGTTTCCATGTCCAAACACCCTAAAAGAGAGTCATTGGTATTCTTTCTTCATGATTGTCTTGTGACAGGGAGCCTGTCCCATGAAACTGATGGACTTTGAGTGTCCCTGCCAGCCTGGGCTGGTTTAGGGTTCTCTGATAATGCGGGTTTCTGTTTTAAGCCTGCCCTGTTGACACAGGTCAGTGGCAAACAAACCAGTTTGTTTAGCCTTTGGTCACAACCAGTGGTGCCACAGCTCCCTGAAATATTCTCTCCCTGGGGCTCCTGCCAGTTGCTGGGCCAGGAGAATTTGAAATTTGGGACCTTTTTCCTCTGCAGCACCGACACTCATCCACGCAGGAGTGTTTGTGTGCAGTTTACCACAGGGTTTGCCATCAGCTTTGCTGCTCTAGCAGCTCTTATGGGTGTTAACTGAGGCTCCCTAAGGCTGCCCTGGCTAGGATGTGAATTTCCATGTGCTGTGCTTCCTCCTTCTCAGGGCTTCCCAAGAACCTCCTGTGGGTCATTCCAACAAAGTGACTTAACATCTTGTGCTGGCCTCACTCAGCTGCAGAGCTTGTGCATGTAGAGAACTGCATGTCTAACCAGAAAATTAGTTTGTCTAACGGCAGTGCTTGGTAGAGGAACCCTTCTACTAATAGAATTTTGTGTTTTCTGTGAGATTCCCAAATAATCCATGGTATTTCAAAGGAAAGATAGCGGTATGACAGTAAATCTAGAGCTCAGCAGTGTTCAGCTTCTAGAAGTGTGGTGAAACTATCCTTGATTCCAGCAGCAGAAGAATCAAAGCCTCTACAAAATCCATGGGCTACATCCAAGGAAAGCACTTAGATTGTACTTGAATGGAAACAATAGGAATCCTTCTGAAAAAAAAAAAAGTTACTGATTTATCAGAATTGTAGGTGGTCTTCTCAAATAAAGTTGAAAAATTATGTCAGTGTACTTGTAGTATGCTAGAATGCATATCCTAATTAAATTGCAAAACTGATCTAATATGTGCTTTTTCTGCATACTTTATTTGACTGTCACCACTTACCATCGTAGAGGAAGTTTATAGGAGAAGGCTAAAAGAAAAACGTAAGCCTTGCAATTCCCTTTTGACTTTACCTCACTGCTCCTTTCACACAAATGTTAACTCAGGTGCATTCTGCAGCAATAATTCCATGTTTGTTTAGATTTGGCTGTCTAATTTTAATACACACCAGACACTGCTTTCACTGCTTGCAGCGAGCAGACAGCTCCTTGCCCTGTTCAGTACGATTTCGCTGCAGAAATAAAGGTCAGAGGTTCACAAATCAAATTGTTGGACTTCAAAGGGATGTTGTCAAGGTTAACAGAGCCGAAATTTAACAATTGTCCCCTTTTATTTGCACATATGTAAACCCCACTTAAAATTGGGAAAGATGGCTTTAATTGAAAGCCTTTCTCTTTGGAAGGGAGGATTTAGGATTTATTTTTTTTTTAAATCACTGCATTAAATTAAAAAAAAAGTCTGAATAAATGTTCCCATATTTGATGATGCTAATGAATATTGTAAGTAAAATTTACTTTGCTGTGCTTAAATCTACCTTGACAACAGTCCTTTTTGAAGTATAATATTTATAAAGAGAAATTAGTAGGACTGTGATTTTTTAAAAAGTCTCCCAATTGCTTGTCCACTGCCTGCTGGCTTTAGTTTTTGATTTGGCTGTGCCTGTGCATGTCCTGTGTCTCTTCTTTGAGAAAATGCCTGTGAGGTCCATTTACATGTTTTAAAACTTAATCATTGCAAGGTGTGCACTTTCCAGAAGCATTGCAATAAAAAACTGATTACAGCTTGTTCAAATAGTTTAGCTATGACATTGTGTGTTCAACGTTCAGTTGTAAAACCTTTTTTCACAGATGCTCTTTGGCAATGTTGATTTTCTTTCCCCTCTCTCCCTTCATGCCTAGTGCCATATCTGTTTTCATGGTTTTTTGGGAAAAGTTGTGTCTGGTTTAATGTCAAAGCAAGAATAGCTTGAGTAGTAGTTATAACAGAGAAATTATTTCAGTTCTGTCTCCATCACACTTGGTTTAGTCAGGAGGACTTGCTGGGACAATTGTGTGGAGAAAAATGAGAGATCTGGTTCAGTAAAGTTAGGGTGTGATTAACAACCTCATACATTTTCAGAGAGTGTGTTTTAATTGTTTTGACTGTGACATTACTAGGTAACTTCTGTCACTAAGTTGTGTGTGAGAAAATTGTCCATTAGCTTGTAACATAGATTTTAAATAAGTTGCTCATACTGAAACATATAAGTAAATAATATTCTACAGAATTTCTCTGTATCAAACCAGATTTTTGTTATTTTTCATTCCCAAGTTCATGGATGTACTTTAACTACTTCTCAGATGGAATATATTTTCAATCCTACTTTAAATTATTTCCTTAAGTACATAACAGCAAACACACTCTCATCTTTGCAAAATGAGCATCAGTGTTTCATTTCTTTTCCATTGCTTGACTTTCATAGTTTAAAATAGCATTTTGTAGTCTTTTGTAAGCAAAACCAGGATGTTTGTGCTGTGCAATACTTTTAATAGTTCAGCTTCTGAAAAAAATCTCCATTAAATGTAGTTTAGTAGTGCACTGGCCATGCCACTAGCGTGGTTTTGGTTTTAGTAAGAACATAGGGAGAGTATCACAAAACATCTATTTACAGTAAACCTAGCAAGTCTTATTTCTCTTACAACATTTTAAAACATTTTTAGACCAAGAAGTTCAGCGGTTGAAGATAGGAATGGAGACATTATTGGCTGCAAATGAAGAAAAGGTGAGAAAATAATCCTTGTTCTACGTATTAAGAATGAAATTATGGTTTTGAATCTCTGAAATGTTCCAAATGACACACTTTCTGTAAGGACTAAATGAGGAAGAGGATTCATTCTTCAGGAGACTGTAATTTTTATGGTAATAAATCAAGCCATGGGATTTTCCTGGGTGGTGGCACACTAATATATGATCACATAGACAATAATATGCATCCCTAAACACTCCCTTTAGCAAGTGGGGAATCCAGACAGGGTAACTTTAATTCTGGAGAACATTAATGTGGCTCATAACATTTATTTCTCAAAAAATCCCTAATGCCAAACTCCTCTGGTTTCCTTACATCTATAATTTCACATTGTCCAGCAAATATTGTGTTCAAAGGCAAATAACATTCTTTACAAGGCATGTGAAAGACTGAGCCTGTTTTCATGAAAATCACAGAGATGTAGCACAGTGTTTCTGCAGTTAAAAGTAAAGGATTTTAAATGTAATTTTATTTATTTAATGTTTTCCACAGGACCGCCGGATAGAGGAGCTGACACTACTGCTAAGCCAGTACAGGAGGGTCAAGGATATAATGATTGCAGCTCATGGTAAAGTGTCTTGTGAATAATTTCCTGGTTTTATTTTAAGTTTATGTGATGTTTCCTGTGACTATTATGCCCTGTGACCATCAGCCATGCTTTACAGCATAAAATGATACTTGAGAGGGAGAACTCATTTCCCTTCCACTAAGGAAAACCCTGACAGCTGACCAGACAAGTTTTGTTTGGAAGGAACAATTGAAAACCCACTTTGCTTTGCTGCACACAATTCTGTGTATTTAACTTCAAAATCTTGGGGGAAGGGGGGAAATCTTTGTCCCATTTCTCATTTACACAATAGGAAGTGGAGTGGGTTTTAGGACAATCTCATTTTAAGCAACCGCCATGATTTTCAGCACTGAATTTAATCTGGGAAACTTGACCTTCTGAAAGGACAGTTTTGTTCCATGCACACCATCACATCAACAAGCAGTAACAATATTTTTAGGCCTTGCATGGCAGAATGGAAACTTGTGTTTAACCCCCAAAAATACAGAATGAGAGTACATGTACTTAACAGAAAAAATAGAGAGTGAGAGTAAATCTCTCTCTGAACGTTCATTAAGGAAATAAATAAAAAGAAGCAAGGAATAATCCATGATGTTCTGGATTATTGAGCTCATACTGCAGAGAGCAAACTTTGCCTGTTTCTCTCCCTTTCTACTTCTACTCTCTAATGCTTTCAGGCTCTTCTGTCTCTGGTGGCAGTGAAGAGGAACTTGAGGCAACTTTAAGGAAATGGAATCTTTTGAATAGCTCTCAAGGAGAATTACTGAAAACAGAGGTACAGATGTTCTACAAGCAGGTCCTGCTGCATAGATTATTTTTTCGCTGTTGGTTTCTCTGTAGTAATGTAGATGAGGATTCAGCCCTGGCTGAAATTTTGTATTTCTTGGTATGGGCACAGTAGATTCAGCAGCAGACACCAGAACTACAGGCTTGAAACTCTTGTATCTTACCCAGGCCTCTGCAGGAGAATTGTCACCAGCTGTGCTCCCTCCAATGCCACACAAAGCCATGGAAATCAGGCAAGACCTTTCTTTCTTGTGTTTTGTGTGGGTGATGTTAAATTGTATTATTTAGACTGTTTAGCTGTTGGCATCTTGTCTTGACTGTTCTTGGCTTTGCTGCAGTTTTGGGCACTTGTGAAAGCTGTGCTTGCCATGGAGGTTTGCAATGCTTAGATGTTTAAGGTTTAAATTATAGGAATGATTCAGCATTTTTATATATCACAAGATACATGTATGCACTGTAGCCCTTAAAACCATAAAATTTATTTCTGTTTAAAGTGGAAGCATTCCAGTACCTTCAAGTAATTTAACCTCTCAGCAGGAAGAATCTTTGGAAATCACAAACAGGTAAGAATGAGCAGCTTTCACTGAAACATGAAACAATTTTCCTTTCTAAAATCCCTAAATGTTGCACACAAATCCCTAAATGCTCACAGAGAGTTATTGCTGTGCTTGTTAAGAGCTTCTAAAATCATCTACAGATACAAGGCTAAAGCTGCCTTTCCCTGCTGCTCAGAGGATGCCTTGTTGCTGTTTCTGCCTTCATCTATTGCAGGACTCAATGCCATGATTTTCAGACTAAAAACACAATAAAATGAATCTCTTAATTCTGAGCTATGTTTTATGCAGACATTATGTGACATATACAGCTGTTGGGCATGAGACACTGGTGATATGCAAACCAGCTGTGTTGTATTAACTGCTGCTTTTTTTGCCTGTCCCTTTTTTTAAGGGTTCCACAGAAAAAAAAGTCAAGTAGTTTAGAAGACTTGCAGAGCGAATCATTGGAAAAGGTTGGTTTATTTGTAATCACAGCTTCTGGTGTTTAATGTCACAACTAAAAGACAAAGATCAAGTGCAAATTTTTTTTTGTTTAACATATAGTAGCTTTAACCAGCACTAACTCTGTGTGTGGGGTAAGAGCCCTAAAACAGCTCAAGTTCTTTCCCACCCATCGCCCCCCATTTCCAAGCTGGTTAACACACCTTCAAATTCAGTTTTTGCTCTGAGAGAAACAAAAATATTTGAGTAAAATACAAGAAAAAAAAATGAAGAGTCATTTTATTAAACTGCAATATTATTTTGTTTATAAATGGTTTTTTTAATAATTTTTTACCTCTAAATCACCAAAAATATTAAGGCAGCTACTGCTGAAAGTAGCTAAATGTTGGGACTGGGTATTTCCACATTTCCATTTCCTTTTTGGGTGTTTGCATGTAACTGTGTTTTCCCTTAGCTCTCTGATACAAATGGCATTCCTGAAGATGGCAGGGATGCTGCCTTAGTTAAAGCAGAGGGAGCACTTCAAAGGCTTCCATTCCAGAATAAAACTTCCCAATTTGCAAAGTCTTGTTACACTGTGGTCCACAGCCATGTTTTGCCATCATGTACACTGACATTTTTCTGCATTCTTTTAATTCTGCTGTGTGAGACTATTGCTGTTTTCTCGACTCAAATTAGGCTTAATACCAGATTACCAACATCCAGTAATGCCATGTAAACCAGATACCAGTAATGTGATTGCTCCATTCTAAAATTTTTTAACATTTTTCCTAAGTATGTTAATATTTTTCTTGAATTGCTGGAGACTATAGTGACCAAGTGGAACGTGTGAAATTTGTGCTGTATTCGTTTGATTGTTGTCACACATGTGACAAATCAGAACTAACATTTCATTCCATGGAGAACTGATGAAGGTTTTCTCATCATGACTTTTAGTTATTTTCTTGTTCTAAATCAAAAATCTGAATTTGTCTCTGGGATATACTGTGATAAGGCTGGGCCTACACATTTATGCTGGAGTTACTGTGCCTTGCTCAAAGCTCAAATTCCCATTGCTTCCAGCAATAATAATAATAATAATAATAATATAATAAACCATTTCGGTGTTCCTGACCTAACCGTGGTGGAATTTTTATCACTTGGTTTCTATCAGAGGTCTTTATAGTTTCAGCTGGATCCACACAGGATTGTGTGTGTTATTTTATGTCAGTTGTTTTCATATTGGTCTGTTAAAAAGCTGTTATGTTCCCAGCTCAAAGTAAGCCTAAAGGGACCACCCAGAAACCTGAAAATAGCAAAATTCCTTTGATCACAACAGAACTTAAAAAGAATTTTGTTGAGTCAGGAATGAACAAACACAATTAGTAATAATTATTGGATTGAGATGAAATCAAGAGCTAACAGTCCTTGTAATATGTTGTCCATACATTAAGCACCACCTCTGTAGCAATAAGACTGTATTTGATGTTCCATGTATGTCTGTTAATACTAACATTTGTCTGTTGCTTTTTTTCCATAAAACTTTGAAATTGCCCTCCCCGAAACTCCATAGTATGTAGATGGAAAACCAGCACAGCCTGTTGTAGAACAAGAGGTATATTAACTGCAATCTTCCCTAACAATTCTCTGGTGTGATGTGATGTGCTGTGATGGTATGGCTGGTTTGCATTTTATATTCATTTTCTCTTCAAAATGTTTGCATAGTTCCAGTGCTGACAAACAAAAGAGAGGGTAAAAATTTGAGAGGGAAATCTTTCGGTTTTTTACTTTTTATCCTGAAGTTTGTTACATGAAGCTGAGGTTAGTCAATCTCAGAATTCACACTGCTGATGTAAGACAATTTCTCTACTCTGACAGTATTTTTGGTACAAGTCAGGAGGTACTCTTGCACTTGTCAAAAAGAAGTAAGAGTTGAGGAGCTGAGCAATCTGTCCTGCAGTGGTAGTATCCAAAGGATCCTCTAGGCCTTGGAGTAAGAACAGATTAAGCAGTGGTTATCTCATTGAATTTTTGATGTATCATCCTGTCACAGACAACATTTTGAAACAATTTGTTGGAATGAGGTTACTGAATAGGAGCACACTGTTCATTCCTCTATTCTAAATACAGTTTGCATATTTCCAGTGAAAAGTTTCCCTATGAAACCTTCATTCTGATACTGAAAAATCACCAGTGTGAATTTTTTCCAAAACATATATTGGATGCAAACCATTCCCCCTAATAATGTCAGTTGGAGCTGCAGGTTCATTGCTTGTCTCAAGAAGCATCTCTGTCCTACAGCTTTTACCCTGTGTGTTGGCTTGTCCATCTTTTCATCTGGATTCGGTGTTGACGAAATCCCCAGAAGCCATTTCCAAAACTGTAGGCAAAAAGTACCTCTGTGAAATATATGCTTTGCCTGGAAAAGTAGCTTAATAGGCTCAAAACTATCAGATGTATGGGAACATTTCATCTACCCTTGTAAAAGGAGCAAGGTGCCCAAGTGGATACAACTTGAATGTGAGGAAGATTAGGTTCTGTAATAGAAGTGGCAATTATGTTTAACTGTAATTATTTAAAAAAAAGAAAACAACTTCACATTTACAATTCTGTCTATGCATAGAGATTTTTGTCCTTACAAAAGTTAAATTTCTGCACCCTAATTTTGGTGTTTATTCTTATACTGTTATTAATGGTGGTGGGAAATAAATTTGAGGAAATTTGAGGCGTACAAATACTTTTGGGTTAAATTCCAGCGAGTTACAATCGTGAGGCAGAAACAGAGAAAATCTGGTGGAAAAAAGGGGAGAAAAAAATGATCTGAGAAGTAACTAAACACATTTTTGGCACTATCAAAGTTGACCTTGGAAAGATCAAATGATTAAGTAGTGACAAGGTCCTGGAGGAAAGGGAGACAGCTAGAAAAAATCTTATGGCAAAACCAGGTAATATTTAACATATATTTTAATGTAATGCAGAGTGGATGAAGTGGGAGGAGCAAATGAGGGAAGGCAAGGCTGTGTCCTAGCTAGGAGACTGTCAGCCGATGGATGGGTTTAAATTGAGTTATCTGTGAGCAGGAACAGGGCAAGGAGTCATTCTGAACCATTCTTTCTTCTCTTTTCTTTAAGAACACTGTGTTCCAGATTGCAGATGCTCTGAGCCACTTGATCTTGTACTTATTGTATCTTTCCCTCTTTTAAAAACGACAGAGTAAGCCAGTGGGGAAAGGCAGCAAGTACCAAACGCTGCCAGGAAAGCTGCCCCGAGCCCTGCAGAACGGAGAGCAGGGCATGTACAGCTCACCAGATGGGTGTGGCAGAAGTGACAACGATGACAACGGAGTCCCGGGCCTGAGTATGTAGCTGTGCCTCTCCCAGAGGGAGAATCCAAACTGTTGGGGGGCTCGGGACATAGCCTGGGATAGAATCTGCTGTGCCAGAACAATGCACTGCGATGGTCACATGGTTCACTAAGGGAATGTCCTACTAATGTATATATATATATAGGGTTTTTTTTTTTCAAATACCAGAAATATCCCCATAGGTCATGGCAGAGTGAAGGATGAGTTTAATTTAGAGGTTGTTTTTTTTTACCTGTTGCACCTGACAATACCATTTGAAACTTTACGGTACAACTATCAAAACATGAACATGTGGGGTAAAAATCCTTCTATCAGTGCTGTTGGTTGCTTAGCTGGGGAGGGACCCACTAGTGAAAACTTAATTTACTACATGCAGAAAAACATCCATGGATTTTGGAATTGCAAATGTGTTTCCGTTCCACAACCACAGCCCTGTGGAAGCCTGTGTTAATTTTTTTAGTGGCACCTTAAGCACAGATTTGTTGACAAAAAAGTGTTGAGTGAGGCACAGGACCAGGTATATTTTTAGGATTGAAGAGTTTGGGAGCTTGGGCACAAGAGGATCTCTTGTGATAATGAAGTCTTCCTGCACTTTAAAAGTTACAGTGGGGATTGTTTTAGGGGTTTTTTGGGGTTTTTTTTTGTTTGGTTTGTTTGTTTGTTTTTGTTTTTCTTTTTTTGTTTGGCAGTAATTTTTTTTCTTTGGTGGGGGATGCTTTATTTTATGGCCTCGTGGTCCCTAAAGCTGCTAGCACACTGCAGTTTCAAGGTTGCAGTAGGTTGTTATGGGTTGTTTAGAGGTTTTGAAAGTTTTTCTGTGATGGCAACTTTGTAGGCAATGCAGGAGCCATGCTGTATTGTCTTTAATTGCAGGATTATCCAAGGCTGGGTGAGCTTGTAAAGGAAAATGTTTTTTTTTTTTTTCTTAGAGACGAACAATGGCTTCTTAAATACACTGAGTTAAGAGAATTTTTTCTGCAGGTTGATTGTTTCTGGCACTGTAGTGAATTCATTCCACCTCCAATTCTGTATTTCAGAGCAATTTGATGTAATCTTAGCCATTGCTTCATTTCAGATATTCTGTATTCTTTACTTGAAGATCTAAAACTTTCCAAGAATAGTTAGGAAAGCCCAAACAGCTCCATTTCCATCCCTACCTGTTCAAGATGATCTGTACAGAGCTCTTGGGGCTTGTGCACATCGATGCGTGTTCACTTCCACGTCGAGCATAGCTGCTTCTTTCTCTTTTTGTTTCTGCTTTTAATGCTCAGCTTAACTACTTTGCCCTTCTGTAACTTTATTTTGCTGGTGTTTTGTATCTTCTTTGCTTCTCCATCTGGCTTTCTGCTTCTTGGGATGACTGAAGATCGCGGCAGGAGTGTCAGTGCACCAGTGCTAGGTACTGTATCCCAACAAGATGCAACTTTAACACTCATTTTGCCACTCACTTTGTTTCTTTCCTCTTCCCTTCCCCTTCCCTGTGAAGTACTAATCCCAGCTGGGCCCTCCAGACTGAACTCCTTACCTCCAGTACTGAAATGAAGTAATAGCTCCTGCTGTATGGCATTCACGTGGGGTTTCTTTTTATAATTTTTTCTTCCTGGTTTCATTGTGTTTTCACTGAATTTAGAAAAATTCCCACTGATTTTGATGGAGGAGTTGAGGTATTAAGAGCAGGCAAGAAGACCTTAAATGAATTCAGTTAACATAGGTAAATAGCAGAGATCGAAATAACAAAATTATTTTACCCAATGTTTTATTATTTTACTTTTGTTTTGGTTTTTTTTTTCTTAAATCAAATGTCCGGCTGTTTTTTCACCTTCTGAGCATGTTGGGCCTTTTTTTTTTTTTTTTTTTAGTATGAGAACAATTTCATAGGTATCTGCAATTTTGTATCATGTCCTGCATTTAAACATCAGCCTCACAGACAACAACTTTATCAATATTTAGTGTAAAATGTGACTATAATACTGTTCTTAACCCAGGAGAAACAGAAAACACGGATGGTACAGTGGTCTCAGATGACCTTTCACCTCTCTCTTCGGGAACGGATTCAGGTCCACAATCTCCATGGTCTCCAGAAAACAGAAAGAGTCCAAAAGGGATCAAAAAAATCTGGGGAAAGTAAGGTCATTTTTTTTATTCACTGTCAAAGCATTTCAGCTGAGAATGAAGCCAATTCCCAGTTAAATCTACAATTATCTATAGCAAGAATAACCTAAAATCTGGGTAGAGGAAGCAGCTCTGGGATTGCACAGGTGTGTCCTTATGTACACAGCGGGGTGGAAAAATTGTTGGGAGTGTTCACAGAGTCATGCTGGTGAAAGAAATAAGGCATTGCTGTCATCTTGGTGCCATTAATTTAGCATGCCAGCAGTTTTATTAGCTGTGAAAAATTAAATTGTAGCAAGTTGCTCATTACAAAAGACACCAGATTAAAAAAAAAAGGGAAAAAAGAAGGAACAGAAAGCAGAGCACAGTTGCACTGTGTCCACTTGATCTGCTTCAGCAACAGCAGCCATTTCCAAGTCTGGATTATTAATTGGATCAAAGAGTTACAGCTGCTCTGCAGAGCTCTTTTTATTCCCTCCAGAATTAGGTCCAGACCGAATTTCCTAGAACTCCTTCAGCTGCCTCTGGAATTTGGCATTTGGGGTTTCCAGGGAGATTAGCAGAGCTGTTAGTTGTCGCTGCAGTTTCCATGCAGAACAAACATCCCAGCTAACAGTCCTGTCATGGCACTCTTGTCTTGCAAGAATACGAAGAACTCAGTCAGGTAACTTCCCTGCAGACGACCTGGGCCTGGCAGAGTTTCGGAGGGGTGGTCTCCGGGCAACAGCTGGACCTCGCTTATCCCGATCCAAGGACACCAAAGGCCAGAGGAGGTAACGGCCCCTCCTCTCCCTGGCACAGCCCAGGGCTGTTAAACGTGCCCAGCAGCCAAACCCTCCTCCTGGGTACTTTGCCCGAGCACTTGGGTCCACGTGGAATTCCACAACAGCTGGGAAGAAATCCTCTAGTAGCAAAATCATCCTGAGAATCTCCCCTGCCTGCACTCCTCCAGCTGCAAGTTGCAGCACCCACTGCTTGGTGGAGTGTCAAAAATTTCGCCTTGTTAAAGAACAAGGAGAATTATCATCTCCTCCTCTGCATAACAATGAGGATTCAGCAGTTCCCTTTTCCCTCTTTTCAAACAGAAAATGGGAAATTCTTATCTGCCCTGCAACTGTTCACAGGTTATGGCTGGGCTGCCAAATTCCCAGGACACCCCAGAACACAGCACACCGACAGATTTGCTGCGGTGCTGCCTCTGGAAAGCACAGTGAGCTTTCCAATATGGACATTCATTCTTTCCTTTGAGGTTTTCCCAATGTTTCTTGTGCTTTTCAGTGACCACAATGCCCCGTTTGCTCAGTGGAGCACTGAAAGAGTTTGTAACTGGCTCGAGGACTTTGGCCTGGGCCAGTACGTGATTTTTGCCCGGCAGTGGGTGACATCAGGCCACACGCTGTTAACTGCCACACCTCAGGACATGGAAAAGGTAATCACTGCTTCTCTCTACCTGCTGATTCTGTCCGTCCAGACCCCGCCAAACCACTGGCTCTACCTTTCTGAAATCCACAGTATCAACTTTCTAGTTACCTTGCATGAGGAAAGGATACAGAGGCCGGGCAAACTCTTTGTTAATGGTTTTTGTTGCAGGAAATGGGAATAAAGCATCCACTGCACAGGAAGAAATTGGTTTTGGCCATTAAAGCTATAAATGCAAAACAAGATGAGAAGTCTGCACAACTTGATCATATGTGGGTGACACGTAAGTGTTTGGACTCTCACAGAATTGTTTGGGAAGGAATTTCTCCCACCTCTATGAAAGGGCAGCCTGATTCATGTTTAAGCAGGTACCAAACATCTTTTTAAAAGCACTAGGTTTCACCATAGAAGAACTGAGGATTTTTTGTGTTGTTCTTGACATCCAAACATACAGCTTGTGGTGTGCTCTTCCATGGGGAACTCTGTCAGACAGCAGGAAATCAAATGGGTGGACTCAGTCTAGGAAGAGCTCCATAATGCTGCAGAAGATGTGCTCCATCACATGTTTATGTCAAATATCATAGGGCTGGTGTGGACAAAGCTGGTTGGTGGGAATTGCTTTCAGGGTGCTGGCAAGAGGCTGTCCTCAGGAAAGGGGAATAGGTAGAATGAGCCACCTGAATGCCTGAAAAGAAGCTAGGCCAGGCAAGAGGGGAGAAGGGCTTCAATCTCACTGATCTGGATTTGGTTCCCCATTGCTCTCACATCTGCAGGGTGGCTTGACGACATTGGCTTACCTCAGTACAAAGACCAGTTTCATGAATCCAGAGTAGATGGGAGGATGTTGCAGTACTTAACTGTGGTGAGTACAATCCTTTTTCCTCAGTTCTACCAGTTTCAACTTCAGAATAAACAAAAACTTTTAACATTTTCCTTTGAATGTGAGCAGTTAAAAGAATTTTTGCAAAACAGAAGTAGCGCCAGTAATAACTCCTTTGTGCTGCCTAGTGCATGGAATCTGTTCCTAAGGCCCACAAAATAAGTCATATGTTAGGGCTAACTTCTACAAAGTCCTTCTTTCAATATCATGTAGCACGCCACAATTAAAAGCAAAATGATCTGTTTTATGTGTAACCTCTGGAGCTCCTTGTTCTCCAAACCAAGACAGCAACAATATTCAGCAAAGTAACAGCAGAAAATCCAGTGATCTGTACAGCTCTATCCACATCCCTAGCACAACATGAACCACACACAGCCACCGTGTTTTCTTCCCATTCTCCTGCCTAAGTCTGGATAATTAAGTCCTGGATTTGCCTTAAGAGGCTATGCTCCTGCCTACATTTCTTAACCAGGTTTTGCCATGGTGCAATGTTAAAAAAAAAAAAAAAAGCAACCAAAAAAAAAACAAACCAACAGCAGAACCCCCCCCAAATCTCCACCCTAACAAAACCCAAACCTCTTTAAAGTATAAACTTTCATCTTTCCTAAACCACAGTTACTGTAATGTTATATAAAACTACACAGCAAATTTAAACTCTTTCTTCTTAGGGAGAGTATCTGTTTAGGTGTGTGTTCTGTGCCACCTAAAAGCCTCTCTCCTTCACAGAACGACCTTCTCTTCCTGAAAGTCACCAGCCAGCTGCATCACCTGAGTATTAAATGTGCCATTCATGTGCTGCACGTCAACGGCTTCAACCCCCACTGTCTACGCAGGAGGCCAGTTGAGGAGGTAAAAGAATGTTGAAATAAATTAATTTAAGCAAGCACCAATTACCTGGTCCCAGCCAAAGGGGATAGTAAGTCAGCAGTGTACAGTGACAAACAGAATCATTGCTTCTAGGGACTTGCACCTAAAGCAGCAGTTACACCACTTACTAGTTGAATCTCATGTATTTCTCTTCAGAAGTTATTTGCATGGTGGGAAAAAAAGTTAATTCATCTTCCAAGAGAATAATTTGGAATGATCTGTCTTTGTCTGACCTCATTTTTAAAATCTGTAAGGTTTTTGCCTTACCTGATCAGCACAGTTTTCTTTTATCATTAAACACTGTCAAGAACCCTGCTGGAAAACGTTCCCTTTTTATCCCTGTAATCTGTAATCTCTGCTGTTGCACTTCCTGATGGGGTTTCACCACTACTAGACCAGGTCTGCCATCTCATCAGAGACTGCTTGAAAGGGGCCTTGAAGAGAAACAATCCCTCAGTCAGGGAAGAACAAGTGCTCTTGGAGGAAGAGGAAGGAAGCTGTTTTTATCTGAACTGAGATACGAGTTGTGCACACCCAGACAGTGCAGCCTTTGGTGTCATCACCTTTTGTGCTCCCTCCAACAGAACAACATCTCTCCTTCCGATGTGGTGCAGTGGTCCAACCACAGGGTGATGGAATGGCTCAGATCAGTGGATCTGGCAGAATATGCACCCAACCTTCGAGGCAGCGGAGTGCACGGGGGCCTGATCGTAAGAATTTACCATTTCACTATTAAAAATTGACAAGGTGTAATAGAAACCATCTTTTATCTGATGTTCACCAAGCAGAAACAAACAAACACATCTGCAATATGACAGTGTGGTCAGGCCTTCTGAGCCTCTTCGTCTGACCCACACATCTTCATTTTACAAAGGAAAACTAAAATAAAAAAGGAACAGCTAAAATACTTTCTAGAATCAAAGCTAAGCTGTGCACAAGTGTATGACAGTAGCACAGAAAAGGAAACCTGAACTGTGCTGTGCAA
The DNA here is from genome assembly GCA_013400175.1 of Phainopepla nitens. Classification (NCBI taxonomy): domain Eukaryota; kingdom Metazoa; phylum Chordata; class Aves; order Passeriformes; family Bombycillidae; genus Phainopepla; species Phainopepla nitens. Next base: position 89,243 of record VXBQ01011406.1, on the reverse strand, counting down.
AAGTTGCTTTTTGATAAGGTATCACTGAGTGTTTCTTTGAGTGATTTACCAGAACCCTGAGCCACGCTCAATAACCACCCTGAAATCACAGCTGTTAGGAATGACATTTTCTTAATTCAAAACATTCAAAACACTTTGCAGCTCAGTAATGTCAGGGCTCTGAAATACCATGATTCTACTGCTGTAGAATTTTTGCAAAAATGCAGTGGTAGAAATAGTACTAAGATTAGGTTTTTACTCTGAGTAGAGCAGGATAGTCTGAAAGGAAACTTGTTCAACCCAAGCCAACGTATGGTTTGATGATAAATATAAACACATATTTGCCTGACCCATGCTCAGCATTTTTTCTTGGCTCCTTTCAGGTATTTCCCATTCAAACCTCAGTATCATGAGTGAGCTATAAAAGGTCTAATGTGAACAGATACTTAGTGAGAAATCCTCTGCTGAGCATTGTAGTAGTTTACTATTGCAAATATTTACATAAAAAAAAGCACCATCCTGTCCTTTTCCCAGATTCTGGAACCTCGCTTCAATGGTGACACCCTGGCCATGCTCCTGAATATCCCCCCACAAAAGACGCTGCTGCGCCGCCACCTCACCACCAATTTTAACGTGTTAATTGGGCCAGAGGCACAACAAGAAAAAAGAGAAATCATGGAATCGGCAGCATACACACCTCTGACCACCACTGCCAAAGTTCGGGTAGGTACTGCTGTCAAAAAGGAGAGATGACAATGTCACTCTGAATTACAGAGAAAATAAGGGAAACACGTGGACATGGAGAGGTGAATTCTAGGAGTGCTACCTTTCCCTTAATTCTAGATACCAGACCTTTTACTATGTATGTTTCAGTCAGGTCCTGAACACAAGCATGCAATCTGTTCCCTCTTTTCTTAGAAGGAACATCATGTAAATGCATTTAACATCCACTGTAACTCCAATTTGAGAACAAATGCAGTTAATTCAGAACCTATGTACTTGAATGATCAGAGTATAGTAGTAAAAAAAAAGGGGAGGATTTTGAATGTTTAAAGAACAACCTTACTTGTCTTACTCAAAACTACTTGTGTTGACTTCTTATTTTAGCCAAAGAAACTTGGATTTTCGCATTTTGGAAACTTAAGGAAAAAGAAGTTTGATGAATCAACAGATTACATTTGTCCTATGGATACAAGCCCAGCTGCTACGAATGGTACTTCGAAAAACTACGGTGGCTACAAAGGACTTAGTCCTTTCACTGACAGGGAACTGGATCAGGTGGGGCAGACAGACTGATGCCATGCTCATCTCATCCTCTCCATGCATTCCAAAGCTTGCAAATAACCAAATGTTCCCCTGTAACAAACTCTTTGCTACATCCGCATGAACTCACTGAGAAAAGTATTGGCTGTGGACACTGGAAAGAGTTCCAGACTAGGAATGTTGGGGTTTTTTTTAATCAACACCATAATAAACTCATCCATCCTCAAGCCCTTTTTCAGGACTATGACACCTTTACACTCTGAAGATCAAGGTATTTTGTCAGTCAAGGGCATGGTTGCAGTAAACACAAGATTTTTGTACTTCTAGCTTTCATAATTTTAGTATGGCAGACAATTTTTTTTTTCATTATCTTTATGGGTGGTTTTTATTGTAATAAATTCATTTGGACATACTTGTACAAAGCTATCAAGTTACATTAAAGTACAACTGGATTGTATTTTTTAACAGACAGTAATCAGAGAATCCAACTGAATTTTTCTTTCACGTTGTACAGTGGGGAGTAGTTCTGCTTAGACAATATATGTGAAGACAATGCATCAGCAGTGAACAAATTATTAATAAACCAATAGTTAATCCACCTTTGTAATGTAGTAGTAAACTTGTGAATGATACTGTCTAGACAGCATATGGAGAAATGATGAAGACTAAAATCCATCAAATTTTATTTCAACTTTGCTGTTGTGTAAAGGGATGTAAACCCTGAAAAACGGAGTGCACCTGGAGCCTTGTGTGAACTCTGGCAACACACAAGAGCCGCACAGAGGCAGCTGGAGCAAACTGGCCTTTCTCCAGTGACATAAAAACAGTTTAAGCCTTATCAGAGAATGGTCACAACATTGAAAAGACTAACTGTGAAGGTAATTTTTTCATTTGCATGGTTTAGTGCATGTACCATCTCATTTGTGTTCATGGCTAACCCACGGTCTTTTTCAGTGTCCTGCTCCTAAACATGGAGAATATCAAACCCTGACTGTGAGTGTGGATGTCCACTTGCTCAGCTAAGAGTTGTGAGGGAAAGCATTAACTTTGGGCCAAGGATTTGCACTGTGCAGTTGTTCAAGCATGCCAGAAAGACTGGATTTTTTTTCCTCTAGGAGCGTGGTCTGTCTATTAAACGTGACTTCTGAGCATGTGGCCCGCCCTAGAACTGGCGGCATTTCTATGTAAAAAGAGGTAGGACTCTATCAAGGACTTCTTGCCTGTGAAAGAAGCCTGCCAGAAATATAAGTGGTGTCAGACCATTTGGAAAATATTACTTTTCATTGATAATATCAATTAAGCTTTTTCTTTTTTTTTTCTGTGAATTAGAGCTCAGGTTTCATGGAATCAATCTCTCTTAATCAGGATCCACTCTTGCTATCATTAAATGCATTTTCACGTACCTTGTACCATGGAGGCATTTTTCCTAAGGAGCTTTTAAACTTACCCCAGCTTCATTTGTCCAGGCAACTGATCCCTCCCAAAGCTGCATGTAGAGTGAATAAAATTGCACATGCTGTCTGATTTGAACTGACTGCTTTTACAGATGGAACACTCAGAAGGCACAGTAATGCAAATAGGGGCTCTTTCCCAAGGCATAACCCACCTCACGGTACGTATTCATTCCTCCCTTGTTCCAAAGTCACAAATGTGTTCTGCTAAAACTCACAGAAAGTTGGTCACTGCTGGTGCTAATGAAGAGTAAGTGGGTCTCTGTTCTTGTTAAGTATCTCTTTACAGCCTGGTGGGACATTCAGTCCAAAAAAACCCTCTGCTTTTAAACTGCTCTAGAAATGAAGCTACATTTAGGCCCCTCTAAGTTTTCATGAACTCTGCTGTCTCTTTGACAAAATGACAGCTCTTCATCCCCTTCAAAGAAAACAATTCTTCACAGATTTTGCAGGTAACCACCACCTCAGTCACAGTGAATAGGAATGAGGTACCGACTTTTGAAAATTTACATGAGCTAAAACTCTGCAAAACAAAACACCTCGCTTTTGCTTTTTCATTCCACAGAAGCTAATTTATTAAAAAATAAAAATGACTGGAAGACATAATGAAGAATTATGAAACACAGTTGAGTTGCATGCCACACACAAAACTTCTACGAATTTCCTCAAACAAAAATGTTTATTTGAAGCTGTATTGAAGAAATTCCCTTTGATTGTGTGTGGCTCTCAGCCCCTGTGTTGTGAGCCTGATCTCATTGCTGCAGGGTCTCTGGGAGCACAGTCCTCTCACCAAACACCCTCAGTCCTTCCCACCTGTTCTTTCAGACACTGCTGAGCCAGGATGAAATGCTGAACGACAGCAGGTTTTTAACACCGACCTTTGAAGACTGGAGATGATGCTTCAGCACAACCAAGAACACTGCTCATACCTCATGCCTGCAGGAGCGGCCAGGAGCAGCTGGATGCTGTGGAGCAAGGAAAGCTTTACCTCTTTTCTGCCCCTGCCACCTCCCACGGAGCATTTCCTACTGTCTGTGTAGCCACACATTACAGGTAACTCTCCCCTGTGCTATTCTCCCACATCGTGTAACAGGAAACAGCTGCTGGGAGAGGAGTGGGACTCCCAGCCGGAGTCTGGAAAGCCAAGACTAGCAATGTTTTGTCCTTTTATTCAGTTCTCTTTTACATGCTATGTTGATGTACTGTTACATTAAACACCTTTTGTATTTTTTTATTTTTATAATTAACTCGTAGTGCAGGAATCACTAATACATAGTTGTACCACAGGGGCTAATCAGAGCTGGCTGGAATTCAGCTGGATGCTGGTGAGAGCAGCAGTAATGGCTCACTCACCACACCTCTGGTCTTGCCAAACTGGTCCCCAGAAAGGATTTCAATCTCTTCTCCCTTTCACTGGCACCTGTCCAGCCCTCTTTTTATCCAAGTCAGTGCACTGTAGGATGGGAAGAATGGAGCATAATGCTGTCCATCAAGCCCTTGCTTTTATTAGGACGACAGGCTGCCATGTTCACAAATCTTTACCTAAGGCAAAAACAACTGCAGCAGGAAATTTTAACTCTGAGACTACCAGGAAAGTACCAGAATAAATCAAAGGCTTATTTCTTTAAAACACCTGACAAAATAAATCTGTTGCTGTTGTACTGGGCTAGACAGGACTGCATCAGAGGGAAATATGGCCTCTCACTTTCTGAGGGACTGAGGGTGAAGCTGTCACCATTAGAGTAGCCATTACTTGTGGCATCTGTTTACATGTGCATCTCCTGTATTAATGAGCTGTTAACAAGCTCTCCTAGTAAACAGACAAATGCCAAGAAAAAAATCTCCTTAATTGTAAGGAAAAGTACTTTGTACAGGGCTGGTTTGCATTACTCTCTCCTTGCTGGCTGCAGGTGTTGCTTTAGATTCTAATATAGCCTGAGGGCAGGTCACTGCCAGCCACAACCCTCCCAGATAAAGAGGGAAACTCCAGGGCTGGCCGCAGGATGCAGCAAGGGCTCTTTGAGAACTACCTGGGGTGCTTTTTACAGGTGATCTATCCTGGACCTCCCTTCACCAGTCTCTCATGACAGACCTTGCACTTTATGGTTAAGGTGTAAGAAGATAAACACGTGATTTGATTGTCCACAGTGGCAAAATCAAGGCAATTTTTTTTCAATCACTGCAAAAAAGGGAAATTCAGAAGAATGAGAAATAAGTCCACGCATCAGCAAACTACTGATGTTTCATAAAAGGCATTAAATGTACCAGTCTGGCAATGCAGTCAGTGCTAGTGACCAGCTCAGGTACCGCAGGCATTTGAAATGCTTTGTCAGGTCCATTAGCCAACAGACTTATTACAGCACTGCAAATGGGAGTGGCTGCTCCAGCAGCCCTGGGATATTCCAAACACAGTGTTTCCTATTTCTTTCAATGCTGTATTTACAACTTAGTGTGTTGTTGTGCTAACTGGGCTGTGAATAGTCAATCCACAAAACAATTCTTCTTTTAAATAGATGTAGTAAAAAATCCTAATTAGCTTAACACTGGTATAAATGCTTATTTTTTGACTGTTATGAATAAATTCTGAATGTTCCCCTCTCTCTTGCTGACCATGGCATGATTTAACCCAAATCCATGTGGGTGACCTCTCATTTTAATTTTTTTCCCTCAGAATTAGTGTTTTATACTCATTTCACAGGTGACACTAAGTAATTCCCACACAATTCAAGATGATTTCTCAACTTAGTATTAAAACACACAAGGTAATTATGAAGTAATGAACTGCAGAAATTACATCCAAGGGTTAAAACACACACTGCACAGTTGAACATCAACTGTTCCTGTAGAAAAATATGCAGTACTTCCAAAAAAGGTGTCAGGTGGCATCCATGTTAATAAGCAAAGGTACTGCTCTTGGGGTAGCCAAGCTTGTCTAGGTTGGGCTGACAGGCAAACTTAATCATTGGTGGTGGCCCACACATGAGAATGAGGGTCTCACTGCCAGGGGGAGGCAGGTGGTCTCTCAGCATGTCTGCAGTGACAAAGCCAGAGCTGTACTTCCAGTCTGCAACAAAGAAATTAATTCAATTACTTTGAATCTCTGTACAGGCTGGAGCCTTTTTAAATCTCATTAAGTAGCTGAAGAATCAAGTTTTGGCACCATCACTGCAAGCCATGAGAGTGTTCAATTTCTCACTCAGCTCAAACCTAGTGATCCCCTTCCACAGGGACACGAAGCCTGTAGATAACAAGGATCTGGCTGATAAAGACATGGAGCTCTTAATAAATTACAAAGTTTAAAAGAAACAAGCAGGTAGGAATAAAAAGGAAGAGTGAATCAGCTTTTCCAGTGAAGAGGGGTATCCCAGTGGCAGGGAGAGGTACTGAGACCTGTACTTTTTATTTTTTTTTGAGATGGTGTGGTGAGGTGACAGAGTTCAGTGATAACACAAGCTCTGCCATGTAGTTTAGTGGTAAGAGAAAACAAATTAAAAGAGGAAAGAAATGCTAAACACTATTTCAAACAGTAGTATTACTGAATGCATCTGCCATTTGAAGTGAGCCAAGTAGGAAAATGATCCCTTAATCCATACACATGGCAGCTCTGTTTCACCAGAATCTAATCTGGAGCTGCTGCAAAACAAAGATGTGCACATAATATTAACAGGTATTAAACAATTCAATGCAAACAACATGCTAACGTAGCCTGATTTGGGAGATAGCCCAAAGCAGAGCTGAACTTTTGATGAAATTCCCAGAAACTGAAATACATGAAAAGATGCATTGGAAAACACATCTGACCCAAATGAGGTTAATTATGAGCTCCCACTTTTTAAGGCCCACCTGGCTTAGATCCCTTTTTAAAACAGGGTGTGGGGAAGGTTTGTTTCTGAGGAGTTTCCAAGCGTAAGACAAGAATACTTGACATTACTCTGATGTCCCCTTGAGCAAGAAGAGTGAAGCTCTGACTGTTGCATGAGCAAAGGCATTTCCATGTGTCCCTACCTTTTGGAGGTCTGTCCAGTGTGTACCACAGCACAAACTGTTCAGGATGTCTCTTGGCAATGTCTTCTAGCTCAGCTCTTAGCAATATATCATTTTCTGTCTGCAAAATGAGAGTGCTGTTTTGCTCCAAATCATCCCAGGAGCCCTCTGATGGGAGCTCATCTGCCATTCACAACAAATGCAATGATAAAAACTATGCAAATCAAGAAAGTGATTTGATATTTTGCCCCTTCCATGACAGCTATTATCATTACAGTCTTCTGTAAATTGAGATTAAGAACAAACTGTGAGACTTAGCAGCCACCTAAACACAGTCCTAAAGATGGCAAGTAGAACAACTTTTTAATCCAGGCTAAAAATCACAACAAGCTGGATTTGTCCCTGATCCTGGCAAATTTGGCCCTGGCCCAAGTCTCTGGAGCAGCATGGTGAAGGTTAACAGTACAAACAGATTAGTGGAAACAAATCCTGTTTCCTTGAAATCAGTGAAGGACTAAGATAAGCAGAGAGAGCAGGATCTGGTTGCAGTATTTATTCCCTAATGTAGGAATTCAGTGAAACTATGAGGAGACACCTAAGTGTGAAAGAGTATGAAACATGTGCCATCAGTTTAAAAAGCTCAGAGGCCAGCAAAAACAAGTGGGCTATTAAAGAAGAACAAACAGATGAGCCAGAATACTCACCTGATTAGCAAAAAGGAGGTAACATTTTGTGGAGTCCTTAGGATCATTTATGATCTGACGGATCAGCTGCAACATAGGAGCTATTCCTGTTAAAAACCAAAATGGTTATGAAGTGGGTATTTCTCTCCATGGCTACAGTTCCTGTATTAATGCTGCCTCCCTTCAGTCTTCAATGGGATCTCAGTTTGCACAGGGCTACACATCTCTGGATTTCTAATCCACAAGGAGTGCAGAGATTGGGGGTTTCTATTACGACAAACAGTTTCAAAACAAACCCACAATTCTTGTATGCAGAGCTTTTCTCTTCAGGATTGTCTATCACATAATTTTACCCTCATGATATTCTCTTAAAATACTTTTTGTCACAGATGAAGTGAGTTCTCTGAGGTCACAAAGTAAATTAGTATTCAAGCACTCAGGTTGCTACTCCCCAGGACTGAGCTCCAACCACTGGAATGCCTCAGTGTTGCCACCATGAAAAGAAATCAGTGAAAAGAAATGCAGGTGTAAGTACTCTGCTAGTAAAGTACAGTGACAGTCCTTACATATATCCATAAAGACATCTTCACTCTCTAGACACTCCATATGATGGGACTAGTTTTACCTGTTCCTCCAGCTATCATCCCAAGGTGCTTTGCAAACTTCCTCTCTGCTTCAGACTTCTTATCAGGCTTGATAAGAAAGGTACCTAGAAGAAATATTCCAAACCTATGGGTACATTAGCTTCCAAACAAACATGGATACATTTATTCCACGGGAATAAATTACTACAGATGATCAATTAATAAAGACAAATCTTCTGGAAATCCCTCCCTTCCGCTGAGACAGATTCATCAGGAGATTGCTGGTCACAGGAGGTCACATCCAGAGAAGTGCTGAGCACTCTGAGATGAGCCTTAAGTGCACAACTCCTCTCAGCTGAGATCAGTGCAAAATCTTTCACCTGTATGCTACAAGAGGATTACTTCTCTGAGCTTATTTCCTCACAGTCAACTCAGACCTGGTTTGATTATGAAATGGAGCTGGCTCTCAGTCAGCTGGTTACTCAGTAACAGCACTGAGATTCTCAGAGGGCATTTCAAGCCTCAATCTCACTTGCTTAAGAAGCATCGGGAGCATCTCCCTCCATATGTATAGCTGTATGTATATATTTTATTTCCAGTGCAGACTTCTCAGTCATATAATACAATAGCAATTTTTTCAGATCTATAGTCCCAGGAGTGAGACACTCATCAGTTGTTCCTTATACAAAGTACTCTTTCCCATCATATCAACACTGACTGGCTCATGGTCAAGTCTAAAAAAGGTAGTTTGTCCTCTTTCCCACTTAAAAAAAAAAAATATTCTCTACAGTTGTCAGTTGTCTCTTGAAAATAACCAATACCTCACTTTTGTTCTCCCACCTGTGTTTCACAGTACCTGATCCCTTATAGACCAGGAGTCCATTTGGCCCTCTGAAATCAATGGTATCTCCAATCTTCAGGTTATCTAGATACTGGGACATCTTCCCACCTTCTGGAAACTTGGGGTTCACATTTTTGCGGTAGACCTGTAAAAACAATCATTTGCACATTACCAACCACTAACTTTCCTGCAGACAGTATCACAAACTGTAGAACACAATCCTGCAGGCATGAGATTCAGCACCTGAGAAAGAAATCGAGGCAGTTCTTTGCTCTCACTTATCTCTTGCAGCAGGAAGCAGCCAAAACCAGTAAAATGTGCTGCTGGGCACATGTCCCACTGCTCCCTGCAAACTGTCAGGATAACAGGGATGGGTGGCAGGCAGATTATGTGCTGCTGCCCTCATTTCACCACTGCCTTAGGTCACACCATTTTTGTAGCTGCTCCTTCTGAAAACTGCAGCTTTTCCTTCTAAAACTTTCCCACTCTGCCACACAACAGCTTTTTCAGCTTTCAAAACACATAAGAAGTATTAAGCAGTTCATAACAATTCATCACCCTTATAACAAGAAGAACAGAACATAAAAAAAAAAAAAAACAAACCAAAAAAACCCTGGATTTTTGCCTAAGGACAAACTCTATGATAGAAAAAGATTAGGAGATCCAGAAGTCCTGGGATCAGATAATCCTGCATCCCCTAGCTTAAAGGATTTCCCTTGTTTGACTCGTTTTCTGCTTGGAGCTGTTTGCAGTAAGCATAAGCAGCAGCACAGGCATCTAGAGGGAGAGAAATCAGTATCCATGCACTGCCAAATAAAAGATATTAGGGAAATTCCTAAAGCAAAGCCAGGGAAGTGATTCTCTCCTCCCTATACTCCTCCTCTACCATCCCTCAGTGCCACACAGCAGATACACAGGATACAACTTACTATTCAAGGGCATTGTGAAATGAGTTGTTTGCCATGCAGCCACCCTATCTGTAAAAGATGAGATCCAATGAAAACGAAATTTAATGAAATTTGAATGAAAGACGATGAAATTTGATGACTAAATCAAAACAAACCAGTTCACTACAATGAAGTGTAGTGTAGAATTTGCCCTCCTTCCAGTTAGCAACTTACCTATATTAAAGGAAAACAAAATTTACCTTTATAACTAAATCAACATAACCTTCTGTCTTGTCACTGGAAACTGGGGTATAGGCTCGAATCACCAGATTTCCATCAATTTTTGCAGAAAGGCAAACATGTTGGCCTGGGGAGAAAGAATTACAATCTGATCATTTTTTTCATCCCTGGAGGACAAGAGAGAAAGGCAGGCACTGCAACCTGCCAGGCATGCAGTGACAGAGAAAATCTTTGCCTTATAAACACTGTATGAAACATTCAGCTTCTTCTCTTTTTTCAGCACAGAGCAGGAATCTCCTAGGAAGTAATATAGTGTCAGGATCTTATTCCTAAATTCTGAAGAATGCATCTGGATAAAGACAAGCACAGTAGAGCACATCTTAGTTGGTTTAATATTTGTCTAGTTAATTCCATTACTCTTTCCCATGCAAGCCAGAAGAGAGTTTGGAGAGACAAGCAGCATGCAAGGACATGCTCACAGCGTGGAATGGGGTGACTCTGACACCTGCCACACAGCACAGGGAACTGCCAAACAGTGCAGAATAAACAGAGCCACATCTGCAGATCAGAGAGAGACTTTCCCCTGCACAGATTAGCACTGCTTCAAGGTTCAAGGTTCAGTGCTATCAGTGTTCTGGCAAACAGGAAAGAAGGCCAATCCTAGACTGAAATTTGTGCTACAGAACTCCAGAAAAAGTTACGTGGAAATGTGTGTAATTGAAAGGTAAGTGCATGCACAGAAAAGGCTCTGAATATCTTAGCAACTTCTCAGGCAGCAGAAGTGTCCCCTTTCTCCTTTACAAGTGTGACTGTATTTGCCAAAACCATGAGGGCAATTGTCAGTAGACTAAGTGGACCAGATGGAAGTAGATTGCAAATAAGAAATATGAAAAAGCTTTGATAGACACCACTCTTGCTTGTATCCTGACTGGTGACGAATTCCATCAGGCTCACTTCAGTTTCACTGCTCTGTTTCTAAGCTGCATCACACAACTGGACAAAGCACTCACAAAAGATCAGAAATATAACCCTCTAGGAAACCTGACAGCAGCATTCAGACGCAGCTTTCAACTTCTTGCTTTGCTGAGCCTTAAATTCACAGCTAGAAGTCCAAGAACTGTGAGAAACCAGAAATATAAGTAATTAGGTGTTTACAGTACTTACCCACAGGTAATCCTAATATATGATTTGCTGAGGGTAGCCCGAATCTGAATTTCTTAGTATCATGACTGATTTCCTAAAAAACCAAGTTAGAATGAGGTCAGCATCACCACTACTTTGAATTTCAAACTCTACTCAACACAATAGGCTTTAGCAAGCTTGCTCTTTGTTAGCTTGCAAGCCAAATGCTGGGAAAGGAGACAGAAATGGCTTCGAAAAATAAAGCTGAAATTAACCAGGAGTTTCAGAAGCAGTTTTCTCCTCTTTATTTCCACAAGGAGTGACTTTTACCTGCCTGCACAATCCCTACAGCATCTTTAAATAAATAAAATCAGGAAACCCTGTGCCCAAGGCCAGTGAGCACATTCCATGCTTATGCCCAAAGATCAGTCAACGCAGGGTGTGCAGAAGCTGAGGCTACCGGGCGTGGCACGAACGCTTTTACACACCCTACTCTACCCTGGGAGCATCACAGGGTGGCCGCGGGGGTCACAACCATCCTTGGGGGGCTCTGTGCCCTGCTCTGAGGAGTCGATCCCTGGGGCAGCGCACGGCCAGGAGCCCCCCAGGCCAGCGGACCTACTGCCCTCGGACCCCCGATGCCCCATTTCCCCAGAGCCCCGGGCACCTCCTTGTCCAGCAGCCGCAGCGGGTACTTGGCGAGCGGGTCCTGCAGGGTGACGGGGCCGCTCGGCCTCCGCGCCGTCCCTCGGAGCAGCAGCAGCAGCAGGGCGGACGCCGCCACCACGGCCACGGCGATGGCCACAGGCGCTCCCTGTGGGGACAAGAGGGGCAGGCGGTGAGGGCACGGCGGCGGTGAGGGCACGGCCCGCCCCAGCCCCAGCGCCATCCCCTCACCGCAAGCGACTCCATGGCGAACGCCTCCCCGCAGCTCCCGCCGCGCCGGGCCCGCTCAGTCCCGGCCGCGCAGGTCCCGCCTCACGGTTCCTCCTCGGGTTCCTCCTCCCGGTCCCGCCTCGGGTTCCTCCTCCCGGTCCCGCCTCACGGTTCCTCCTCCTGCTTCCTCCCGGTCCCGCCTCACGGTGCCGCCTGNCACCGTGTCACCCAGCCCATGGCCCTGAGTGCCACGTCCAGCCTTCCTTGAACACCTCCAGGGACAGTGACCCCACCGCCTCCCTGGGCAGCCCCTTCCCAGTGTTGCTCTTCCTGCGAAGACAAAGAAAAGGAGGGCGACACAGTCGAACTAGTCACTTCAGATGAAGAAATAGCAGTACTGTTTACCCAACACATGGCAATGAATGGATTCCTAAACGAGAAATAAACCTGCCCTCGTGCCACTTCTCGAAAAGTGCAAGGGAAAAAAAGCGAGGGTAAAAGAAAACAAGGAAGATCCAAGGAGAATGGATTTGTCATGTCCTTTTGGGCAGACCCACAGTGGGAGGAGAATCAGGAAAGGCACAGAATGTGTTATTTCCACAGGCAGAGGAGCACAGAGAGAGCGGGACAACATCAGGGCACCATTCCAGAGCTAACCAGGACAACCTATGGTCAGATCCTCACCTAAAAACTAAAATAGAATCCCAGTACATGAATCGCATTTAAAGGCTTTTTTGTTGTTGTTTTTTTTTCTATCAAGATTTCATTTGCATCAGAAAACAGTTCACATTGTTGCTAAAACGTACTGACACCTTACAAGAGACTAAAAAGATGCAACAAGCAAAAGCAAAACTAGGCTCCTTGTAAAATCATACTAGGAGAAACACAAAAGGCCAACATCAAGCAGCCAATCAAAAAGTTAGTGCCATAACTATCAAATCAAAACCAGATATTTTAAGACAGAATTTAAGACAGGGATTTTCATAAGAGGTACCAATTTATCAGTATATAACCACTACATTCAGTATCATCACAGCTGATATCACCTGTAGTTCTCCCTACACACTGTTTGCTTTTCTGAACACATCCACTTGAAATGCTTATCGTAAATTAATAAACTACAAAAGTCACTGTGTTCCTGTTTAAGCAAAACAGAATAGCAGCCAAGAGATAATACACATCTGCTCCCAGCATAAAGTGATACAGTCAGCTAATGGCAACTTCCACCATAACCAAACATTAACAGGCTCCTATAATAAAAATTTACAAAGGATATTTTATCTCCATTTCTCTCTGAAGATCTCTTCAGAGAGCTTAGCAAAGATAAAACATGCATACTCTATTTGATAATGTAACACAGCTGTTAATCTGAATCACTGAATCTCAGTTCACCCATAATCCTTCCACTGTTAAGTATTTTCAGAGCTTCACAAAAAACTCATGCTCAGTATTTTATGGGCTTTTGCCTCTATAGTGAAGAGAAGAAAGTGGTGAAATATGTTTACCTTATTCATTGGAGAATAAAGTCAGTAAGATTATTGTTTCCCCAGCTACAGAATAAAATCAAAAGTTTTAAAAAAACCCCAAAGAACCGAAGTTCATAACTAATATAATAAAAAAGGAGGGTTACTGGCATCAAATGTTTGTATGGGAAAAAACTATTTTTGCCATTAATACCAACAAAACCAAGTGAGTTATCTTACCTCCGTTGTTATCTGGACCACTGGGTGAAAGGAGGATTATTCTTGTGCTACCTGTTGTACTATCCTACTAATCTAGATTTAAACACTAAAGCTGAGAGCAGAAGGATCTGCAAAGCTAATTGGAGCCTGTCACCACAGATTTCTGTATAAGCATCCTTTTGGACATTAAACAAACTGCTAGGTACAAGTTAATGCATAGTTTAATTAGGATAGCTAGCAGGTCTTGCATGGTCCCTTGGCCTGTAACACCTGTCTTTTCAAACACTTTTGTTCAAACACCACACAATTTGTAAAACCAGAAACTGTATTAAAAATATCCTGCAGTATTTTTATGCTCTCCAGCACTACATCCAACAACATGCTTGGCTTATTTTCCTTATCATGTGGCTTATTTTCCCTCTTTTCCCTTCTAAAGTGGATTAACAGAGTGTCAGAAGCCTGCGGTTAACTTGTGACTGCTCCAACACACGTGTAAAGCCAAAGTCAGAGTTCAGGTAAATCAGCAGTAAATTCCTCAGGGTAAGTATCAGCTACTCTGGAATCTGTTCATCAGTCAAAAACCTGCACGTTCCCACCAAATTTTGTTTTCAATGACATTTTTGCTTTGGAAGTGTTTTACAATGGGATCCATCAGAACTGTTCTTTTGACAGTCACATGATGAAAATGGGGAGATCTGAAAAAAGGAAGAAAAGTAAAACAGGATAAACTTTGCAAAGATCATCAATAAAACCAGGCTGTAAACTTGTCAAAGTGGACTCAGCTGCCACTGTGTGTCAGTTCATGCTCCTCTGCTTCCTCCCAACCCTGAGAAATGAAGCTGCAAAGCCACAACAAGGAAAACATTCATCCACACAAAAAATGCAGTAGAGATTGGAATAATAACAATACAACTGGAAGAAAAAAGATTTTCAGAACTTACTGCTGATTTAAGTTTGTTTCTTTTCTGGGCACTTAGCTAGATATATTTTAAACAGACTAGATCTCAGGGAGTGCTGGACACCCAAATATAAAAATGGCACCCTGGAAAAGACCTCAAATTAGTCATCTAACAATAGCAAAAGGATAAGTTTATTGATTTTTTTTTTCATATATACTACTACTATTAATATTCTTCTTGATCCAGACAACAAAAAAAACAACATTGGTGTATACTCCTGGGTAGTTCTTCCTTCCACATCCCAAGCCCCAGCTAGTAATTCCATCGAGGGTGTAAAACCCTGAGTTGTCTTCCAAAGGACAAACTAATGGGCCTCCAGAATCACCCTGCACAAGGACAAAGGAACCTTGTCATGAGCCAACATCACTCCTGCTGTTTTTAAAATCTCAGTTTAGCAAGGAGAGGTCCCAGCTGCTCACGGGCTTGGGGTTTTTTCCCTTTTTAAAAGACAGACACAACCTTTGTTCAAGGGAAGTAACTCTTTTTGCAATATGGGTAATTAAAATTTGTCTTTCACTGTAAATGACCACAGCCTGTTTGCAAGAAAACAGCTTTGGGAGGTTTTACACTTCCCCTTCTAGAGCCCATCTGGCCATATCCCGAGGGTGATGTAACTTACTGTTCATGAGTCCTTGCCTTCCTCCAGAGGGAATCCTGCACAGATCATCCCCTGGGTCACTTTACTGGACAGGTTTATGTAATAGCTCTGACATATGTCAGGTGCCAGGATGGGGACTTCCAGCTGCTGCAGTTTTTTCCCCTTTTCTGTCTTAAATTAAAACACATCATCCAGTAGAGGCATGAATTAGTAGTTCCAGAAGAAAGCCTTACTCCTCTCCTTTTCAAATGGTCTCAATCTAAATTATCTGGTTTCTCTCCTCCAACCCATGTTCCTTCTTGTCTAGTTGAGCTTACACAAGTGAAAACTTTTTAACCTCTCTGTTCTCCAAAAACTAATGTATAGACAGAAGGACTGTTCCAGCACAGAATGTGATATTTAAAACAGAGCCACAACATGCCCAAGCAGCAAAGACTGCATACCTGCTTCAGGCGCACCCCACCCTGCGGCCACACACATCCTCGAGGGCTGCAGCACCTCCTCCTTGGCAGGGAGGCATGCTGTGAGCATGGAGGGTGTGAATTCCAAGGCTCAGCCAGTTGCAACAGGGAAATGTCAGAGTGCAGAGTGGTCTCTTTAAAACTTGGGTGTATAAAATGCTGCTTGACTGACCTTTTCTAGGAAAGCAAAGACATCAACATTGTCTGAAAGGCTTGGGAATGTGAGGCTTTAAGTAACTTTTTTTTTATAAATTTCCAAGGTGCCTTAAGGAGAGAACACATTTAAAAGCAGCTCCAGAAACCACCAGCTTTCTGATATTAACAAGTCAAGATTATGCATCTCTGACATGGAACAGGGAACATGCAGAAGACTCCATCCAGCAAGGATAGTAAGAGAGTCTTGAAAAAACATTTTTCCAGTGTGAGCAAAGAAGAGCACAAACTTGTGCCCTAATTCTTTCTGTCTTGGTGACAGTCACCAGTGAGTACAATGGTGAGACAGTACACCTCTCACTCCCACATCCTTCTGAGGATTCTGAGCTTTAGTGCTCAGTGGAGGCACAGATCTGTGTTGACAGCCACACAAGAGCTGTTGTGTAAATGCAGATTAGGATCTGCACGCAGGCTGTTGGATTGCTGCATCATGGACAATTTGGGAATCGTATTTACGTTAAGAATTATTTTGCCAGGTCAATTTGTATTTCATTACTAAGCAGAACACACAGTACCTGTCTGTACTCTTGCTCTGTAAGATCATGAAGTCCTGTTACCACCATCCATAAGTCTCTGTATGCTTCCCTAAGGTAAAAAAAATGTTCATTGTCAGGCTGATGTAACAGCAGTCTTGAAAACCGTGAATCTTAAAACCTGCCATGTTCCAAGCACATGTGTGTGGAACAGAAGAATCCAGAGCCAGTGTAAGCTGTTATAAGTGTAACTAACCCAGTGTTACCCTGGATGGAACCAGCAGGCTGCAGGAACACACCGTGCAGTTACAGACATTCCCAGGGAGGGGCTCATCCTGGTGCACTCACCTGGAGTAAAGGCAGTGGGCAGCTGTAACAACCCATTCTTTGGCAAGCACTGCTCCTCCACAGATGTGCTCCTCTGCAATTTGTACACTGGCCTGCCAAGGCCATGAGTAGGGCACAGCTTCTTCACCTCCAATTATCCTACTGAAGAGGAACCTGAGATGATTTGAAGGCATCCCACAAACATCCTCTGAAACAGAAAGCACTGAAGTTATAAGAAGTTTTTAGAGGTTAAAACTGGGAGAAGTAAAGAACATTCCAGTTAAGGGCAACCCCACAGCTACCCCTTTTTTGCTAAATCTTCCAACTTCCCTCATTAAAAAGGAGCCCAATGTTTAGATTACCATGGAGATATGATCTTAGCAAAAAACATAGTTTCACCAAGATGAAAGCTGCCACTTACCTTCAAAAGTTTTAGCCTCAAACCTACAATGAACAGGAACTCATCCCATTTTCCATAGAATACTAGAGGGAAAAAGGGCTGCTTTAAAATGCTGGTTATTATTTTCAGTTACTCTGTAGTCTTCACAATTGTTTTCACCAAAGGAAGTGGGTGTGAACTGACGTACAAGCTGAAATGTTATTCAATTGCTGTATATGACTTAGCAAGATGAGGGAAACAAGAAAAAATAGGTTCTGCTAAAGCCAAATCACGTAAATGTCACTGTCCATATTTTTACTTCCTCAAAATATGTTACTGAAAAGATCTGGGCCAACTGCAACCATTAGGTATTTTGAGAATATGTAGTCCAAAAGGTACTCTCTATTCTCATAAAGGAATAACTGAGGTTGTCTTACCTGTTGTAATCTTTATTTCTTCTTCAGTAACATTCGTGTTTTCAAAATCTTCTTTTCTAGTTGAATTCAAAATATTTAAATCTAGCAAATGAGGGTGGTGAGTGTGTTAGCAGGATATCTTGAGTAATATTTGTATTATATAATAACTTTTATTTCCTTATTTATTTTTGTAGAAGAAAGAGATTTCTCTTTTAGGGATCTGTGCTATTAAGGTGCTAAAGTGCTATTTAAAATGCACCACAAACATAACTCTCAGGTTTTGGCCAGTTTCACTGTTTGTCTTCACCATTCATTAGGCCTTTGTTTAATGCCTGAAGAGGTTCACAATCCATTTTTTTTTTCACTGAAACAATTTGTTAGATGAGAATCTCCTGGAGCAAAATAATTCTGAACAGCCAATTCACTGAAGAGCCCTTTGTGCTGCCCCAAGGAGGCATTTTCCCAGGTTTCTATTTAGTTTTCTATTACCTGTTACATGAACACAGGTGACTGTAGCTCTGAATCCTCCAAAAGTCTCTGTTTCATCAAAGTGGAAGACAACCAGCATCACAGCAGAGGAGCTTAGAACAGGTGCTGGTAGGGCAAATCCACAAGACTTGACTAAAAATGAGAAAGCAAAGGCTCACTACAAATTAGCAGGTACCTTTTAATCCTTCTCTCTTTTGACAACGGGTGCACAATATTCTGTACGTTCCAGCTTTCAGACAGGATGGTAAAAAGAGAACAGCAGGCTGAGGCTGAAGGATTGATCTGTTCCTGGCAGCCTGTCCTCATTCACCAGTTTCCTCATCAGAACAAGGAGTCTCTGGCATCATTTCACCACAGTCTATTGCAGCGCCCACAAACTTCATTACAAATTAAACACCCCAGCTACCTGATTTTCCCTAATCTAAGCACTAGCTTCAAGCAAGTGCTGAAAACAGTTTTTTGGGATAAGTCTTCCTCTCATTTACTATAAGCCAAGCAGCAAAAATTACATGAATGATGCTCTGGAGTGAAGTACAAATGGACTCTGAAAAGGAGATGTCTTGGGTGCTTTGTGTGGGATCATTCCCATAGACCCAAATTACTGTGCTATGTATTCTTTTTCTTTGGAATTAATTCAGAACTGCATTTCACATAGTTTCACACATTTAAACACTCAAAAGTGGTTCACTTCAATGTGGCTTTGGCTCTGTAAGTTTAGAAGAATCAGCAGTACCTGCAAGCATTTCTCAGGGTACTGAAGCGAGTACCTATTACATTACCTGAGACTCTACAAGTAAACTTTATTTACACTGGATAATAGGGCTAGCAAAAGTCATAAAAGAAATAGAACATCCTCAAAATAAAAAAAAAAATCAAAAGTCAAACCAATTTCCTTCTCTTTTCCCAAGTCTTCATACACAGTCATGGCATCATAGGAACAATCTTCAGTCTCTTCTACTTCAAGAGACTGGTATGCAAGCTTTAAATTAAAAAATGAAAGAGTGAACCTCGTTGTGAAAGTCATATGGAAAAAATTCAAAGAGCTACAAGGTCTTTGAGATTGTGAATTATTCCTGCAAGGTATAGTTTCCATGACATTCAGACCTCTCACAGGTGATATATAAACATTAAATTTTCTAGAAGAATCTGACATGATAAAATTTAACCCAGGAAATCCTATTTTACCATAACCTAAAGGACAAATCCAAACCTATCTGTCTTCTGAGATGGATAGTGATTCCTCTTAACTGCATCCAGCAGAATTATTCAGGCTCACGTTGCTTGATCTTGTTTGTCCTTGGCTGCATAATTTCTTATTAACTCAGTGGTGCCCATTTCCATCACACAGAAAGGATTCATGTTATAATTTGACTACGTGGTCCTCTGGAGCACAGATTATCCACTGACAGCCTGCCAGGTTGCTGTAGTGCTCTGGGTAGTGCGTATACTCTAACACTCCTTCTTCAAAAAGGACAGCCAGGGACTCACAGCCAGCATCTGGAAATCCAGGCAGACAGAAATGGACAGAACCAGCTGGAAATGCTGCCAGAGCAGGAACATCAGAAGTTCTTTTAAGACTCAGCAGGTGGCCCGTGGGCCCATCCTTAGGGATGGTGAACTGCTGCACACAGCAAAACCAAACACAGTTCTCCAGGACGTGTTTTAACCTCAGCTGCCTCCCTCCAGGCCCCCCTTGAAAGCATCATCCACACAGAAATACCACAGGAGCTTCCTCTGGTTTATTTTCTTCTGACATTTTTTTCCAGGTCCCCACCCAAGAGTGTAGGCAGGCACATTACTTGTCTTAAACTTAGCAGGAAGAATATCTAGTGTAAGAGCTTTGTAGGTAAAGGAAAAACCAGTTCCATAACCCTCATCATCAGAAACAAATTTCAGCCTTATGCTATTGGAGCCAATCAAAATAGGTAACATCTTCTCCACAGAATTTTCCTGAAACATAACATTAGAGAATAATCACTGTTTGAAGCCTTCAGTTACTTTAGAAAACTTGCATGTACCATTTTTAATACTTAGCTATAAAAATTTTGGGATGAAAAGGAAATTTCCTATTCATCCCTCTACTTTCCCTATTATTCTGTTGCCTTTTTCCCAACCTGGAAATGAAATGCAAGACAATTTTACTAAGGAGGTAATATAAAAGGGGTTCTTTATTTGGAGGCCTCCAGGAGCAGTTATGGAAAGATGTCCACAAAAGCCCACCCCCACCAGGGTTGAGTACATTTTATAGGTTTTTGGAAATTAGGATAATTAATGGAAGGCACCAATTAGGAGGACAAGTGGTGATGCAATTCCCTCCAGGTCAAACCCCTTCTCTGGAGCCCTCCTTCAGCACAGCTGTACTTTGTCCATGAAATGTATCTTGAAGAGCTGTTCTTCAGAAACAGAGTTGTCCCAGGAAGAACCAAGAGAGCACAGCGGCCTTGTACCTCCTGGGGCTTGGAGCTCTGGAATTTGGTTCTTTCTGCTTAAGGAAAAGCCATGGAAAAGTTCTGGGAAAACTAGTCACTAATACGATAGGCTACAGAGCTACAAATATATGTGTGAAGAATACAGTAGACATATAAAAGGAAAAAAAAAGGAAAAACCCAAATGACATCAAATCCATTAGCCCAAATAGAATCACACTATTACAAATTGAAAATCATTGACACCAGAAGAGTGATACAGTTCCCTACCAAGCATTTTCCAATCTCTTCACTTCCCACAGACTTACTCTTTTATTTCAGATCCTATGTCTCAATGTATCAATCAAGAAAATGCAAGTGAAACATAATCAACCACCACATCCTCACTGGGTGCACTTACTGTTAGAATAAAGAGTGTTCTGACAGGTTACAGATCTTAAAGGTGTTTTCCAACCTGAATGATTGTTTCAAAGAACAAGGGGACAAAAACTCACCCACGAGTCTGTCATCTTTTGAATAGACTGATGAAGAATCATAGGCACAAAACGTTTCTGGGTCTGCATCAAAGTGGGAGAAACGAAGCCATATGTAATTCCCTTCCGGCACAAATAGAGTCCATATACACAATCTGGAACAAGAAGTCAGTTCCCATTCACAAAAATGCAACCAAAACGACTCCAAAACCTACAGTTGTATGGGGAATATTCTCTAGGGGAAGACTTTGTTTTCTTTACTTACTGGTGGTTTTGATAGAACTGTTCAGGCCTTCCAGGAAAATGTAATTCCCCTTCACTGTTGCAGAGTTTGCCATCCTGAACACTACAAAACGCTGTGAGTTAAAATATAATAGAAGTAATTTGTTTTGACACATATGCAATCAGCTGTTCCACCAAAAATCTCAAACATTTGGGGGATATTTTGAGACGGGATCGCTCAGCTGCACTTTGATAATCCTGGCGGATTGATTCTGTATCTTCTCTCTTCTCTCTTTTATTTGGAGATACGGTAAATCAGCTTTAAACCCCATCATCTGGGAGTAACAATGAAGCCCTGCCAATGGGCTCTCATTTTTTTTGTAAATGGCAGTGTTTGTTTTTTACCTTAAAGAAGCTCATGGCCACATGAAGATTTCAGAACAAATAATTTTCTGTAAGGAAAAATGGGTACCTCAGAGCCTAACAAAAGTGTTCATGAAAGGCTATCTGCAATAATACCCTTGGTTATGTTACCGCAGGGGACTTCTGTAACAGTTCAATGCACTTTAAAAATTCCTTTAATAGAAGAAGCAGAAGCTTTCTTATTCAGCCAAGTGTCATAGAAGCACAGCACCACAAAAATCATCTCCTCTTACCCTTCCTTCTGCTTGCAAGGTAACCCAGTAAGAGCAACATTTATCAACAACTATGTAAACACAAATTTAAGGAGTCAAGGATTTAGATTATTTCCCCTGCAGCATCCTGGGAAGACCAGTAAAAACGTGCAAAAATGTTTTCAAAAAGGTTTCTTCCTTTATAAATTACATAAACAACTATTGGGGGCGGGGGGGAGGATTGCTTTTTATGCTCTAACACAAATAGAAAATACTGGGGAAAAGTAATGTACTCACTGGTGGAGCTTTTCACTTTCAGATCTAATAAGGAGGGATAGGGAAGAGGGAGGGAAAAGAAGAATAAATTACTGTAGTTTCATATTCACAATTTACTTTTGTCCACATGAAATGGCCATTTTGTACAGCTGGCAGTGAGGCAACTCCAGTGCTTTTTGGGGACACAGTGCCTGCAATAAACTAGGGCTTGGAATCAAAACAAAATTGCAAGTTCAGGCAATGCTGACGCTGGAATAAACAGTTCTGGAGTAACTAGTACCAGAATGAACCATGCTTTGACAGGCCACTACTCAGTCTGAGCAGCACTTTTTCAGAAGCTAACCCCTTTTCATTTTCTCTGATACGTTATGGGGGTTCCTTCTTTTACTCACCAACTGAAGATGGTTTCTAATAGGAAATTTTATTTTTCTCTTCCCAATTTTTTTTCTTCTCATTGACTAAACCTCTTAAATAACCCTCCCTCAGTTTTTCAGTTCTCTGTGTAAGTTTTAACATAGTCTCCAAAACCCTGTAATGAAATTATCCAATTAAAGAAAATGTAACAAAATTAACTAGAAGAAAATATCAGTTCAGTTTCTTATTACTCTCAGTAAAGTTCACCACTGCCATTTATATCTCCAGCTCTGTGACTTTGGCAGTGGTGTCTGATGGTCACACACTGTTCCCCAGCACAGAGGGAATTCGTGCCCTTTTGGGAAGAGCCCAAAAGCACTTCTGAGCATGACTCGTCCCCATGTTGTCAGATGTCTGATCCAACATGTTTGAGCCAAGAAAAACGACAAGTGTCTTCAAAGAAATGCATAAGGAATCTCTGATACTTTAAACTGGTGAATTTCTACTAAAAAAAAAAAATCCAGTAAACATGCTAACTGGCTAGCTGCATAAAAGGATCATTCTTTAAAAAAATTTTAGATTTTTTTTTTAATTTAAAAAAATAAAAAATAGTCTGAGTAGGATGCAAAGTGGAAGAGAAGCAAATATTTACAATGCTCTCAATTTGGTTTTGACAACTGCCAGTTACTACCACAGACTTCCAGGGATTGTGAAATGCTGCAGTGCTTTGACAGGTAATCATACAGATGCTGTATCCTGAAAAAAGATAAAATTAAATCAAAGGCTGTGAGACAGAGGATTTGTCGCGAGCGAGGGACGCATTACTGTGGAGACTTAATTACAGCACTCATGTACTCCCGGACCCAGGAGAGCACCATGCTGAGGTCTGTGAATATTCCAGGAGATCCTCTGCTCTTGTGTTTCTTGTTCTTGTTCGTCATCCAGCCGCGAGCCCATTCCATCCCCCAGGAGATGACACCAGCGAGGGTCCAGGCCCCATGCTTGCTTCGACACAAAAGAGGACCTCCAGAGTCTCCCTGGAAAAAAGCCAAGCAAAATCCCAGGAGCCAAAGCTTGTACAGCTGAGCAAGCCTTAAAAAGTTTATTGAGGTCCTTTTTGTGCCTAACTAAAAACCTGCAACACAGGGGACAGTCATTTTTAAAAGAGCTGTGAAGACACGTGTTTTGGGGGTGTTGAGTCAGGATTGTCAAGAAAGGGAGAGACAGATTAATTCCCTCAAGGGTGCATCTCTGACATGCTTGAGCATGTAAAAAATGAGTGAGGAACAATCCCTTAACCTTTATCCCGCTTCCTTTCCTTCCTGTAATCCAGTTCTTTCTACCTGCATCCTCAGCATCTTTCCAACATTAGTTAATTTATCAAGTGTTCTGAAGTTAGAAAGCCCTAGAGCATTATTATTGCATTGGGGTGCATTGCAAAATTGCTCTCAGGAACCTGTCCTACAACTCATACAATAATTAATATAGAATCGTGTTATTAAGTGCATTGCCCCATAGGGAACTTTTGAAAGAATTTATGCATCCAAACCTCCCAGTTTACAGTGAATTTGTTTACTTTGGCACACAGAGCTCCTGAGAAACACTCCTAAGCTCACAGGGCCCTGTGTTCAGCTGACCTGGCAGGCATCTCTTCCTCCATCTGGAAATCCAGCACACATTATGGTGTCACCTTGGATGGGTTTCTTTAAAGTTGACAGTTCTCTTGAACACTTTCTGCTGCTTAGGACTGGGAGATTGACTTCATGCAACACCTGAGGGAGCAGTCCATCTGAAACACAAATCAATGTTCATAAGAAAAGCTGAAAGGTAAACAGTGCCACTGTTAATATACTACAAAAATCTGTTGGAAACTTGCTCCAAGCCATGTTATGGTTACAAGTATGTTTTGGCAAATATCTAGTTTTCTGTATATAAGCTGTTTTTCTTGAAAAAATTCCAAAAAGTTTCAAAATTCAAATGCAGGTCTAGATGTTGTGATTACCCATTTTGAAGTGATTCACAGACATAGAAGAAAAATCCCATTTTGAGATTACAATTCTTAAGGCCAGTTGAAGGTTGCTTTTGCTCTGGCTCTGAGCTGTGCAATCAAGCTCTTAGTTTCAGAAAAATTATAATAATGTGAGTGGCTTCCTTTCCTTTAAACGGCCCCAGCCACAAGCAGTGCAGATATATCCTGCTTCAAACTTTTCACGTGGGTGAGGAAGACATGCTGGCAAAACTGATGAGCCTGCCACAAAGGGACATGAATTTTATCGGTAAGTATTTGAAAGAACAATTATAGAAAGCTTGCTTTATAAGTGTTGGAGGGTTTTTATCAAAAAGAAAAATGTTGTTATTTTTGTGGAATCTGTAAAATTAATCTCATATTGACAAATTATCTTCTGCATGCAAAGAACAATAACTTTTTCTTCACAGAGAAAAAGACCACAGCTAACTCTGGCCTTACTGAAGTTGAAGGTGCCATCCAGCTTCAGAAGGGCAATATCATAGTTCATTGGAGTTCTGGGGTCAAACTTGGGGTGCTGAATGACAGATTTGACAGGCAGTGTCTGCTCACTGTTCTCCCTGAGCCTCAAGTCGTGCACTCCTGCAGTGACATGCAAGAATTGCAGCAGGTTCCTGTGGAATGGAAAAATTAAAGTTCAGCTGCACAATTTTCAACATGAAAGGGAAAAATTGAGTTGCTTTTAAACAGAGAAGTTATTACTTCTGATAGCCAAAACCTTTCCTCTTCAGATATTAGAGCACTTAAGATGTACAGTCAGCAAGAGCTGCGTAAGCCCTGTAGTAGGAATTGGGAAATGAAAAGGACTGAGAAGAAAAATGCTTTTGCTACAGACCTGACCATGGTTTTGTGGTCCACTAAGGAACTACATCTTCTTACTGTGTTTAAGAGCGTTCAGCCACATTTCTTTTGGAAGGAGGAGGGAAGATCTGGACATAGGGAAGTACAGATTAAATAAGATCATCTCTCTAGGATCTNAAAAAACATAAAACCACAATGAATCCTGCCTTAGGGCTCCTGGTACCAGATCAGATGTGCCGCAAGGGAACAAAAAGTGGTGAATATAAACTTTTTATTCTGCTTCAATTTAATTTTTTACATAGACTTCCAAAATCAGTCTTTGCCAATCTCTGTAAGTTTATATATTAATTATTTTGAGATGTTCAAAGGGGTTTTTCTCCCTTTCTGTTAAAGCATGGAAAATACTGATTACAAATAAAAGGGAAGCACCTGTATGTAAGCACCACAAAGAGATGCTACAGCGCACATACACGTTCCCAATCCATGTTTTCCTGCACCTGCAGCCTGCTCCTGAAATATCCCATCCATACCTATCCAGGGTGCAGTGAGCTGCTGTGACCACCCACTGAGCAGAAACAATGGTGCCTCCACAGAAATGCTTGTGCCTTCTCTTCAGTGAAACCTGCAGCATTTAAAGAAGACACTCCCAATAAAGAAAATCTTTGTGTCTGCCCTGATTGCCCTTGGGACAGAACAGGGAGAGCACACCAGGTATTCTCTGAGGAGTCACACAGCCAAAGCCCGTGCTGCATTCCCAGCACACACACTTCCATGGCATTCTCAGGATCCCTGAGCCTAAGAGATTCTAAATCTTGCTGTTCTCCCTTCAGCTGTGCCGTGGGGCCTGGAGAAAAGCAACACACCTGTAGTAAATGCCAAGTGCCTGAGGTATTCAGGCTGTGAAGGCGAGTGGTTGATTGAGAATTTTGGGAGTGCTGTAAATCAAGGATGCCTGGCAGTAGCCAGGGACTTGGTGTGGTGTCCTGTGCCCTATTTCTGAGCAGTTTCACCCATTTACAAGAGACTCATCTGCAGATACTCTTCCAGAAAAAGTGATAAACAAAATAAAAATCATAAACAAAGGTTTATCAGGAGGCAGGACGGGTTCTGAGTCCTCTCCACCTGTCTTAGACACAGCGCTGTCCTAAGAGCAGATCCAGAATTTTCAGTTCTGCTCCAAGCTTTGTAGCAAGCTTGTGTTCCAAGCTCCTGCCTAGTGATGAATGCACCTAGTGGTGAATAAACGTGTCTCATCCAAGTGTTCTGAAATGTTAAGGTATCACCTATCACACTCCAGTGATGGTGAAAGTTCTTTTCATCAGGGGTGAAGATCCCTGAAAGGGCAGAATATCTTTACAGGCTTTTAGCAGCACAGCAGAAGTTAAAAGTCACCCAGTAACTCTGGAGGAAAGTTGCTCCCACCCCTGCACAGCTCAGGTCGCTCCACATCCTCCCAGGTGTTAGTCAGCCTCATAGATCAGATTCCCTTGGATGCAGGACTCTGTGAGACTTTGAACACTTCCTCCCTCGCTGTGTTCCTGCCACAGCCTGCCCCAAAACTGAAAGGGCTGAGGGTTCTTGCCTCAGAGAGACACTGAGTTGTGTTTTATGGCCTTCAATTAACTCAAACAAGGACTCAGAGGGAGCAGTGAAACTGTAAGATTGGCTTTTGACAATGTTTTCCCTTCAGCTCTCTACACCCTCCTAAATTCTCCACTGTGCACAGAACAAAGTGCACAGTGGCAAGAATGTTCAAAGGAGCACTTGGGGCAGTAAGAACTCACAGAGACTCCCTAAGACAGCCCAAATGTTTCCCAGAACTTTTGTTCTTTAATTCAGGTTTTTAGATATGCATCAAGATCTATTTGAGTCTCCTGTGCAAAAAAAAACAAGAGCGCAATTTTAACACAAAATGCACTTTTTCATCTTGCAATGCTCAATAGTTGATGTATGAGCCAAAAGAAACTGGTAACCAAGAATTAAAATAAACAGCACCTGCTGGCCTTTTCCCACTTTTCACTGCAGCTCCATTTTTCCATTTTCCAGTATGTGAGAATTATAGATACAGGTTCAGTTACTCACATCTGTGATGAGAAATCTTCCTTTTGTAGCTAAGTCTTCTCCCAGGCAGAGACTTTTCCTTTCAAAGCAAACAAGAGCAAAACCAAACAAGGCAAACAATGTCAATGAACGCTGAAACACTGAAGGCTGTGGGGAGCACAATGCATTAAGATATCAGTCAAAGCTTCCCTTGGATGGAGTCCAGCCTTAAACTGATTAATTGGGAAAGGACAAATGAAGGAAGAGAGAGGGAACAAAATTGTACTTAGTTTAAGTATTTGACCTGAATATCTCAAAATGCTTTGAAGGACAGATCAATACTAATGCATTTCAGCTAAGATTTGGCATATAGATTAAACAAATCAGCAACAGTCAGAAGCAAGTTGGTAACTTAACTCCCAGCTTATTCCCCTTGGAAACATTTTGTGAAATGTAAAGCTTTAATAGCACAGTGGCAGCTCCTTAAGGTAACTAGAAATAAAAAAATAATAAATCCAGTACATCGCCTGATTTTTGGAGAGCACCATTGAATGCATTTCAATGCCTGCTTTTAGCATGGGTAAAGATTTACAGTGTTACAGTGCTTACAGAATATGCTCAAAATACATAAATATGCCATCTCAGGCAGGCAGCAGTGAAGTGAATCCTTGCAAAGTTTTTCAGAAACTTACTTAAAATAAAAATATATCACATCAGCCTGGCTATGCTGTCAGTTGTGCCTGCACTTCACATCACATCAAGAGCAGGAGATGAGAGAACTCCAGGTGACTCCAGGTATCCCTGCACAGCCTGTTTCACAGTGGGTCCTTCTGCCTTGCTGGGAGATGGAGCTGATCCAAAGAGCAGGAAGAGATGAATGACCTGTCAAACCAGCTTAAAAGTCCAGGAGAAGGAAGCCCAGGAGTAATCCCTGTATTTGCTCTTGATCAGCCAAGTGAGACCAGCTTCCCCTGTTACAGGAAACTGGCTCAGGGTCTGTTTGCTCTCTTCCAGGCTCGGTCTCCATGGCTAAATCACTTCTTTTCAGGACCCACAATCAAATGCAGTCAAGAACAGGCTTGCAGCCCTCAGCCTCTGGGAGATCAGGCTAGAAAGGAAGAGAGAACAGTGAAGAAGTAGCATGCTCATAAAGCTATTCATGTTGTGCCAAAACTGTAGAAAGGTGGATTTAAAACTCTAAATTTGGGATATTTCCAGGCTAAAATCTAGGGAGTGGGTTTGGGTTTGTAAAAGACGGCAAGATATACAGTTCCCACTTTTAAACATGGAAAGGGAGACACAGAAAACAAGAGAGACAGAGGGGGGAACTGCAAAAAGGTTTAAATCAGAGCTTTGTCTTCTTCTCCTGGCACTTCCGGAGCAATGTGAGAGTGTGGGAAGCACAAGCAAAGGCAGCCCAAGCACAAAGAGCAAGCCATTCCAGAGAGATGGAGAAAGCCAGGCCAAACAGGATAAATGGACAAGGATGGGATATTTCCTTCATTTTAAATTAAAATACAGCTGGATAAATGACATAAATGACAATATGGCAGGATAAATGACATTTATCCTGCTGGTGGGATGCTGTGAGATGCACCCACAGTAACCTGCACTGGAAAAGGCAGGAGCCTTGTTCTGTTCCAGCTCTGCCATCAGATGGCAGAACAGCATCAGCTCTGCCACGGAGGTGGGTGAATTACCATCCCATGGTTTGGTTTATTACCAGTCAGCCACGCCAGCAGCTGTAAAAACCAACATGATTCGTTTTCCCTCTGTACTGCAAGACAAAACTCATTCAAACGCAGTGAGGTGTTTAAAGCCATATCAAAAGGTTTGGTTCACAATCCTTTCAAGGCTCTGTAGAAATTCATTTCAGTCTGTTTTCGTGGTTGCAGAGAAAGCTTAAGGAAAACTGAGGAATATGCAAAGTCCTCTAACCACAATGAGGAACCTCATGATGAACATCAGTGACACACAGCCAGCACTGATCTTGTTGCAGGGTTTTTGTCTGGTTTTGCCCATTTTGTGGTGATTCTCAGTGTCAAGAGCACAAGGGGCAGGAATTTGCAAGCTCTTTCTGCCCCACAGCAAACTTGAGTAGGATTGGTACCCTTGTACTAGCAGATGCACTGACACAAAGTCATCAGGGTTTAAGCTGTGGGTAGCTTAGAATTCTCCAGCTGGATTCATATTCCTATTTTTTCACTTTCATGACCAGACTCCTGCTGACAAAGCAGCTTCTACCACTGGAAGCACCTGCAACACCTGCTGCCACAGGAGACTCATGACTCAGGTATTTCCAGCAATGTTATTCCGGCTCTTTCCTTTAGAGAACAGACATTGTGCTACAGCAAATACCACAGCAGGACGAGTGAGGGGAAGTAGAAAACTTTTGTCTCGAAACCAAGGGGATTCCCTGTCTCTGCAACAGTTGGTGTAGCTATAAATAATGAGGAGGAAATGAGAACTCTGCCTTAAAAATATTCAGTACTTTGAATGTGCAAACACGACTGAAGCCTTTGAAAAAAAAGAATTGGAAAGGGAAGAGGCAAAAAGAGTGAAAGCAAAAAAGCTAAATAGTGGAGCTACAAAGAAAAACCTAAAAAATCCTTTGTTTATTTGTAAGTAATATGATCATGCAAGCTGTGAAGCAGAGTCACGCATGTACAGCCACCCCACCACACACCTTCTTTGGAAGGGATAAATTTCAGCTGCCACAGCAATATTTGACAAAGTTGACAGAGCTTAAGGGTGCAGGTTACTCCTGTCAGAGCCAGCTCCCGGCAGCATATTGCAACAAAATGATCACAGAAGGGTCTTAAAAGCTTAAGAAAATGGATTTAAAGGATCCAGGGCCGTTTTAAAGAAGTCCCAGGGCCGATGTGAAACTGCAGTGAGTGGAAAACTGAACTGTGCCACTGGTCGAGTCTCTTGAGCAATTCAGGCAAGAGCTGGAGGCCTCTGCGGAACATCACAGAGCACCACAGAAACCACACCACACTCAGAGACAGGAAGGCTCCAGCAGATGTGAGACATTCACACCAGCAGCAGCAGCTGAAACCATTGAATTCTTTACAAAACTACTGCACTGGAGTCCTCCTAAGGCAAGCAGGCAAGTTTTAATGCCAGCCCTCTTTCTTGAGGACATTCATTTCTGACAGAGTGGCACAAGGAGATTGGTCACCACATTTATTGCTGGCTCAAAGACACGTGAATTCAACCGAGGCAGCCGCAGCAGTGTTAATTTAAACTGGACAAGATTTGCTCTTAATTTGATGTGAACAGGAAGGCAGAACTAAACCACCTGCAAATTCTGTGCATGCTCAAGACTTCATGGCCATGAGGGTTGTGAGCAGCACTGTGCTGATTGTGCAAGAGCTTCGGCCAGTTCTGAAAAAATAAAACAGCCAAAAAACCAGACACACAACAAAGTAGACAGCAAATACTAACTCCCTGCAGAAAAAACAGCTGAAACACACTGAATAGCAGTGTTTCTTTCACAACTTTGTGCACAATGCAACCCTTTTTATGTAGGAAAGTGCCATGTCAAGCCCTCGGAACTGCAGATCACAAATACTGCAGAATGCTGTAGTTTTGTGCCACTCTGTGCTGGTTTGTATCGAATTAGCACACACCACTTTCTGCACTCTTCCTTGCTCTAATGTAATATGTATGGGGTTCCATCACTAATTCATGATTTAGGAACTCTCTACTTTCTCTAGAGCAAGGGTAAGGGGTAAACTGTATCTTTTCATACAAAAAAAAAAAAAAAAAAGGCCTCAGCACAGAAAGCTTGAGTTGGTACGTTTATGTGTGGGCAGGTGGATGAGCAGAAATGGGGTAGGATAGAAAAACAACATAGCAAACTTTAGTGAGGCACATCCTTACCCTCAGATAAACCTACTGGGAAAAAGAAATAAAAAAAATACACAAAATTCTGAAACAAACAAATAAACCACACCCCAGTATTTCTGCCTGCAACGTTAGAGGTCCTCCTCTGTGGGCTCAGTAGAGTCTTTGGCAACCTGAACTGCTCTCAGACAGCAGGAAAACAAAGCAAAACATCCCTGCAGCTTCAGAGCCTCTCTCAGCCTGCAGGGAGGGTTCTGGATTTAGGACTAGGAGGAGTTAATAATTCAAGCAGTCTCAAATATTGTCATCATTACAGGCAGGACTCACTGGGGTGCTCAGTGTGAGTCACTTTCCAAACACCAGAGTCTGGTGGCAGGCTGCAGTGCCCCAAAGCCTCTCCCACAGGCCAGGACTCACCACTGAGCACAAGAAGATTCTGGTTACAGCCTGATTTTCTGGGCTTTCACAGCTTTTGTCAGATTTTTTTTTTTTTTGCTCAGATTGAATTAAATATAAAATTGACACACACAGAGCAACTGTCAGGACTTCATAAAAGTGGAAAAACCTTGACTAAAGAATTTGAGTGCAGTTTGGCTTAAAACTTCTTAAACTTGAATTTTTTCTTTTTTCTTTTTTTTGTTAGTTATACTCATTCATTCCTTACTCAGAAATCCCTGGTATTAGATTCTATTATTAAGTGAAATAATTTAATAAACAAAACTAGAATTTCATATGAATTAGTGTTGCATGGGTGGCCACTGCAAAGATTAGAATAGCAGAAAGGCTGAAATAATTAAAAACAAGAAAAAAAAAACAAACAAAAAAATTCAGAACCTCTTCTGTTGCACATTTGACACACACTTTTGACCATCTGGACACTCAAAAACTTCAGTATGCACGGCTCCAGCTGAGGAGCTATAGAGGAGTTATGTGAAGTCCAGCTGAGGCTTAATGATCTTGACTTCTTGGCTGAGCAAATGAAACCAGAGGAAGCTCCATTTTGCCATAGTTTATTTGATTGCTGTTGGCACCCAAACATCCCAGCAATCACTGCAGGCTACACTCATGCAGAGTCTTCTCCTATAGAGAACCTGTGATTCTTGAAGCAAAATGTGCTGCTTTTAGAAGTAGAATTAGAGCCAGGCAAGGGGGCCACAGCAGCCCCTGCTCGTGTCTGAGGGCACAGTTCAGTGTGAGGAGAAGAGCACACATCAGTCACCAGCACCAGCTCTCTACTCAGCACTGCTCACCCAAAGCTCTGCCTGCAACAACAGCCCAGTGGGGAAACCTCCTCTTTTGGCTCGTCCTCCCTGCTCAAATGAGCTGTCACTCCAAAAACCACACCAGAGCAACAGCATCTGCAATATTGTTATGAACAGGGTACCAGCACATTCCTTCAACCACTGCTTAGCTCTGCATTCCAGCTGGCTTTAAAAATTAACTCTAGAACACAGCTCCTAAAGAGCTGTAGGAAAAGGGAAACTAAAAGGCTTTTTTATATCCCCTCAAATGCGTGCAGTTACAGATTGTTTTCATTAACTGGCAGGAGGAAAGTACCTTTCATGCAATGCAACTGAACCTACTCCTCCACTTTCATCTCTCCATTTCTCACTACCTGCTCAATCATGTGCAAAGAGCACTTCTAAGATCTGTCACTGTCTCTCAGCAAGCTCCTTTTCCAATTGTCAAGCTTTCAACACCAACAGGAAACAAACTACAGCCCACACCTCTTAATGCAGCCACAAAAATAGCTCTTAGGGCATAGTTTTAAATTTTTCCCACTCTTTACTAATCCTTTCTAGTCACAACTCAATTGTCCTGGAGCAGAACTTACTGTCAACAAATGCTCTCTGTTACTAACTAAACAAGCCCAGGACTGTAAGGCTCCAAAGTGGATTCAATACACCTGTAAGGGTGACATGGAGATGATAAACCTTCCAGCTCTTCAGAGCAGTGGAAATCCTCTTGCCCACCTTGCACTGCAAGTGTTTAAGCTTCTGCTGCAAAGAGGGACTTTGGAAAGCCACTCATACATTTGTGTGTATATATATGTGTGTGTGTGTATACATATGTGCTTGTAGAACTTAAAAAAAGAGAAAATAATGTAATTTAGAGGGGATGGTTTTTATTTGGAAGTTGGCACTATTATTTTAATCTGCTATTTAATAATCAGTTAGAAAATGTTTAATTTTAATACAGTTCTGCCTGGCTAAATATCACAATATAGCACGTAGTCTGCAAAGTGCTACACTTCAATAAATTGAACAGTATTGCCTGTATAGATTATTTACTCAAGTACTTTTAAAGCACAGCATTGGTACCAGACACCACTTACAAACAGTCCCCTGACGCAAGACCCTGCTTAAGAAGTTAATTACCAGGTAAGAGTGACCTGGGCTCTGGTTCTTAGTTCCCAACAAATAACTAATCTTCAGTCATTCCTCTGCAAAGAACAAGAAGTGAAAGAACAGCAGTGCCAGAAAATCTGCTCTGAAAATGTCATAGTCTGAGTGCATATCAAGGTAATTGCATGTCACTTCTTCAGAATACTGAATATTGCTTTTCTAGTAAGCTTAATAACACACACAGCTCAAAATGTTAGTGCATTTAAATCCAACCAGAGCCTACCAATCCACATCATGTGTGTTCAAATTATTTTAGCCCAAAGACATCCCAGACAGTGGCCAGGAGCCTGTTGTTCAAAACCTGCAATACAATCAAATTTCACTTACAGCTTTTGTACCTTTTGTCTTCCCTCAGACAGTTCATTTTGGAAGAACAGAATTCAACAGCCTGAGACATCACCCTGCAGCAATTTTGTAGTTAACTAAAACAAATAACTGCAGCAGCAAAAAATCAGTGTTTGCAATAATTTAGTAAAGTGTTTACTTCCCAAACACAATCTCTAAGGCAGTTACAATTTCCACCCTAAAGAAAAGGACAGCAGTAAAAAGATTTTTAAGAGCAGTGATTCATCATCTACCTTCCTTTTTAACTTTCATTTTCCACTCCTCTTTCAGCTAGGTGCAAATACTACCAAAAAGCGCTGCGAGATTTATTTAATCCAGTTGTACAAAATCAGACACTTTTTTTACCACTTTCCCATTTCTTTTAAGCACAAGTATTTCTTGCTAGCATAACACAGCAGGGCAGAAGGCTTTAGACAAGTCTCAAGCCATGATTTCTGCAATAAGGCTGAAATGTTCCCTCCCATCTTCCACCATCTCCCACCTGCATTCTGTGTCCATCTCCATCTGTGCCTGACTTCCTCAGGGGTCCTGCGAAACTGCTGCTGCTGAAGGGAACCAGCAACACTTTCTAGAAGGGTGGCTGAGGAGATGTAGCAGCCATGAGCTCCCCAAACCCCACGAATGGAACAGGAGCCACCCTGGGCAGGTAGGCTGGCAGCAGGCACCCTCAGTGTCAAGTGGTGGCAGCTCATTCTTTCAGCATGACCTGAGGCACAGCTGAACTCCTCGTTAGGCTCTAAAGCCCCAGGCAGTTCTGAGCAACACCCGTGTCTTTTGGCAGCACCACACACTCATAATTACCTGTTCCAGACTCTCCCACCTAGGTTTCTAAAAATAACAAGGTGATCTTAACATAAGAGCCAGCCAATGTGGCACAGGTGGGAAGAGGAATTAGGAGAAAGATGACCTGTATGAAGATTTCATGCTTTAAAGATTATAACCACACCTCAGGATGCAAGTCATCATCTTGACTTGTCATGTTTTAATAGCTTTATAACAGCAGATGCAAAAACCATTTCAGTGTGGTGACAACAACCTCTCAGGATTATGAAGGGTGTTACTGAGTGTGCAGGTGACACTGGCTTTCCACTTAGGATGTTTTTTCTGGCTCCAAAGTGCCTGAGGAGATGGCTCTTTCAGGCAGGTTATCTTACCTTGCCACCACACTCCCAGCTTAGCCCCAAAAGATGCCTGCCATAAAAAGGTTCATTACTAAACCTGCATGCCAAGTACCTGGAAAGCTCCCACAAGTGAAAGGGGCATCTTTTTCCAAATTGTTCATTCAGTTTCCATGACAGCAACACTGATCACTGCAGGCTCCCAGGATAGTAACATTTCAACAAGGCAGGAAGCAAAAACCTCAAGTTTCCACCAGAATGACTAAAGTGACAAGACTGCATGAGTCTAAAACAAAGAAAAAAAGTGCCAAGAAGAACTGGCAGGTGTTTTTGCACTTGGTTAAAAAAGTTCATTTCTAACTAGAAGCAAAGTTATTTGATAGGTGTTAGGACAACCTTTACAGAGAAAAGCACCAACTGCTTGCATATTCTGTGTCTCTGAATTTTCAGAGCATTTTTCTTTTCACCAAGCCATATTAAAAATATTTTAGCTCATTAATTCAGACAGAACTAGTATTTTCCACCAACAGATAACTCCTATCAGTACTTTCCCTGCAGTCATGGCAGAGACTGATAAACCAGGGAGTTCACTTAACATTTGAAAACATGGAACTGTTCTCTGTCTCTCTAACCAGAGGACTGCTATTAAAACAGCCTTCACAGAATACTATTGGAGTAGAAGTCCCTACAATATCTTCAGCCACCTGAGGTCCCACAGAATTTTGAGCCACATTTCCTGCCCTTTGAACTCCTATACAGGTGCTAAGCACCCACTGGCTCTGAAGTACAGAAAGCACATGGAATGCAGGAAGCAGCAAAGCAGCAGCTGATCCATCCAGAAGGTGACTTACTGGGCTAAGTGCAGCACATTCCTATTAAAAATGGATAGACTTGGTTTTCAATTAGAGTGGCAAAGAGTGGGAGTTACCTTGCATGCTTTTCTTTCCAAATCAAATATTTATCAGAGGAAAACCACAGGTGTCACTGACAAGGAGAGATTAGCTGTGACTTAAAACCACACACCTGGATTGAAAAATGGTGAGACATGTTCTGCTTACTAAGTAACCTTAAAAGTGCATGTGTTAGCTCAGGCAAATTAGAAGCCTTTCATTTGTTTCCAAGAAGTAGAATGTAATGGTATTAAAACTCCAAAGGGGCATTTTCCCTACAGTGCCTGGCATTAATGAAGTGTTTACAGCTGAGAGCATCCTATCTTTTGGTCTCAAGTCAGCTGAGAGGGTGGCAAGAGCAGAGGCACCAATGGCAGCATCTGGGGTGGGGAAGGAAAACAAAGGAGCCAAGAGTTTTGAAGAGTTGGTTTGCTCAGTGCAATCTAACACCATAAAATACTCCAGCACCAGAACTTACTGAAGCATATTTAAATCCAGAGTTCAGGTCTTCCTTTTTAAAAAGCTTCTTTAGCAAGGGGACATGGAACCCAGGACCTGAGCATGGAAGCTGCCTACTGGATTGTCACTGTTGCAAAGTGACAGAGAGGAAAAAGGTGATTATTTTGAGTCCTACATTAGATCTGGCCTGAAGTTCACTTGAATCCTTCCCCTAGTTACTAGGCACAAGATTCTGAACCTATGTGCTGTGTGCATCACGCAACAAATAGCAGGTTCCTGACCTAAATTGGGAAAGCCTTTATGAAACGGGAGAGGTAAGATGCGTTTGAAAGATAGAGGCAAACAAAAACCAACCAATCTCTCTCAAAGTAAAGGTGATTTCACACAGTTGGAGAATACATGAGAACAAATATTAGCCATATTCAGCCTCCTTCTCCCTTAATTTAACCATTTCCTTTTGTTTCCACAGGTCTCTCCCTCTCCCACCCCACTATGTGACTGCTTTTGCAAAGTCTCTGCTTATTTTAAGCATTTGCCTTATGATTCTGAATCACACTGAGAAAGCTGTATACTAGAGGAAGTCAAGTCTCTCAGCTTTAGATTCCTGAATTCCACCCAAGCAGGTGCCTAAAACAGCAAGCATAACTATTTGTATCCTGGGCATCCAGTTCTGGGATAATTTCATCAGGAATGAAGGAAAGATGAGCAACTGAGTTCTATAAAGGTAAAAAAAAAGTTCAATTATATTATGCCATCTTCAATACGGATTAAGGCTGACATACAAAAGTTAATAGTGTCTAAGCACAGAGTCATTTTCACTGAGGTGGCAAATCAGATGTTTATTGATGAAAACAAGAATAGCTCCTTTCTGCTGCTGCTGTTTCTACACAAAGGACACAGCAGAAACTCCTACCATAAGGGGCAAGGGCAATTTCAGATTTAATGCTCTTTCTACCCCAGAATGCTGTAACTAAGTGGTGGTTTTCATTTTTTAACTTGTAAGGACCTATGGCAGGTTTCCTTTTTTCCATATGCTCATTAAGAAGTGAAAGAGGCCTTGCTTCTCCATTTCAGGCCACGAATTTTCCAAAAGGGAGAACAGCCACAGAATCACCATCCTCAAAGGTACAACAGGTCAATTAGGATGTCATTAAAGGCTTATGACAACAATCCCAACACTTGAGGTTAATGCCTGGAACTGAACCAAGAATTTTAAAAGTCCCACTCACCCTACCTCGGGCCCATGGCCCCAAGCATTCCTGTGCATTACTCAATTAATTAATGAACTTGAACTTTCACCAATTAGCCATGGCTCCTCCCGCCTCCCATAGTAGGAATAAAAGCTGCTCAGAGCTGTCATTGTTCCATACTCCAGAAGAGACGGTTGCATAATTACTAATTACCTATCAGTGAGTCACCATAGCTGTGGAACAGGGAAAGCCAAAGCTCCTGCACTGGAGAAAAGCACTGAGCTAACATGAAGGAGAAAAGCATTTATAAATATCTTGGAAGTGGAAGCGGGGTTAAATTTAGTTGGAGATGGCAGAGCAGCAGCTCGGTTACACAATCTTTACCTCGCAGTGCTCTGCAGGCAGAAAGGAGGCCAGAGCTGCCTGAGGGGCTGAGCAATGCTGCACAGGACAGGAAGGAATCCTGCAACTCAGACTGGTGAGACCTGTCACCCTGCGCTTCTAAATTTATGAAAATATAGAAAATAAGAGCTGACAATTCCTATCAGCTCCACTGCTTCCAGAGATTTACTCAAACCCACAGCAAATCTCTCCAGGCCAGATAAAAACTGCACGTGCTTCAGCACAGAGGTTGACAAACAAATATACACTTAAATACATTTCTCCAGAGCAGGGATTCTTTGGTAGCTTTTCTTCATTTCTGTTTTCAAGTCTGCTCAGCAGGCTGGGAAATATGTACAGTTAAGGGAAGTTTTACTTCCCAGCTCGGTGCTGGGTGCTTCTCAATCCAAGGTACCTTTACAAATCTCTTCTTTGCTTCTCAACAACACAGGATTTAATACTTTACTATGAAGAAATGGCACAGTGTTCAAAAGCACAGGACATAAGGAACAGCATCTTAAAATCTTTTTGCTCTTTGCTTCCAAGTCTGAATTTGAGACCAACCAAAACCAACTCAGTTTGGTCTTTTGGTCTTAAAGGCAAGGTTAAGCTTAAAGCTGGCAGACCCCACACCACAGCTTGCAGATCTTTAGGATTGCATTCTTGAAAAAAAAAAAAAAAAAAAAAAAAAAAAAAAAAAAAAAAAAAAAAAAAAAAGGAGGAATCTAGGAAAACTGACTATTTCAAGAAATAAAGGTTAAAAAACAAAAACCCACAGCATTCTGGTGATGCATTAACTGAATGCTACTTTTCCCTCCCTCACCATGAAATGTAGATGCCATAAATAACTGGAGTTGCTTGAAATGTTAATCTTAAAGCTTCTGCAAAACCACAGTACCTTTTTTAAACCATATGAAAATGCAGATGAGTTCATACTAATTAAATAAATTTGAAACTAATAGTAAAATGAATAGTAAAATAGAAATGAACAAGCAATGACAGCGAGGGGAAAAGAGGCTGACACACAAAAAAGTCACCATAACCAGAGATACCTCACCATGTGTTCTGATATCAGTTCATGGAGGTTTAGATTCTGGAGATCTGGTGGGTTTTCTGGGCTTTATGTTTTGGTTTGTGATTGTGAAGTTTTTGTTTTGCTTTTTTTTTAAAAATGCACATTACTCAATAACTTGATTTTCACGGTTCCTCACAAAGGAAAAGAGCATGTTCATGTAGATTAAGATGGCATTTAAGTTACCCCAGTATTTTTCACAAATTAGACTAAACAACATAAAAAGATACAATGAACACTGCAACAACACTTTCAAGGGATTTGTTTATT
This sequence comes from Phainopepla nitens, assembly GCA_013400175.1. Lineage (NCBI taxonomy): Eukaryota > Metazoa > Chordata > Aves > Passeriformes > Bombycillidae > Phainopepla > Phainopepla nitens. The sequence goes on along the minus strand of VXBQ01011406.1, from coordinate 50,122 downwards.
TTTGGTTTACAAACAAAGGCACCCAATATTTCTGTTTATGACTTATAAAAGCTCACAGATTTAGCATTTGTTTCCAAACATCTGTTCCTACAGCAGAGAAAAACATTACAGGAAAATGTAACTTTTTTCCTGGTCCCCAATTTAAATATCAGTAACAGTTCAGTGATAATGTTGTTTCAGTCTGTTCCTCTTCCTATTAATCAACTGATACCCCTCCTGTAAATTGCTTGTCAAAACACTGAGTCTGCCTTCGTGGACCAAAATATAGTTCCAGTATATTTCTGACCAACATCCTTTATGTGCAATCACTGGTGTGAAGAACTGCAGGAGGACAGGGCTCCCATATGGAAAAAACTCAATAGTTCCAGGTAGAATTTCACAGACTGACCACAGGAGGTGACAAAACAAGCAGAATAAATGTGACACAATCTACTGTCAATTCAATAGAGTGACTGATGAATTGGTGTAAAATACCAATAGGGCACAGAACAACAGTCTCCAAAGAGGGGAAAAAAATGGGTTTCTAAATTGGCAAATGGTTAGTGTAGAGGTTAAATAAGCTTAGGCTTAAAGTAATCCCTCTCTTAGTTATTTATCCAAAAGACTAAATTTCTAAGCAGTGTCTTGGACCAGAAGTGATCAGTTCACTGGCTTCATAGTTTATCTCAGTATTAACAAATCAACATTAGAAGTATCATGTTCTAATGTTCATATATTATGTTTATAGTTAGAAACAACCAAAATTCCTAAGTGGATTGTTCCACAGAATAACTTCCAGAGTATGATGTGCTTATCTTTAGCAAACTTCAGCCATGTGCCAACACGGGACAAGGGGTGTCACTGGACAGGAGGCCCCTCTGAATAAAGTCTGTAATTCAGGAATGAAATTATGCTTAAGCATACTTTCAGGTCAAGTGAGATACTTGGGGAGGCAGCTAAAAATGTCATACACCTACTGTATCTGTTAAAGTGTAACATGTCCAAGCAAAGAAGCCTTAACTGATTTCAGCCACAGTCAGAGGTCTCTCACACAAGGTGTGGTCCTAGACCACTTAGGCTTTTCATCACTAGCTTTATATATACACCAGGAATTTTAAAAAGGAATTACAGCTTAACTACTTACTACAGAATATTTAGCTTCAACAAGGAAGCCATTATCTTTTCAAATGAGATATACACCTGCAGGAAAGGTGTTCTCTTTAAAGCAAGAGTTTTTAGAAGAATAGCAAAATAAGTTCTTTACAAATTTAATTCAATAGGAGAAAAAGCTACCAAGGGCAAGTAAAATGTAGTTCTTGTGTAATTACGTCATTATTTACCTTTCCAGGCAGATTCAAGAACAAATTCATCAGTACAACAAACTGATTTGAATGAACAAACACTGGGCAAGGGTGCTGGTCAGCGCATGAATTAGAGGAACACCACAGGGTTCTCTAATCTGTGCAACCAAAATTTAAAGGGATCTTAATGTATTGCCTTGCATTAAAGAAACAAGGATTCAATCTTTTCTTACAACTTGCCATTTTTACAAATGTCTTCCCTACTGAAACAAAGTAACACACAGAAAAAAATCCCAGAATTCTTCAGGTTTAAACCTAATAGTTTAAGTTAAAAGATAGATGGAAGAACTGTTAACATCTATTCATTTAGGAGCAAGGTGCATCTTACTCTGCTTGCCCAGTGAAATGAGGTTTTACTAGGGCAGGGATGAGAAAGTGTGCTTGTGCATCAGTGTTGCCCAGGCATCAAATATACCAGCTCAAAGACTTTGAAAAAATTATTAATTCTTGAAGTAATTGCTAACATTGCTTGCAACTTAAAAACAGGTGTATCTCCTAATGAAAGTCTACAGCCTGTCCAGCTACTATTACCAGCAATATAAATAGCAACTAAGCATAATAAATTCCTTTTCATTACATTTACCCTTTGAAGTCAGAAGAAGTGCTGGCTCTGTGTTCTCAACAACAACAACAACAAAAAAATCATTAAAAAGAAGACAGTCAATGACTTTATTTGCCCCTCTCTGGATAACACTTCCTTTTATCTCCTCAATGCAAGGATCAATTCTGCTTTCAGAGCAGAAAATTGTTCATGCTGACACAAATGCAAGTTGGACACAGCCAGGTTCAAGCACAGAACCGAATCACAAAGTGCATTCTGAAGCCCAGATATACAAAAGGCCTTTCAGAAAATAAGGAAGGTTAGTTCATTTTTTAATTTCTTTTTTTCTTTTAAAGCAAAGGAGGCATCATTGTTGCATCCCTACTTTGAGGGGAAGGGAAGAAGTGGCAAAATCTAAAGACAAATTACAAAAGTAATTTTATTTTGTTTCAGGAGATCCAGAGTAATTTATACACTTTTGCGACTTGCAAAACCCTTTGTAATTTAGAAGAATTTCAAATAAATAGGTCTACAGCAGCTAGTATCTACTATGCCAATATTTATCTTGCTCAATGTAGAATAAAACTCAAAAGGAAAAAAAAAAAATCACGTTAAGGCAGGTTCCAATCAAACACGTTCCAAATTGCACAGTTATGTTGGTCAGTGGTCTAATATGTCTTCCCTAGGTCAGAGTTAGAGTTATCTAAATGCTTTTCTAAGCCAATTCAGTGTGGCACTTGCCCTTTTTATTTGCTCCATTTCCAGGGAGATACACAGCTAACTTTACAAATACCATACTGCTTATTTCGCACTTCAATTAAAAATGAAATTATGCTTTGCGAAATGTGAGATGACTACATGTTACAGGGTTTGTGCAGTTAGACCACCATATGCATAGATGTCCTAATGCTAAATTCTCTTCCTCAGTATCTCATTGTACTGGAAGCTCTGAAGTAGGAGAGGAACTTGTAACACAGACTAACCACAAAGTACCAGATATTTCTTGCCATTTGTGACCTTGCAATGAAGATGCGCCAGATCAGGATCACAAGAATCGTGTTGAAGCCGTAGCGAATGTTCCTTAACCTGGGCAAAAACAAAAGCAACCACTAAGAGCCAAAGAAAAAAGAGGAAAAAAGAACACTCTTAGAATTAACTTCTGGTTGTAGAATACAATTTGTTTATCTATCCATCTCAAGATACAAGTAATGATAAAAGTGAACAGAGAAGGCTTTTCACTGCTGAAAAGCAGATTGAAAAACCAAGGAGCACAGTCAGCCCTGTTGGTCATCACATGCACTTCTGCTTTAGAGCTGATTGGAAACCTCCTAAAGCCAACATCACAGTGGTAACTTACCTACAGAAGGCTGCCAACCAAAAAATATTTAACACTCTGAACTTCCCTTGTCTCCACCATGTATTTAAAACTTCTTCAATACACAGAAGTAACTCCAATTGTCACTGATGACAATAACAAAAAAAAAAAAAAAACCAAACCACCTCACCCCATCATAAGAACTCATCAGATTTTCCAGACATTTCCAGCCAAGGAACCCAGCCTCTTCACCGCAATTTTTAACTCCTTCCTTCTCAAGTATCTGTATTTAAAGTGCAGGATAACTAAGTGAACTTTTAGAGCAACTGTGCTTTTCAGCAATCTTCTCACATGTAGAGATGGAAGCATCAAGAAAAACAGCAACCAGAATTTGCTCAGATTTCTTAGAAACAGAGCAATCTCTTTGGCTCAGTAGATCATGACAATGTATATTTTAAAGGCAGCTCTTTATCTTGTTTACAGGTAAGGCTGAGTTCCTTTACAAATCTTGTTTGCAGAGAACAGTTTAGATGTGTGTATTACAAAAGCAACATTTTTCCACTTGAGGACCAAACCTACTCAGTGGTTCCCTAGAGAAAAATGTCCCCCAGGCTGCCAAATCTGGTTAATATGAAGGCTGTGGACTGCAAGTTCAGATTAGAGTTAAGAACTAGACGGTAACAAAAGAGCCCAAATTAATACCTCAGAGTAAATGTAAGTCAGAATCTAAACCTCTTGCTGCACAATCCACTTACAAACTTCAGAGCTGGGGGCAACCAGAGGCTGCTCCAATACAAGATAATTTCTCATGTCATTTTCATGATGATCCTTTGCACAAAGAATAGCAACTATGTGACCATTTCTATGCACTTTTTAATGGCATCTAAATAGAAATCTAAAAAAACACCTGAACAAAACAATCCGTCAGGGACACTTGTTTAGCTGTTTCCACAATTATCACAAGTTCTATCTTTCAAAACTGTATTTGTTGTTTTAACATATACCAAACCCCTCCAGAGGGGCAAATCCTTCTCTTCAGAATGACAACACAAGTCACGACCTGGATTGTTTTGCTTTGCACTACCAGGGTTGCAGATGCAATGCAGCATTGCAGAACAAGATGATTTTTATTTCACTCTTAAAACAGACAAATCAAAGTCTACAGTTGCCTTGATGAATCAGCCAAGAACAAAACAAGGGCAGCAGTGCTAATAAAATTCTGGGCAGTACCAATCCATCCAAATGGCAGGAATTAAAGCACAGAGAAAAGGCTAAAGGAGGTCATCCTAGAGCACCAACATCCAAGTGTCCTGCTCTGAAGAGCAGAGTCTCTGCCCGTTTATTCACCTGCCTCAAAATATCACATTCCCAGAACAGCTACTGTTCTACTAAACCTCCAAAGAAGTCGTTCTGACCTGTGTAGCCACGTACCTTTGACCTTACAAAAGATACTTGGGATTACAGTATCCACACCAGTGATACGAGACTGATACTGTAACTATTAATTCTGGGAGCAACTCAGGAGCAACAAATTTGCTTTAGAAAATGCTTCAGGACCACTGGACTGGCAACAGAAGAATTGCGGAAAACTGAAACACTTGCTATTAAAAACAATTAAGTCATGTCCTGGAAAACCAAACCTGACAAACACAGGGCACAGAAAATATAAAATTATACTTAAAATAAAAACAAAAAAAATTAAGACTATACTTACTTATTTAAGTGTTTCCTAGCTGCAGGGAGGCCTGACATTTCTTCATTCAGCACGTATTTCTTTGTTCCCAGGCAGTAATTTTCCATGTATTCTGCCCAGTGTAGTTGTCGAACGTCAAAATTAAATGTCTGCATAAGAGAAAAGCTTTGGCTGTTAGTTGCCTAAAAATTCACCTCTATATAACTTAAATGAAAATAAATGTCTGTATTCCAGAAAAATCCAATTAGGCTTTGACACAAGAAAGTTATTCTACCCTTAATCCTAGAAACAGTCCAGACTTAGGTTCCATTTCTGATTCAACCACCAGATTCTGACATCATCTCCTCCAAATTTCAATCACTTCATGCCTTATTTTCCCTCCTCAGCAGTCATACTCTTCTCTCCACTTCTCAGTTTTCCCATTTCAACTATCTGTAAGGAATTCCACTCTAAAAATAACTATTTTCTAGTATTTTATTTATTTTTAAGCAACTAAATAATTCCAGTATGCTCTAAAATAAACACTGCTCTGCGCCAAGTACACTTTTTGGTAAGTGCAGGATTCTGTTAGCTGTGCTTAAAGTCATACAGTTATATTTTAAATACAACCATCTGAGTGCCTTCTGCAGAAGAGAAAGTTACTATCATAAATTTGATACACAAGTCTTTTACTCATGTATTGATTTCCTCATCTTAAGATTCTACAGTAACAGTGTTTAAATCCCAAGAAAACGCAGCAATTTGAAAATACTAACAGTTTCAAGCTCTGGTGTCAGGCATTTTGTTTTTCCAATTTTTCCTGAACTCAAGTTGCTAGGAGGAGGCAAGAGGACAGGAAGGGGTGAAAATACCATCCACACAAAAAGCACCAAAAGCTATTTTATTTCCTCCTTTTAGACAGCTTATTTAGAAATCTGGCAGCTTTTCTGGAATGTAACTACTGAACTGATTCTGGAAAACACTTCAGTAGCAAAGACATCTTAAGAATGACAAAACTGTTCCAAATGCATAAGGGAATCTGAGCTTTTAGAACTGTAACTGGTGATTTTTATTCTACTGAATATTAACCAACAAAGTCATAGCAGAAGGGAAGTTTAAATTCAGCTGGGGCCATTGAGCCATTGTTGGTGGAGGAGGTAGGGAAAATTGGGAGTAAAGTTAAACCCGGGAAGAAACAACTTTTCCTTCTCCCTCAACAAACTGTCGTCCTTGTTTCACTTCTCCCTGGCCTTCCTCATCTCCTCATGTCACTGAAGCAGCTTTTCACACAGCCCTGGCACATCTGGAAGGATCTCCCAGGAACCTGCAGTGCTGAGTTCCTCCTAGGGTAGCTGCACATTAGATCAGGTCTTTATTCTATCTTGAACTGCTGAGCTGCTACCCCCCGCCTCAGGCTCCATGGCCACAACACACAGCCACTTGCCTTTCTGTCTTCAGGGGTTAGCTGGTTCATCAGCATAGTCATGTTCTCAGTGCTCCAGGTCCAAGAATTGCTTGTAAAGTACTCTAAAAACATCATGGACTTATGAAGACGTGTTATTGTCTTCATCATCCTGCAATCCGAGGCATGGAATGGACAGGTTACAGGGATAAAGATTAGTTCAAACAAGTGAAATAGACAATAAAATTTTTTACCCTCCAACCCCCTACCCCCATCTCAAAAAATCCCATCTTGCTCTGTACCTAAAGCATATTATATTACATCAATAGGATATTTCTGCATACTATTGAAGTGAACTCTGGCTGTCGAATCTCTGCATAGAGCGAGAAATTATCATAGTCCTTTTTTTCCTAATCCTACTTCCCAGTGCAATTGTAAATTACCATTTCTTCTTTTTCATTAATGGGAACAATGCTGTCTTCTGTTGGTAACTCTCAGTTTGGGACAGGGAGATGGAACCCTTCTCCCTTCAACACACTGGAATATTTAGCTGTACTCAAGAGTCTGACTTGACCAAAGTCTCAAATTGCACAGAGCAGAATGTCCGTGCAGCACCTCCCCTTAGACAAGGGAGGAAGTTGCCCTGATCTTCCTGCACATTTTGCAAGACCAGATCTCTGTAACAGAACAGAGGTTTCTGTCATGGTTACTAAGAGATCAAGGCTTAAAATTACCGGCAGGAAAATATTTAAGGGCACAGATAGATCATAGCAGATCATGCTCTATGCTACTTCAAAATATGCAGAAATACCTTCCATCATCCTTTATTATGCAGAGGAAGAAACTCTACAAAAAATCATCACTTGGAATACAGAGAAATTATGTTATAAGGATCAAATTGGAGAAGTTTCTCTTTGATGATACCATCTGAAGTGGCCCAATAAAGAGTATGAGTCATCCAGCCTCTCAGAGGCAAAGCTTCCACATTTATGACAAGAAAATTATTTCAAATATCTCTGTGCTAGAGATGGCCACCCAATTTTAATAAGTACTAACTACTACCACATGGCCTAATGCTACTAAATTCCTGCTTTGGGTGCTCAAGGTATTTCCATCTCAAAGAAATGGAAAACTGCTTCCAATTTGATCCTTATAGCTGGACACTGATCATTTCAAGCACAATGGTAGGGGGGAAGGCAAAGAAAGCAGAACCCAGTACTAACAGGAGATGGTTTTCTGATGGCAAATTTTACCAACAAAGATCACAGAAGCAATAAAAACAAACTTATTTTTCTCTGAAAGCTGCCTTGATGCATTCATACTTGTAGAAGAGATACAGCACATTGTCCCAGAAACTCTTCTAAAGAAGGTATTTTGCATTGTATTAGTGTCCCTTAATGTCACTAGCAGCTGGCATCTCAGTATCTAAAACATTAAAATTTCCTCTTTTTCTTCTCATGGAATGGAGCAACACAAACCACAGAGACCACTGAAAAATGTAATCTCTAAAGCACAGAAAGCATACATTTTTTTTTTAAACCTCATAGGAATATTTCTACTAATTCAGAACTGACTTCAAATATTAGACCACCAGCTGATTTTATTACTAAGCATCTCTATGAGCTTTCAAACACCTGCTTAGAGTTTCACCAGCTGGGCAAGGTGGCACCACTGGGGGCTGAGTTGAATTGGAGCTCCTCTAATGCAGAAATAATTGGGAATATAGACTCTGCATCCAAAACATATCCTGTGCAACCAAGACTAAACTGAACCCGAAAAAAGGGATGTTAGTTATGCCAAAAAATTAGGAAAGTAACTCAAACCTTGGAAAGCAAGGATCTCACTGGTCAGATAAACCAAAAAGACCTCAGAGCTAAAACGCCTGGATAAAATTAGGGATAAACAGCATTTAAGCCTTTTTGCAGAGCTCTGTCCACTGACAGTCCAAAGATTATTTAACCTGACTTGCCCTTTTGAACCTTCCCAGTCTGTGTCCTTATGCTAAGCTGGACAAACAGCTGAATTTTAGAGTGCTTTGACTGCTACATTTAAAAACCTTGCGCCTCTGCAAAACACTAACTGAGCAAATGAATATCTGATTAGATAAGTGTATATTTTGAACTTGTTTCTAGACACTAACATTGCTTGTCATCGTTTTCTTAAAAAAAAAAAAAAAACAAAAAAAAAACAAAAACCAACCACCTAAATTTAAACTAATGCAAAGACTCTGTTGGGATTCTTTTTGTCTCTGCTCATGGATATGATTTTAGAGCTTAGCTAAGCTGATTACAGAAAAAAATAGCTTGAAAGAGGGTTTTTTCCTCCCTCCAACTCAAATTGGATTTAGTGACTGATCACAGAACCAGTTGACTCAATTCATCAAGGAAAAAATTGTTTTTCAATGTCGAGTTAGTTTCTTTCTCTAGCAGTCCAAAGAATCCAATTCTCCACATTATCCCAGCTGCTCGATCAACAACAGAGTAGGCAGAAGTGGACCAAGTTTCTCTGTGACGCTTTGCTGGTTTGCACTAAATCAACAGGAAACTACACTTCTCTTTGAGGGGAGGAAAAAGCAGCCTGGTGACATTGAGAGATGTCAGCAATGAATGTCCTTTAGTGGACCCCTGTGTAGCTCTGGCAGACCAAGCTTTAACTTCAATGGCACCATATTCCTCCTGCGAATGGCAACACACACGACTCGAAACGCAGCACCAAGAGACATCATGGAACTTTATCCCTCAACGTGAAGTTTTGAAGGCTAGTTATTCCAAAGACAGCCAGTGGATACAAGTCATAAATATCAACACCAAATATAATCAGTCAGTCCAAGATGAAGCATTGTATCACACCTTCTTCATCAGCTGAAGACAGAAAAAAGCCCTGCTGACCATCTCACAGAACTGAGCATTAGTGGCAGGCAGCCAGTCTGGGTGACTTTCACCCCAATTCTAGGCAGAATTTTGCCTCCTGCTTTTGCAGTCATTACTGCCATCAAGACCAAGCACATTGCAACAGTTTGAGAAGCACAATACAGGAATTAAAGTTTAAGCAAGTTAATTCAATTATCCATAAGTTAAGGGGGCCTGTTTCTATAACAAAAAATTGAAAGTGACCTGGCTTAAGGCTATAACTGCAACTTGAAGAAGTCTTACACACAACCTATTGTCTCCAGGTTAAAAACAGTCCTGATGCCAAATACAGACTGATCCCCCAGTGGATCTACAGGCTGCCAGTCTGCAAGTCTCTGCAGAAACATTAGATATAATTACTTTTTTGTAAAGACTCTTCTAAAAAACAAAAAGCAAGCTTTTATGTTTGTCTTTGTTCAGATTTTCACCTGGCTGTAAATTCTGAAGTGTAAGACACACCACTGAATTCTTATCTTTCCAGCAGCTCTGTGGTTGCTTTAAGCACACAATTTAAGCACTGTGAAGAGATAAAAATGTATTGATCTATTTAACATGATTATGCTCCTAACTAATGTGTGGTTTGTAAGACAGTAACTGCATGAAAGGTGCTTCCAGTTTTAAGAGGCTTTAAATTGCAATGACAGATGTAAAAGCCTAATTTCACACCTCCCTCCACTCATCAGCCACACCTTTCTTTTAGCTTTCTAAGAAGTAACAGAAGAATTGCTGCAGAAATCTCTGAACAACAACTTTAAATATTTCATGCCACATACTATTTTCTCAGAGCAACTGGGAAAGATCTGCTTGGTGTGCATTTTTAAAGGCTTTAACATTTCAAATATACCAAACTGCTTTGAAATAACACACAGTTCTGTCGTGCTAAGCACTATGCAAAGCTACAGGAGCAAAGTATGCTTGTATTAAAGATAATTAGACAACTAATAAACTTTGCTATGCAACTAAGCATATATGGCATGCTACCAACAACACTACCTTTAAACTAAGATGCTAAGGTTTATCACCACTATTTACGTAACTGTACAATGCTAGAGCATTATTTAGTGTAAAATATTAAATCTTCATTATGCCAGTCCTTTTTGTACACATTCTTTCTACACAAATTTGGAAGAAATATTATACAGGTTATTTCTTCCTTCCCTTACCTTTTAATATTATCAGAGAATCGTTAAGTTCAACAACCTTCAACTAGATGCAAAAACAGCAAAAAGATTTCCATTTCATCAAAAAGGTTGTTTCCACAAGTGAAGTGCAAAACCAAAAGACTTCCCATTGCAGAAAGATTACAACAGGTAAGTGCTTTGAAAACAGGAAGATTTTTGGTTTTAATTTTTATTATTATTAACATAATCATCTAGTTCTGAAGGATCATAGACCTGATCTATTTTCAATTTCTTCCTTTTCTTCTACTCGATAGAAATTTTCATTCAATTGCAGTACAATATCCTGATGGTATGACAACGGTGCAGTTAAACCTGCCCAGTGATTTCATTACTTATTTTTCTTGCATTGTACAAAGTACAGACTTCAGTGTACTCAGCACAGAGAGGGCAGGTACCCATCCATGTAAAGGCAGGTTAGCAGAGTATTTGTATTTTCTTGTGCTGATTTTATTACATTTTTACTATACTGTTGCTCTGCTAAATCACAGTGGAAAAGCCAGCCCTTCTTCACTCAGAACAGCATTATATTAAGTTTAAGAATATCTAATAGAGTTTCCAAGTCTTTAGAAGTTTCTGAGTACATGCTACCTGGAAATTAATACCACTCTATCAAGTGACAGAATGACCACAGCAACAGCAGTACACCCTTCCAGCCCATCAGTTAAAGCAGCTTCAAAGTACTAGAAAAAAGTGCAAAAGTAAAGATCTGTCTCAAAATTCTTGTATTATTAAACAACACTAGCTTGTTCCATTAGGTTTTAACACTGCACATCTTCCTTGCATCTAGGTATTCATTTGCTTTTACTGCTCCTGTTGCAGGCTCCCTTTTTTAAATGCTTTAAAAAACAAGACAGGAGTGCTATCTAATGAAAGCTGTATTCCTGTAAGTGGGCTGTGTAGCCAACTTAAAAGCTGTGACTGAACAATAGCTTGGTTTAGTTAAATCTGCCATTCTTTCTCCAAACTGGAATCTTGTGCATCATAAGAAACTCATCCAATCACTCTTACAGTAACCTAAGTAGGAATATTCATATCAGTAAACATTTATTTTCTATTCTGTAAAGTATTAATGTAACCAATTGTACCAGTAGTGATCAAAGACCTAAATTCCATCTTTAGACATCAAGTAAGAACTCTGGGAAAAGCAAAAACAAGATTCAACACTCCCAGTGTTAGAATATAAAACTAAGCTAAATATCCCGAACAGCATGATTATTCACCGCCTCATTTTACTCCCACTGGTCAAATACTCAGCAGACCAGCTGTCTTTCAAAGCCTGACAAAATTCTGGCAGCACTCCTTCCCAACCATGTGGAAGACAGGACATTGGCATTTATAGTGTAACTATTTTAGTGAGGGATGAGGTTTTCATATATGTCAGGAATTTTCTATCAACTTTTTATTAAAAATAACTTGAAATATGCAAGAGACCTAGAAGCTAGGATGTTTTATGTACAACACCTTCTTTAGAGTTGAAAATCTTAAAACTTTTGAAGGTGGGAAGATTATTATACAGGCACAATTGACTGCCACTGCTGCTGCTCCAAGTATTACACTGTTGCAGCTGACAGGTTTTCCCCTACAAACCATTTACACAGCTCCTTTCTACTCATCCAGTGCAGTGCTACAGAGCTTTTACCCTCCTTATAAGACAGACCTAGACTACAGGACAACAAATGAATACTCACTTGTGTTAATATACTGTCACCACAGTGGAGGTTTTATAGTCTGAAGTCTGCTTGTGAAAATGTAACATAAGCAATGAGTTAAGGCCATATGGCTTGGCAAACCTGAAGCAAATTGAAGTGGTATCTTATATTGCTTCTACATGATTTAGTTTAGCCTATTATTTTCACCACTTTAGTTAGCCAAACGCTAGCCGAAATATTATAAACTGAGTGGAATGTTGAGATGATACAAACCAACCTCCCAGGTCAAATTGTATCATCTACAGGAAAAATCTGCAATTAAAAGCTCATTCCCCCATTACATTTTCAGTTTATAAAAGCAACAACAACCTTAACACAAGCCACTTCCTAGAGTTTAATGACTGACTAGGATTCTGATCCAAGACACCCCTTGGACAGCATTGTTAGGCCAGTCATTAAACTCTTCAAAATCCAGCCACTGGATTTTCATTGCTTAGTTAGTAAACCTAGATAGTGCCCAGGCCATGTCTTCTTTACAAGTCTCCACCACCTTATGGGCAAGATATTTTAGCCCTGTCCCTCTTACCATGGTTTCCGACCTGTCAATATGAGCAAAACATCACGGAAAAAACCCACTATAAAGGCATCTGCACATCGACAGTGATACAAGAGGGAGCAGGAGGACAACTTAAAGTCAGGTATTCTTGCTACATTTTCTAATGGATATAGCTTGTAACCGGCTTTCATGCTGTATTCTGTAGGAAAAAATAAGGATCAACATATTTTTAGTATTGATTATCCAAGAACAAACGTCACTTGTTCTATATCTTTTAATTCTCTTTACCTGGACTACTCAAGCCCCCAAACTATCCAACAAAAAAACATTCTCATTTTTGCTAGAAAGTTCAAAGTCACTTTGGTTTCAAGGACCTGTTCTCAGGAAAAAAAGGTTGAGTTTTAGTCACAAAGCATTCAGGGAAAGAAAAAATACCAAAAAAAAAATTAAAATCAACATACATCACAGTGCAAGCATAGCTTGGTTTAAAAGTCAGAGGAACAAACAAGGCAGAGCTGGTCACCATTACCTTGGGCTTCTTCCAGTAATCCTGAGGTAGGTATCATACAGGAATGCTGGGGCCTTATGGCTTACAGCAATCCAGTAATGATATAAAAGGTGATTGGAAGTTAGATTTACATTGGGCCGTCTGAAGGCCTGTTCGAGAGGATTCCTCTTGAAAGTGGAAATTACATGGTATTCTGAGAAAGAGAAGTTGCACAACAGCTTCGATAATCACCATGTAAAATGTAATGCTTTTTAAAGTACATTACAGGGTACAGCATTAACAGCAGTGTCTTATTTAAATAACCACCCTAACTCTTCTACAAGGCACAGAAACTAAAACAGTCATAAGCTTTTAACTTAAAATACTGTTGAACTGGTTCTTACTATAATCAAGAGATGGTTAATGCCTTCATCTTCAGTACCATATTTGATTGTAGCTTCTCTCTTTCTGTTCCTGTTCCCTACCTTGGAAGTTGGTGGTTTCAAACACTGACAGCAATTTCAGTTTATAAAGCATGTAAAGCTAATTAAATAGTCATCTATATTTCATGAAGAGGGTTATTCTGATCGCTTGTGTGAAGAATTTTAAAACTGACTGAGGACTCTGTAGTCATCTAAAGCGATTTAAAATGACATTTTCAACCAATTTATCCAAATTTAGGCATTAACAAAAAAGCAATTAGGGTGGGACTCCATGAGAAATTGTTGATAACACCTGCAAATTCAGTACATAACTGAAACTGCAGGATCAGGGCCTTGAAAAGTTATGTGGAAATTCACCTCCCCTTTTAATCTTCCCTTATTACTTTATGCTGTTGTTTATAGACAGCACTTAAATACCCTGATTCAAACTGGAATATAAGTGAAGTCAGCCATTTTCCAAGTTTAATTGAAGCAATAATGTTTGCAATTACACATCCACATAAAATGGACAAAAGAAATTAAGAGATTTAAATATTGAGGTTAACTGAAAGAAAAAAATAATCTGAGCTTCAGAACTCAATTTCTAAAAAAACTGAAAACTAATAAATGGTTTTACCATGCCAAATAGCTTGCATTGTTCTTTATAAAATAAACTATTACAAAGCCATTGACCTGTGGGTTACATCCTAGGCAGGATATCTTAGAGCTGAAAATAGATAGTCATCTTTCCTTAAATGCTACTCTTCCCTGTACATGAATTGTTGAAGTGCCATGCAACAACCTCAATATTTAAAAAGCCACCTCAACCAATAATTAACTAATCAACTTAAGCCAAACAGAAAGCGCTACACAAGGGCAAAACTATTACCAGACCTCAATTATGCAGATGTACAAAACACTTAATTGTGGGCTGCTTATTCATACTCTTTTTCATATGTTTCATATGTTGTTTATTGACGTTGGCATTACACCCAGCATTCACTACTGCTCCTCTGAGCAACGCTTCTCTCCACACACTACCTACACTCTGTGGATTAGGTCATGGCAGCAGCAAACAGAAAAATCAGTTCTCCTAAAGTTTAAGTTATAATGGAATAAGAGTAACAAAAAAAAAACCAAATCCATAAGAACCAAACAAAATGGAGGTAATGCTGCAGGGTGGAGGGGGAGAGAATTAACAGTGGAAGCTAATGAGAAAGTACAATTCACTGCAAAATTGAGAGGTATGGCTAAAATACCAGTTTCAAAAATAAAAATGCATTATGGTTTACTGATTATAACCTGTTTGATTTTTTTTTTTTTATTAACGCTAATGAGAAAAAAGAGAAACATGGCATACCAACTTCACTCCAGTGGAAAGGATTGGTGCCACCTGTTGTACAGTTATACACCATGACTTTTCTTGGTCTGGGAGGAAAAAAAGATGAAAGAGTAAGTTAGAAGAAAAACAATCTTTTAAAAACACAGACAACAGAAGAGATGCCCAAAGTTATCCTTTCCACCAACAGCATCATTTATATAAAGCAGAAAGCATCAGTCTCATGGTCAATTTTTTGCTTTAGCATATTTCCATATTTTTCTCCTTCTTTAGTTATCATTATTTCTTTTATTTCAGAGAAGGCATTACCTACACTACTGCAGATAGTATTGACTACAAACAAAACCCAGGAAAGAATTTTCAGACACAGCTTCATACTATCAGTAGATGATGTCTTCCTCTAGCATAAGCAAGTTACACTCAGAGAGACTAATGTGTCAGAACCTTAGATTCCTTTGTCCTGAGAGAACAGTGTAGCACTGATGAGGATTTCAATACAAGACTAGTTTACTAAATACACGATATCATTTCCAAATATTCAGTAGTCTCTTTTGTCACCATTTATACCTATTAATTGCAGAATACCAGGCTGCAGCAAGTGTGGTATTGACAACAACATCTATCGGGACAAGATCTGCTAATGCGTCGTTGGAAGCTCTCATTGTTCGAAGAATTCCTTTTCCTGCCTTGAAGAACAAAACAACAACAAAGAGAGACAGAATACCCAGCAGTAAAACATATGAAGCTTTTCTGCCTTCCCAAGAGGAGGGGGGAAAATTAAGTATATTCATTACTTACAGCAATGAAGATACCACTAGGTCCATTGAAGTTATCAATCCAGCCCTATTAGGAAGGGGGAGAGGGAAAGGATTTGGTTAGAGCATACTTAAGTCAGCAGCTTGAAGTGAAAATCTGAGCAATTTCAACATGTGTAAGGGGTGGAGGAAGAGGAGACCAAAGAGGAGAAAGATTTTTAATTCCATTTCCAACAAAATAAAGTTCTTCCATAGCAAATTCTGGTGATGTAACAAGTTCCTATGACTCAGACGAGAGATCTACGTGTAGGGCACCATGGTCCTTCAGAAAGAGATACTTACTTATTTCTTACTGAATGAACTGCAATTGTCAAAAAAAAAATGTTTATGTTCAAAGTACTCAAGTTTACAGGTATTTTTAGACTAGCAACTCAGGTGTTTTTAATTTTTCAACCAAAATACATTCTTGCTCAGCTTTGATGACAGTATTTAGACACTATATACTGTTATCAGTCATCCAGAAGCAACCAAGACACAATTTCACGGACCAAGAGATTTTCCTCTGCAAAGGTCACTGGATAAAGAGGCTCCAATGTGTACTAGAGTCTACAGCAAGATGGCCAGGTGACAACTCAGAGACTTACAGGGAAAGGCTCCTTCCAGCTGGCACCAATGATGGACGGCCTTACAATGGCAATGTTTAACTTTGCACCTTCCTCCTGCACCACGGATTCAGCTAAGGCTTTCGTGTAGGTGTAAGTATTAGGTCTTTTGCCTAACAGTTTAGGAGTAATATCATTCACTAGGTCATCATCCATCCACCTAAAGATAAAGAAACAAAACAAGAAGCAAGTGTAAATTCCAGCATGCTGCTTCACTGGGGAGGTGGGGTGTGAAATGGTGAACTGACCATGACAATTTTTATCTCATTCAGAGGAAAAGGAACACATACCTAAACAAAAACTAGTTTTTCAGCAAAACAGAGGATTGCGTGTTCAGTGTCCATCAAAAGAGACATACTGGCCTTTATTTTTTGCCCTGGTAACACATTTATAATACACCACCTACAGAGCAAGCAGTACACTCATTTACAATAACCCAAATTCTGCCAACCAAGTTCTCAAAGATGGAGTGCAGACACAGCAAATTAGTCTTTGGCACATGGGCTTACTGCATTATGATCCATAAATGTCAGCACAGCAATGGAGCCCCAGCTGCATTACCAGCATCTCCTCCACCTTTGTGGTGGTGAGCAAACACACACCACTCCTGAAGCAAGCTGGTCACAGCGTTTCTCCCTTTAAATTAGTTAAATCTTTCAATTTCATCTTACTTCCCAGTTCATGTAAAAAATGTAATAACCTTCAGTCATAGCACACAAGTAAGAAAGATGTGTCTCTGCAACTATTGCTATTTTGGTGTTCTTCACTGCAAAACAGGACTTGAATTTTATTTGCCTTGGTCTCTTAGTCACAGAAATGGAATTTATTGTTTTTCACCAATGTCATGTTACAAAGTGGACACACACTGGACTCCTTTTATGATATGAACAGGGTAGGAAGAGGAGTAGTGAAGGCTAGAGATCACTCTTTCATAACTTTACAAAAGCCTCCCCTCAGGAGTTCTGTCCCAGCCCACAACAAACAGTTTAACTTACAGTTGTCTCTTCACAAGTTAGATATTCAAAAATATGACTGTTTGTAATCTCTCATTTTTAAGTGTATTTAAAGTCAACATTATAAAAAAAGCTCAATGTGCATTCTAGGTGGTAGCTCGTTTAGTTATAATGTTAGCACTCGTCCACCTAAAACAACACATTAAAGTAGGTATTTTACTTTTTAATTATTTTTTTTCAGTTTCATACTTCTCTTCCAGGAGGTGATACTTTGTACAACAGGTAAGAAGGGACTACTGTAGAGTTACATTACACCTATCCCACATCGTCACCTGTCTCAGAGCTTGACAGCTACTAAATAAGACCTCAGAAACAGAAAATAAAATACCAAATGAGTCATCTTTCCTACCCATAATGCCCAATTCAAGACTAAAAGCCATAGAAAATAGATTTTTAATGTCTGGGCTCTCACAATACCTAACAGAACCACTTCTACAGTAAGTATTATTATTTGAGCATCTCAGTCTCATCTTGCAATGGCATTTAGGTGGATGTAGTAGAGGCAGCTGTTCAAGACACCTTAGTTTTATTCTTTCATTCACAGTGCTGGTACCAGCACAAGTTATCAGTATCTCCTGATTCAGCCAATCCTACAGTTGAAAGACTGGCACTCAGCACAGAGGAGGTATCAAGAGTTGATAAGAGCATCCCTCTCCTTCAGTACCCCTCCACACCCAGCTCAGCATGAAGGGACCATAAACCTTAACCTATGTCCCTTACAGAAAAGGGGAGTGTCAATCATGCTGTCAGACCTATGGGACAGCATAAGAGAACTCTTCATCTTGACAGCTCCTAACAGTTTTTTGGTACTTTAACAGCAGGAAGGAAAAGGATACAGATCACCCAAGTAAATTCATAAAACATAACACATACTCAAGGGAATCTATCAGTTTCTTGGGATCCACAGGAGGTGGGTACACGACTTCCTCAATCTGTTTCCGATTGCAATATGCATAGGCGGTGGAAACGTGCATGAACACCTCCAGATTCTTCATTCGCTGTGCCAAGGAAAGGAGCTGCTGTGTGGCAACCACATTTAACTGCACAGCATCTCTATTGATTAAACAGAAATTTCATTAGTAGAAAGGAAGACAAAAACTAGCAAAAAAAAAAAAAATTCCTAAATGCCTCAGTGCTGAGTATATAAAGTACCCCTGAATTCTCCACCCTACCCCAAAAAAGCAGCATGGAGACTGCCCTCATTTTCTGCTTCGAATAATATACCACAGTCCTAATCTAGAACACCTCTCAATGTTCAGGATAATTTTCCTTGTACCCTTTTCTTACTAGCACCCTTTGATTCCCTCAATCTAAATCCCAATCGTACATTTTCCTTAAAACATGAAGGAAATAATGCAACCCAACATCAAGCTTCAATAAGATGCATCTCTGAACTTCCAAGTTCAAGCTGAGTTAGGCCAACAATCTGGAAGGTTTAGTGGGCCAGTAAGTTGGAGACTGGCATCTTCTTGTAGGATAGCAAAAGGCTCCATACAGGATGGAAGGGGGAAAAAAAGGCAAACCACCAAGAACCACACTTCCACTCCAGTGCTCATTATGTTTAAGGACACTGTGGCAGATGTAGCAGGTGTATCTCTACAGTTCCCAGCAGATAACAGCTTGCTGACCAAGTCCTGTGATTATTTTACAGTTTAGATCTTCTCTCCAGCCCACAGACTTGCTGTGGGCACTGGTTTCCTGGTACACAGTGTACTATCAAGTTTCAAGAGTACAGTTAAGCAACGCTTCAAAGTCTTCACAATGAAAGCGTTATATTAACAAAAATAACAAAATTGGTATCCCTCAAACAATCTGGAACAACTAAGTTCCAGACTGCTTTATCTCACATTATTCCTGAAGTGGGGGACAGGAAAGGGGAGCATTATCCCAAAGCCATTAACATCAATGGTAACTAATCAGTTTGCTACCTCTTTCAACAAATCAAAGGAGCTCGTAATCCCAGCTGTGTGCACCACTTTCTCCACTTCTTGTTTTCATCTCCCTCCCTGTGCATCTACTTCTCCCCACTTCTTCCACTGCTAACCTCCATTATCAATAAGGGACTTTTTTAAAAGACAGGAAGAAAAGCTGAGCTATATTTCATCTCCTGTTTTTCTTATCAGGTAAGACAGCAAGCATTAGAACCTCCCACACACAACTTTTCTCACAAAACTATCCTCTGAAAATGTGCATTCCCTTTCTAACAAGGTAGGCCAAAGGAACAGTTTGCCCTTCAAACACCAGGAGAAAAGCTAACATTACTAGGGAGCATAACACATGGAGCTACAGCTTATTTGTAGCCTTTCTACCCATATTTGCAACACTGGGCAGATACCTGATTCACCCCCTGCTTTTGAGCACCGTGGTTTACCAGACAAGGGTAAACAGAATTTTAGACTCACCTTAGTGTTTCATTGAATCTGACTGTAGCAGCACAATGAAATATAATATTAATGCATTCTATAAGTTCTTCCTTGATTGGTTCACTAAGATCCAGTTCAGGCTGTGTAAGTTCACTCACAACTACTATTATTTTTTCTTTGAAGTCTGGTTGCTCTTCTCTCAACCTGTCAAAGAGCTGTCAAAAACAACAGGACTATAAACTCAGTGAAGGTAAGAGAAACATTTCACTTTAGTGAAGAAAAATCCCACATTCTTTGTCTATACCTCCTAACTTCTCAACATCATCAGGAAGTTAGAACAGTGCATTAGCAATACCATAAGAACATGTTACATGACTCCTCATGAAGTAAACTCCATTTTTTTTTCAACATAAAGAAAGGGAACAGTCTACCCACTTCCCAAGCTTGATAAGTAACTATTCAAATTCTTAAAAACATCATGCTGGATTTTAGGTTTAGAAGTCTTGCACTAAGGTTTATGAATTTCCAGTGATTTAAGAAATGCTACCCTCAAATTTTGCTAGTCTTGGAGAACTTCCAGATTATCAAAAAAACAAAAACGAAAAAAACAACAAACCAACAAGAAATTGTTTCTCTGGCTAGTTAAAAGAAAAAAGGCATACCACATTAGAACATCTGATTAAGTTTTAATCAAATTGGAGTTCAATAATTCCCCCTGAAAAAAATCTCACCAAAATTATATTCCATCAAGAATGCTCCTCTCATAAATAGCTGGATTCTAACCAGGTGGCTTAACACACCAATCAAAATTCTTGCCTCATCTTATTTGCCCTCATTAGTATGTAAGTTTTCCTGAGCCACACAGTACTGTGGGAATAAAACACCCTCAAAAGTTGCAGAAGAGCAGACCCTTCTTTACTGTCCAGGGGCCAATATCCTGCAACTGCTTCAACACCAGTCAATTATACTGTATTAAAATCACAGCAATACTTTCTTCTTCCCCGCCAAGCATGCAGTTATACCAAATACAAATAGTCAAAAGACATTTCTTTACAGAATGAAATTAATTAATCTTCAACTATAAATTAAGTGACCTAAAGGTGCAGTTTTACAACACTTCAGGCAACCTAAGTTTATATTTCTACCACAGAGACTGGTCCTTCTCCTAACTTCTTTATTTCTGTTGCTTCTCTGACACTGGCAAGAGAAGAAGCCCTGGAGCTGTATGACCTGCAGGTCCAGCTTTTTTCTTAGAGATGTTTTTCAGCCTAAACACGAGCTAATGCAGCTCACTGTGTAGCCATCTGAAGTAGCAGTGCTAATCGTACAGTGAGAACACAGGACATCTCCACTTTTCGAGGCTTTGACTGGACTTTGCAAACATGAAGGTTACTTTAAAGGACAAAGCTGCCAAGACAGCATTTAAAGGCTCTGCAACTCTTATGGGTACAGCAAACAGTTCTTACCTACAGGCAGAAACTTTGTGTGATTTTGAAAAATAAGGCTGCTATGTTTTTGGTTGGAATGATGGCACCTTCCTCCACGGAGCTGAAGCAACTGCCTGTTAACCATCTTAATGTGTGACATTGCATTGTAACAGAAAAGCAGCACCATGGATGAGATCTTAAAGAGCCAGTTTTTACTTTTCATACATCCATCACATCTGTTATACTCCTTTTCACATCCACAGTCACGCACTATTCCTACACACCTCTCACTAGCACTGACATCAGTACTAACAAGAAGAAATGCATGCAATAATATGGCAAATCGGCAGAGGAATTAGATACCTGAAGTCCAAAGAACCTCAACACTGTTTTGCTATTTGTATCTCAGTTTATTTCACTTTTATTTTATTTATTACTCATTTAGATTTCAAACTCTTCAAGAAATAGGACACTTCAAGCATCTGTAGAACACTTAATGAGTCCATCTAAATTGAGAAGAATTACTGGCAGTAATTTTGTCCTTGCAAATGGACAGCTTAAGACAAGAGATCTTACTAAAATTTTCATAGACTTTTGGAAGAATCTTGATGACATTAAAGCCATTTAAACAATGGACTTTCAATTTTGTCTGATCATTTGATGAAGACTGAACAAACATCTGGCCCTATCCTACACCTCTACACAGATGAGCAACTCCACTCCTGCATGTTCTCGCCTCAAGCAGTAACTCTGCTTACCAGGACTTCTGCTGTGAACCTGCTCCAGCAATAAGTGCTCACAAAGACTCAAATCACATCAGATTCTTATCTCAACAGGAGCTGGTACAGACTACAAGCAGACTTTGACTCAAATTTAAAAGACTTTTACAACAGGTTTCCTAAAAGCCACACTGAGCATTACAGTTTACCAAAGTTTAAGTCAGTCCACACTAGTGCTACCTCTCTCTCTCTGCCCAAATACTCCCCACTTTTCTTTGGGTAATAGTGTATACAAAAAGTGGATTGAGAAATCTTCTCAGTCATCTCAGAGCTTATTCTGGAGATCGTTTCCTTGTTTCAGGGCAGTGACAAACTGAGGGTTTTATGTAGAGAGAACATGCAACTGAATTTTAAGATAGAACTCCACTATAACTCATTCTGTTGTGTTTTATGATATTGCACGAGACTGCAGGAAGATGCTTTTGAAAAATGAGCTACAGTTTTGACTGCTTACAGAAAATAATGAACTAGGAAACAGCCATCCTCACATCTGCTATAATCGCAGCAAGCCAGAGTCATAAGTCCACTGCCTTACTTTAAACAACTCACCTCTAAGTGCATTCATAGTTCCTTATTGATTCCCCATTAGCACCTTCTAAGAACACACTTTTCGTACAGACAACATTGCATCTCAAAGAAAAAATTAAACTGCTGACACCTGTGTTTCATAAGAGAAAGGCCTAATAGAAATAAACAAACTCTGCTTTAACAAAGTTCATGCTAGAAATCTCTCCTCATCCTGTTCATCCTTCCTATCATGAACAGGATACTCTCTCAGGAGAAAGACAGGGAACAGAGATGGGTGATCTACACTTAGTAAGAATGCCCAGCCTAGCTCAGCAGAATTTCAAGGTGATGAGTCTTCAGGAGCAAAGTATTTGACCCAGCATGCACAGAATATCATTTAGAGAGCCACTTTGATAATTCCACAGCATAGACCTTCAGTGCCTTTCTAGTTGTCACAGGCTGACCAACAGGAATCTGTAACAATCTGCTAAGCCAAACATTTCTGTTCCACTTATAAATGTAAGTTCCTGTTGAAATGACACATTCTTATTTACTGCTAGATCCAATACACATTTCAGAAAAAAACAGAAGGCACAAGGTGAAAAAGTGACTTGCTTGAGATCTTAAAGAGAGTCTCAATCCATCTTACAACTCTCAGTCCACTACCTCTTGTACTTGATTTTATATTCTCTTAAAAAGCTCTAATACAGGTTTTCACATCTCTTTTCTGCATTACGGCTGAACATCCTCCTCCTGAATTAAATACAGGATAATTTTCAACTACTGTCTTTGCTAGAGACTAACAGCTTGAAGCAGCTAGAGAAGCACCGCCAGGCCTTAGATTTTGTATTTCTGTTAGAACAACAAAAAAAATTAACAATAACATTTTGCTTTAGATAAACTGAAGCTGTTCTCAAAGTGAAATGGGAACATCATAATAAAGGACAAAAAATTAACTTTGTGAGCAAATGACACATACCTTACAGCTGGTAATTTCTTCTATTCGTGCTTCAGGTGTCTGCCTTGCTTTTTTTCTTACCAGCACATACACTGCTTTCACTTTAGGACACGATCTAAGCAGCTTTTCCAAAAGCACTTTTCCCACAAAGCCTGTAGCGCCTGTCAGGAGGATGTTTTTTCCTTCATAGTATTCAGGAATGGAAACCATTGTGACCTATACAAAAGATAAAAACACAAAGTACATTAAAGAACATACAGAGTTCAGATTTACAGAAGATTGAATAATTATATCTGTGCTGTTTATACCTGAAAGAAATGCTTAACGGATTTTTTTACCTATAACCAGTACTTGAAGCTTTTTTCACAATATTCTAAAAGACTCCCACAGGGTGACTACAGTCATTCCAGATCTTCTTGTAAACTGCCCATGTTAACAGTGTTTTAAGGGCTGAGACACCGACTCAGCCAGGAAAATAGCCCAACTTCAGTCTATTTTTGCCTCTGTGCAGGTCCTTTACCACTCCAAGGGGCTGCTCCATGTAAACTAGAGGTCATATCGTTAAAATGTAATCACAAGTGGATTCTCCAAACTCACAGAGGACAGGGAGCCAAGCATCCCAATTGTGAGCCCTGGAATTTTGACTGGGCCAGCAGAGCCTCCTGGCACTGTTAGATGAGCCTCCCTACCAATTAAACTAAAGCAGAGAGAAGGCTGAGTCAGTTCTTTGGAATAGGATTTGATGGTTTTACATTGATTACAATAAAACCAATACAGATCCACAGATAAGAGTTTTCCAACTTCTTCATCCATTAAGTCATTTAGGAGGAAAAAAAAAAAACCCAAACAACAAAGTCGTTAGAATTCTCAACAAACTAAGATTTGAGTTGGCCAGAAATACACTCCTAATAAGATGAAGGGTGAGGGATTTTTACTCAAATTTAGCACATAGCTAGAAAACGTTTTAGGTTTTGCTTCAGTTAGTAAGTTAACCTTGAAACTCATGATTCTTTCCTCTCCCTTCATCAACCTCTTGGAAATGATGTCATTCTTGCTAAGAGAAACTGAAACTCTTTTTAAGGACAAATATGGTATGTCCCACAATAAAGTGAGAACCTGACCTTGAGGATCTCTAGGACTCAATCACAGTGCATCATCCAGAGCTGCCATTCTTTTAAGTCACAGAGAGCAATATCTTTACTGTGACCAGTACTGAAATCAGCTTACTTTCACTAGATACAAATGTAGCAGTATGGATACACTTCCACCACATTTACCAAGCTTTCTGATTAGACTCATAAAAATCCTGAGCTGATGTAGTGAATATGTAATTATAGTCCTCTAGTTCTGTGCAAACTGTTACAACCAAAACACTCCCCAAAAGGGACCAGAGAGAGTGACAGAACATTCTGAGTTGGAAGGGACCCATAAGGATCACCCAGCTCTCAAGTGAATGGCCCATAAGGGGACTGACCCCTTAACCTTGGTGTTATCAGCATCATGCTCTGACCAACTGAGCTCATCTCAGGGATAGATTCCACAAAACCATGATACTAAAAAAAAAAAAAAAATTGAGACTCTTTAAACACAGATGGAACATTTCTTAGGCAAATAAGGATTACAACACTGAATACCTTAACAGGGTGAGAACTGTTCTTCACCTGCCACCCAAGAATAAACGTGCAACTTCTAAATATACTCAGTTCTTTTGAGACAGCAAGATACTGCAGCCAGAGACTTACCAGGGAATGCACAGAATGTTTGTTAGGAGTGAACAGCTAATTTGTTGGTTTTGTCTGAAAATTAAGTAAATATGTTTGGAACACCTATTTGTCAGGTACCCACCATATAAAAGCAATTGTGCTGTTTTTCATGTGCTTATATCTCAACAGTCTCTGAACAAGTTCCAAATGATTACGTGCTAGAAATTAGTTACTACCTGCACAAGTCCTGGTTTCACAAGTCTGGGTACCAAGTGCTATGTCAGATACTCCAAATCTTTATTTTGATTCCCTTCTTTGAGAAGTGAACTGACTAACAATTGACAGTAAGATACAGCACCAAGTTTAGAGCAGAATAAGCACTACTATTTCCATTGACCACAGTACATCATCTAGAATTGTTTTTTTGAAGGTCAAGAGAAAAAGCTATTTACATTAAACCACACAGTTAAGAGACTCTAATGCAAATTTGAAAGCACACCTCCTGCCATAAAGCATAGAGTGCAAGACACAGCATGCTTATGAGTCATTTTTCCCGTTCAATTAAGATACGGGCCTGTTGTCTTTACCATGGCTCAAAGTCACAATTAATGCTCTTCGGGTATGTCTTCCCCATAACTTTTGTTCTCCTGGTCTTTGTGTACACCATTCAATTCCACTTCCTCCTAAAGATCTGCATGATTGCTCCCACATACAGAATAGGATTTCAGTTCCCTCAAGGAGGGAGGCAAAATCTCACGCAATCATTACTGCAGCAATTTTGTCACTAAGATTCAGTTTTGTCATGGTTCCTACATAACCTTCTTACTAATTTACCTAACTAGCCATAATTTTTTTTTTATACCTTGAGACTCTATGAGAATATATAATACTATCCATTCCCCTTCCTTCCTCAAAGAAAGGTTTAATCCTGCTGCTGATACAATGCCACAACCTCAGCCTGCAAACCTGCTCACATGGGCAGAGTCTTTGGCTACGTCCACACAGGAACCCTGGACAACACCCAGTACATGGCTATGGTCCAACATCTATTTCTGAAAGCTAAAGCAATAAAAAGTTTTGCCACCAGTGAAAATACCTGAGTTGCTGTAGTCCAGCTTTTTCAGTGACTGCAAAATCCGACAATATTTAGGCTCATGTGATGTAAAGAAAACTGAAACAACAGATCAAAGTTTCCTGCCTCAGTCATTTCTGATTATATTCCTTTGTGTAAGAGGCTGAAATCAGAATACCAGACCTACAAAACATCAACATCCAGAGCTATAAGGAACCATGATGAAATGGGTTCAATTAAAAAAACCAGGAACATCCATAAATACTCACATTCACACTTGGGAGGCAGCAACACTTATATTTTTGCAGGCTTTAATTTTTTTTTTTTGATTGAGAAATGTTTCCTTTAAGAAACTCTTAATCCCATTTCTCTTTACCCTGTTCTCCAACAACCAGACTTTGATAGACCTTAATCACAGCAACTTCCCACACTGAGATTGTCTTCTACTTTCATTACTCTGGAAGATTTGAGCTAGAAAACACAATTGGTGACTTTTTCAGAAGTACACATTGCTGTCAACATTACAGCAACAAACACAGGGATTGTGAGGGAACGGCCTAAAAGCATCAAACTGGATTTAAAGGGTAAAAATCACATATGGAATCTAGGTGGGAACAACCAAAGTCTGAAACCAGCAGCCTGTGCTTTGCTCTGTTAGAAAGAAAGGTTATCTCAAGCACAGGGAAAGGAAAGAATGTTCCCATTCTCCACCTACCCTTCCCTGCCTTCTCTGAGAATGCATCTCCACATGCCAGTGAGCATAGCACTGCTGGCAACTCCTCAGCTCAAACTAGGAAGGGTCTTACCTCACAGGTATAATATATTACTTTTTTAAGTTCTTTATGGCAGCAAATTACTGAAGAATCACAGACTTGCTAGGGTTGGAAGAACTATTTTATAATTCTGTTTTTAAATAAACCTGTCAAGAAATACAGTAGCTCCTATCAGGAATTTAGTTTGGTCTCTTACACATAACAAGCTGGTGCAGGTGCAAAAAAAAAAAAATAGCTACCTTGCAAGACACCACGGCAAAACCAAATTTAACATTTAAGGTTGTTAAGTGTGAGCAATCACTTTATCTGTTTTAGAGTACATCTTGTATGTTTACAACAGCCATTAACCAAAAATACATATTGTCACCAGTTATCCAATAATCTATTAACAGCTAGCCCTTCAAATACACACAGAGAACTCCAACACAAAACTGTCTAATGCTCACTGTGGGATAGCAAACCCTGTATTAGAGACACTTTTTTGAGCTAATAAGCAATAACAGTCTAGAATCAAGAAATCTTACAGCTGAAAGGCTTATTAAGAGTTCTGAAAAGAATTCTCACTCTAAAACAGAAATGATCAAAATTCTCACATTACCCATAGATGTAAATGGCCTTTGCTAGAGGAATCTTACGTGAAGCTGCT
Organism: Phainopepla nitens; assembly: GCA_013400175.1. Lineage (NCBI taxonomy): Eukaryota > Metazoa > Chordata > Aves > Passeriformes > Bombycillidae > Phainopepla > Phainopepla nitens. The sequence goes on along the minus strand of VXBQ01011406.1, from coordinate 22,651 downwards.
ACAGCTGCTGGGATCCTTCTGAATTCACAGGTTCAGGGCTAAGCCCATGGTGACGCTTTGCAGATATTCCTGTGTGGAGGGTGCTGTCCTCTGATAAATCAAGAGTTCATAAGCACTTCAGGGGAAAAAAAAAGAAAAACCACCACCAAACCAACACTCTAGGATCCTAGCCAACATTCCCCATCTTGTAAAAAATTCTCGTGTCCAAGGCTGAGCAAGTGCTATTATGGAGCAAACAACAGCAGGTCTGTTTGCCTCCAGAGCTACTGCAGCAATATTTAACTCACAGCTTCAGAGGGCCCTGACTCTCAAAACAAGGACAATTCTGTTTTTAACAGGAAAATGATCAGTTCCCAGATTTGTCCAAACACAGATCAAGATGCTTAAAGATGTGCTTTCCAAGTGCCAGGAAAGCCTGCTGCAGTTCCACTGAATGTTTAAATGCTAAATCCAGCAACTAGAGAGTGTGCATGTGTGTCCTTGTTAGAGATTAAATGCTCTGTCTTCTAGTTTATCACTGACAAACATGTCAACAGCATGCTCCCTCCAAATTCAATCCTATCAAGATTACTGCTCACAGGAAATAGAAAATGTGCATTTCCCAACCTCTCAAACACCAACAACAAGCTGCAAAGTTCTGCAAAAACACAGCTCAACAAATCAATTTCCCCCCTCCCTCTCATAGCTTGGACCCAGCACTAGCAGGAGTAAAAAGCAGAAAAAGTAAGGTGATAGGAGCATTTTGTCTATGTATATTCAGAAGATGAAATTTGTCCAGACATCAAATCTAAGTGTTTCAAGTTTGTTCAAACACCACACACATGCCCCACTGCATCCACACCAGACAAAAATCATTACAGAAGTCCCTCATACAGAGCTCCAATTGCCACATTGCAAGGACACCATCACAAGCCAAAAAAATAAATCTCTGGAAACTGGAGAGATTGGAGAGACCCAGGCAACAAAGGAAGTAATATTTAACTCATCTAAACAAGGTTACTGCCAGAAAGACAAGTCTGGGTCATGTCATGTCATGTCATATCATATCATTGTGTCTCATTTCATCTGTGCCTTGTTTCCACAAAAGTAAATCAATGAATGCTATCAGCAGAATGCCCACATTTTCAAGCACCACAAGGGCCAATGACCTATCCTATGTGGCCAATACCTAGCCAGCGTATCTCCAAAGGATACAGCCTGTTTGTCTTTGTGGTCCAAGGTCAGACCCATTGGGAAACCTTATCTGCGAAAGATACTGCTTTAAAAGATGAGTAGAGACTGTAAACTGCTTTGGGTGCAAGTTAACCTTAAAGCATACCTATTCCAAACTTCCCAATCATGTGGAAGACTTGGGATTCTTCCCTCAACTAGCGGAAAGACAGGCTTACCCATGTTTTAGATTTCACCAGCACTCTTATCTACTCTCTGCAAGTGCATTTTCTTTACTAGTTTTAAGCCAGGGACCAAGAAAATGTAACACACCTTCAGTAGCTGGAAAACACACTGGCAGGCTTGGCACCTAATTACAGCAACTGAGTTTTGAGGAATTATCAAAATGGGCCCACCAATCCAACATCAGCTAGCCAGTCTTTGGCTTGGCCCTGGTAATATGCCAGACCTCAACTGTCTCACTACACGCTTTCCACACAATAATGGGGATGGATTCAGGGTAATACTGTGTTCTCTACACGTCAAATACAACAAAACTAAATCAATCTGAAGCATTAGGCCTGAGTCACAATGCAGCATGGATAAATGCCACCAGAAGACCCAAAACTCTATGGCAAAGCATATGGCAAACTTGTGGCTGACACTCAGTGAATTAAGAGAATTTCTGAAGAGAATTTCTGAAAAATAACAAAGCATTTCAAATTAGTCAAACATCTTCAGGACTGAAGACTAGAAAGAAACCTCCTGACTACCAATGAAGAGATTTGTCCTCTTTAAATCATTTATCTGATGAAACATAATACCAGTTCAAGTAACCAATCTAGTTAGGTCAAAGTTTACATAGCTGAGTGTATAGCTCTATGTACAAAAATAAAGTAGACTTGCTTTTCAAACAGTTCTCCTCACTATTCTTAACCACTGGGATATGCTAGATACTGAAAGCTTGCCCTAGAGTGTGTGCTCCTCAAGCTACATTCCTCCTGGATATATTACTACCTCTGGGAGTACATGCACTCAAGGTAAGGAGCATTATTAAATTGATTTAGGCGAGACTTAGCTGATACTGCATATGATCTATTTAACAGCCCTACAGCACATTAATATCAATATCCAGACATGGAAGTAGTTCTGTCCCTTTCTTTTAGATGACAGTGACAAAACCCAAGCCCAGTATTCACTCAATTCCTCTGGGAAGATGGTGAATTGGGATCAACTAATCCACGGCCACACAATAACTTATTAGCAGAATTCAGCCCAACTCACCAACTACTTCACCAAAGACACTCTTGTGAAATAAGACACTCTGAAGTGAGGGCTGTGCTCACAATCATGGAGCTCACAGCTGTTTTAATCCTTTAGTCTTATGGAGCAGAACCTGATTTCAACATGGGCTGCTGTTGAGTTGATCTCAGCAGAACTCTGTCATCAGAGCTATTCAGTGTGTGCAGTTACACAGGTATTTCTTAAGTGTGTGTTCACACACCTTCCTCCAGCCAAAGTTCTTATTTTACTACAAATTCCACTTCCTTGTGCTTCTGCTCAGAGGGATTCTGTACCAGATGACTTTGTAATTACTTCTTAGTAAGTGATCTGTTCACAAAGTACATACTAGGCAAGTCCCTTTACTGCAACTTTGTTTCTTTTACAGACAAACCCTCCTCTGAAAATGAATTAAAATAAAGTAGAAGGTTTTTACTATTCCATTGTAATTAGATTATATATTGACGTTTTTCTAAACTGTTTACTGTTTGAGCTTAGTCATCAAATGCCCACTGAAGGGAAAAAAAGAAGCCTCTTTTGGTAGAGTTCAACTCGTTTCTCAAAATTGCACAGAAGGCACAGATCAGGTCAGAAACTAAGCTATTCCAGGAAAGCATATCCCACATAAGAGCATTTACTGTACTCCATCTCCAGTTCACGAGAAAACACATTTAAGACACACACAGGGAGATTTTAAACGAGTTCTAGGAAATTAAGAGGCCGGCAGATTCAAGACTTGCTGAACAGAAGCTGAGTTCTAAATCATTTTACCTAATTTAACTGGAAATCTGCATTAGAAATCTCACTTGTGCTTTTGGTTATGAAGGGATTACAAGATAAAGCCTCACTGTTTATCAGGGTAGTTGCATAAATCATGGCTCTTACTTTGCATAAATCATTCCTCTTGAGTTAACCCCGAAAGGAAAACAGAACCTGTCTGAAGGACACATCTACAACACAATGAGCAGAGCAGCACTCGCAGCTGCCTCTCCATCACTCAGTTGTTATTCACTGCCTCAGGAAAACAGGCCAAAGGCATCACTTCAGCCTTCACAGGAGCCTGCTGATACCCAGCCCTGGTTATCTCTAGGGAGAGCTTTAGCAGCAGCAGGATTATTGCTCCAATCGCTACTGTGATACTGTCATTTTGCTGGGAGGGGAAAGCCAAAATTCAAGTAAGGGAACACACAACATTCAAGTGCTCATCAGTCTGTCAAGTTTCAGGGATAAAAGACAAATCTTGGTAATTAAAACCTAGATTCACCTTTTTCATATTGATCACACCAGAAAAGGATAACTACCCAAAAACTGCACCTGCAATTATGTTCTGCTCAAACTTATTATTCACAAAGAAATTACAATTGGAATACTTAATCAAGAACAAAAAGCCCAGCTCTTTCTCTTCTCATGCTTTAAATTATACAGAAGGTTTGAATCACATTTTACAATAGACGTTGCATGATTAATTTGAAGTCTTAGGAATCAGCACTTCCAGACTCCTTCCATACTTTCCCAAACCTCTTACAGTTAAAAACGGTATTTTCTCTTCTTTTATGTTCCTGCAGGAATTCTTCTGAGACCTAAAAATTACTCATTTATCTGACAACTGCTCTACCAAGTTGTATTTGAAACATTATCATCTTCTAAAGAAAAAAAAAAACAACACACTAGTTGACCTTTCCTTTTTTCCAATACATGTGGAACAAAGAACTGCCAAAAGAAGAAAAGCCCATTTCCACAATTTTCTTATCTTGAAAAGTGACTTGAAACAGATACTCAAAGCTGTACCAAGAGATTGCCTACCTGTCTTCCAAACAGGATGCTGGCAGCCTCCCTCCTCCTCCTCCTGCTCAGGAGAACAGCTATTCACTCGGGTAGGACTGCTGATACTGATCATGTGTAGACGCCGAGAGCTCCAACCTTAAATCCTATTTATGCTAATGGATGTTTTCTTGGGCTCTATCAATTATGCCTCTTGCATAAGGAGCTCTACAAATTTACAAACATCACGCTGAACAATGGCAGGGAAAGGTGTGAGTAGGTGCACACACAGATACCAACACCAACATCTGCTAAAAGCACAGCTTTTGTCACCACGAGGAGCACAGAAAGCAACAGGGTTCATCGCTGGGGTCTCCACTGCTGGAGAAAGCTCCACTGAACAACAGTGCCCACTACAAATCCTGCGCTGGAGACACTCAGAAGACAAAAAAAAAAAAAAAGGGAATATCTAGTTTATTCAGTTTGCACCTTCTAAACTGTGCAAGTGCCGAGGCTAAAGAAAGCAGGGCTGGAACACTTATTACTGCAAGGCTTGAGATCCACACCATGGATGTGCATGATGGTACTAACCATGCCCAGACACCGAATGTTTACATCGTGCCAGTCCTCCACACCACCTACCAAACTCGCCAAGCACAATTTTTGCTGATACTGGCTCATTTTCAGAATTTTTAGCTTGCCACTCAGCAGCTCTGCTTCCTGCAGACAAGTAACACGCAAACTACACTGAACATCCTCAAACACTGAATATTTTGTGACAAAAAACCAAACACACACAATTTCTGGCTGAAGAAGTCAACTGAGCCTGCAGTCACTGCAACAATGTCTTCAACAGCATCCAGGACCTTCTCAGGCACTCTCTTCAACCTTCCACATGGCTGTAAAACCATTTTAGTTTGTTGTGTATCCCCTCCCAAGCACCGGAAACAACAACCCTCGTGAGGAACTGGGAGCTCCTCCAAGAGCTAGAACTCAGAAACAGGACGATGACAGGGAACTTTGTAGCAGCCAGAAGGAGATTCAGTTTGGCCTTTCAGGAGCTAAGAGGTGGTATGGATGGTTACAATTCTGCTCCGATGTTAAATTTTACCGACAAGTGTCAGCTGCTATAGATGACTAGGATGTGGACAGGCTGGGTTATTCTGGAACTGTAAGAAGGAAAACATTTATCATGTCCAAAACCTACAGCCACGCCTAATTTAGAACAACTCCCCCAATATGCTTTCTTTGTTAAAGCTGTGTCTAGTAAGGCTTCACTATACTTACAGTCCAGCAATAAAGACCAAGTACTTGCACGGAAAAGTTAAGAGATCTAGATTTGTGATTACTTTATAGCTCTGCAACAGGTAGAGGTAAAAAACCCTCCATAGAAACACTACTCATAAAATTAATCTCTCCTATCCATCTATAGGTTTTTGATGGGGAAATGGCAGAATTTTAAGGCATCTATATGTGAGTGTAGGGTGAAAAACAGGGTAGAGAAGCTGAAGGGTGACGATCCCAGAAATCTACTCTATACCTAGTATATAATTTATACTTTTGAAAAGTATATAATAACTTAGAATAATGGTTTCTCAGTTAAGAAGTACAGACATGATACACAAATTGCGGAAGTTGGAGATCAAGAAATTCTAGCCTGCTGCAGCACAGATGGATGTCACAAACAGTAAAACTCCTACGTGCTCAACATCTTAATTATTACCGAAAGAGTTATTAAAATATTTTTTAAAAAAAGTTTCAGTTGCTAAAGCCTTGAAGTAGGTTAAACGCAATTAAAGGTTTCTATTTTCATGGGATTCGAGCTGGTTTCGATTACAAGCTCGCTACCACCCACTGCATCCCTGCAATCAGCCACACTTTAAATTCCACTCAGGGAAGTCTTTGGGAGGACCCACGCGGCTGCTGCTCGGCGAGGACCGCGATCCTCTCGGCAGGGCCCGGGCGGAGGAAGGAAGGGCTCTCCCGCTCCCGGCGGACCCGCGGGGCCGGGCTGCGGGCACGGCCCCTCGCGGCTCTCTCCGCACACGCTCGCTCCTCTGAGCGCCACAGGAACTCGTGGCCTTCCTTCCCTGCGAGCCCGCAACGTGCGCCGGCCGCCGCGGCACGGGCTGTGCCCGCGGGGAGCCGCGGCCGGCCGGAGCCGCCAGGCAGGCAGGCAGGGCCGGGGCC
>VXBQ01011406.1:0-13292 GCA_013400175.1 Phainopepla nitens | reverse complement strand
ACACACACACACACACACAGACACGCACACCGACACACACACACAGACACACACACACAGACACACACACACAGACACACACACATCGCACACACACACCGATATCGCACACAGGCACACAAGATATTACACACACATCACACACATCGCACACACACCCATACCCGCACACACCGCGCCTCCCGGAGCGCGGTCTGCGAGGGTCAGAGCGGCTGCTCCGTGAGGGGCCGGCAGTGTCCCCGCAGTGTCCCCGTGTGTCCCTGTCCGTGTCCGTGTCCCGAACGCTGGATGCTGCCATCACAGCCCGGCTCCGAAGTTCCAGACCCGGCTGAGGCTCTGGAAAAAGCAAGCCCGGCCCCCAGAGCACGGACTCACCGGGCCCCAGCAGCAGCTCCGCGGGGCTCGGAGCAGCCTGAGCCCGCAGAGTGAGTGCGGCAGGACCCCGTGCCAGTGGCACAGAATTGTGGAGTCACGGAGCACGGAATCACCAAGGCTGGAAGAGGCCTTTAATACCATTGAGCCCAGCCACTGCAACCCCCAAAGTGCTGAGCTCAGTTTTGAGATCATCAGATTGCTATTGATAGGCGCTGCATTGGTATGCAAAAGTCACTGCGCTCCATTTGCCTCACCATTTGTTACCAAGCCTGCAACGTGATGTCCTGGTGTTGTGGTGCCATGATGCCTTGCCCTGCCACCATAGGCCATCGGTTTCACAACTAAATATTGCACAGATGGACATGCACCAGCTGAACAAAAAAAAAAAAAAGAGGCATTTAAAAGTTAGGAGACACCCTATATAAACTTGTTTAACCTGTACGATCCAGATTACTGTACAAATAAGGTATTATATGAGAATTGTTGTAAGCACAGTCTTCGCTTGTGCAAGGGCAGGTTGGTTTTTCAGGATGGTTTATGCTTGACTAGGCCATGAGAATGGGAGCTCTGCTCAGATCCTCCACAGCAGCTCAATGATTTATTTATCGTTCTCATGATTTATCCAGTCCATAGCAGTTATACCTGGTACCTAGGAACTTCTTGACAGAGTACTTAGAATCACGTAACTGTAAACTCCGTATCATAACTGCCTAATGGACAGTTTTTCGCAGACTATCGCTTGGAAAAACACCTGCTCACTGGGGCTAGGACATCACCCAGTCATTCCAGCCATATAGGAAAACCAACTCAGGCAGACAAAGATTTGAGTCTGAATCTCCCACAGTCCTGTTTTACCATTTTGTTGTACCCTGTTACACACCAAAGGCTCCTTTTTTGCTGTGTTGAAACTCTCCCATGTGATTGGCAGCGCTACAGTCTGTGGGATGAGGCTTTTCCATTTCAGATTCCCAAGAAGAGTCCATTGCAGCACAAACACAGAATTGCAGCCAGCACGCATGAACTCTTAAGAGAAAAAATACCTATTTTTAAAAATCTCTAGTTGGTATATGCAAATTAAAGTTTCTCAGATTATTACAGCAGTTAAATTTAGGTACATTTTTCAGAAGCCACTCAGTAAAATGTGTCTGTGACACGAAACAGAAGTCATGGGGAATATCCCAGCAATATTTTGATGTGGGAACGACAGTGTCATTTGTCCAGTCTCGTTTTTGAAAACAGCTAAAAAAAGGTGGGGGTTTAAACTTAGTCTCTAATAAATACCATATCTTCTGATCATTGCAGCCCATTAATGATAAATTATAATGCAATGACATTGGATTAACTGATGCTCTCAGTATAAATGGTCAATAATAATAATAATAACAACAACAACAATAACAATAAAGCAAATCCATTTTTTTTCAAGATTACTCTTTTAAAGTCACAATTAATTTATCCCTCCTAAATTATTATCATCAGGAAAACATCATAATGGCATAGTATCATGATGCATTTGCATTATAATGTGCTTACATATGGTTACTTCTCAAAGAACCTACCAAACTGGTTATTCAAGGTAGCATTGTGAATTTTTCATTGCAGGAAAGAGAAGATATCAACACCAATGTGGCCTAGTCTGGGAACCCTGAGTAAATTATTTAAAAAAAAAAACAAAACAACAACCCAACCCATCTGAAACTCTATTACCCAGCTCAGAGATAGCATGACACAAGGTTGTGGAAATCTACAGCTAAATAACTGCCAGTGCAGTTTTTTGCTTGCAAGACAAAATCTTGGTTTGTTATCCATGAGACAAACACTATCAGGGGAAAAAAAAAAATTCAGATCATATCCTTAAATTGATCCACTTTGCTGAGCAATACTAGCAAGTTACTTAATTCACAGAAAACTTTTAGAGCTTTCCAGACTACTTCATTATATCTTTCCAATTTTAAGCAAGGCCAACAATTGTAACAATTTTGTGTCTTTCATTGGCCAGCTTGTGGAAATGTTTAATTTCGCACCCCTTGGTTGGACAAGGCTCCCCAATCTCATTGCTCGGAGAGGAGAGAGGTGTCCTTGGCAGAAGTGTGAGAGGACGGGCACCAGACCCAAGCCACCAAGCACCAGCAGGAGTTACAGTCGTGCTGCAGGAGCACCGGGTTCATGGGGAAACTTTGTTTCTCTGTGCCTAACTTTGCTTTTTACAAATACAAACATCTATATGTACACTGTATACCTCAGGAACAGAGCGAGTTTTATGCAAACTGCAGCCAAGTTTCTTTGTTTCAGTCGCCTGTGGACTCACGGTGAAGTGTTTTGCATAAACCAAGGCAGGTGTTTACCACGGTCTAGCTACTTGTGAAGGCCACAGGGATGCTCACTGCAACTCCTTGCAAAATGCAACTTGTTTAATTAAAAGATTAGTCAAGAGAAATGTCACTTTCTGTGCTGCCAGAAGAAAGGGCACAGGCAGGTTCTGCTCAGCGAGCTTGGATTCCTGTCGTATTCCATTTGTGCTCACCCTGGAAGGGGCTCACAGCCACATGGAAAGAAGGGGTTTGTAAAGGATGCATTTGGGATGTAATGAGCATTAACTGCTCTTGTCCTCAAGCTGCAGTGCATTCCAGGCACAGGAATATGGGCTGGGATTTGCAAAGTTACTGCCGTGCAGGATACAGCGAGAAAGAAACAGTTCTGCAGAATCTCAGAACCTTCCTCTGTATGATCAGTAACTAACACAGTCAAAGCTTGTTTGTTTTCTAATTTGAGGTACTATCGTTCAAAGATAAGAGTCTGACCAGAAAGTAGTTAAACCAGTTTAAGAAAAGTTCAGGAACTTATTTTTAGCCATGGATTAAAGCTAGTTAGTGCATTTAAAGATATCTTTGGATTCAAAACAGGGCAAACACCTCTTGAGAGGAAATTTATGATTTTACTCTTCAAAGAGTCGATACAGTTTTTTGTCAAGTGCCTCTTTTGTCTTTTACTAATGAATTAACTGATTGAAGATCCTTATTTAGTGATCTAAGTGGGTTTTAAGTTCAGCTCTGACTATACTGCTTATTAGATATCAGTGTACAAACAGGATGGGTAACAATTATATTGTTTGCAATCGAATGCATTCTGCTACCTTTTCTGTTTTCCATTGTAATGTGCTAATTCTTTGGGGTTTGGGAGCAGCTGTTAGGATTATGATGTATATTCTGTGAAGATTACTGAACCATAGAATGGAATGGACCTCTGCAGATTGTCTAGTCCACCCTCCCTGCCCAAAGCAGGCCCACCTGGAGCAGGTTCAGCAGGGCTGTGTCCAGCTGGGCATTGAGCATCCAAAGACAGACACCCTACACCCACTCTGGGCAGCCTGTGCCAGTGTTTGACCTCATTTGCAATAACAAAAAAAGGTTTTTTCTTCTGTTTAAGCAGAAATTCAGTATTTCTCTTCGCAGCCTCCTATCCTATCACTGGACACTACTGAGAAAAGTGTCTCTGCTGTCCCCTGAGCAGGTATTTATCCACACAGTTCACAATCAATGTGCTGGCCACCTGCATCCCCAGGGCCTTTCCCACAAAGCTGCCTTCCACCCACTTTGTCCCCAGTCTGTACTGGTGCATTGGGGTTTTCCTCCCCGGTGCAGGCCTTTGCATTTCTTTTGTTGAATTTTGCGAGTTTCCTGTTGGCTGATAGTTATCTTTTCCTGCATGACTAAACACAAACATCATTTCTACTTTTACATCCTTGCCACATCACTTAAAAGCAGCAGAAATACCTGCCATGAGATCTGAATAAGAAACATCATTTCATACTTCTTATTTTGAAAAAATTAATTAAAACACCTCTTAACTGTACTGGCCACTGTGCCAAGCCCTGCCAGATTAATATTAATGATATTTATGTTTGATATTTCCTTTCTTCCTTTTCATTGCTTTTTGGCATATCAATGCACTTAATTATAGTTTAATACACCGAGTATATTGATAAATATGTGAGTGATAGAAACAGTTGCTAGGAAAGGCTGACATCCATCAGGAGTGCTGCAGGGGGAAGGGATCCTTCAGAGGAATGATGGAGGTTTAGTTATAACTTGATCATGTGAGGCTTGGCTCATCACTTCATTTAAAAATGGGGCTGTCTGGGTGATATGACTAAAATAAAACAGCTTATAAAGAATGAATTTTTGTACAGGATAGACTTCTTGAAAGAAACTTCAAAGAGAGTTGTTGCTCAGTTAGAAACAGCAGACTGGCTGAAAAAGAATAGAAGGGAGGAATCTCTGTGTGGAACAGAGGATTAAGAGAAGCTGAATGGGCTTGAGATGCTCAGCTGTCCCAGGCACGGGCCCATGGAAGAAGCTCCTTTGTAAAATGACCATCTGTGATTTTTAAGACAGCTATGCTTTGCTTCCTCTAACCTTCTTTTAATTGTTCTTCAGTTTTCAGTCTAAATGTGTTTGCCAATACGCACCTTTGTTTCTGTGCCAGCACTTGCCTTTTTAGCCAATAAACCACTCCTGCAGTGACACATTTGTGGAGAACAATCTTATCCCATTTCAGCTTTCATTTCACAGAGCTAGAAGAACCATGATCTGCAAGTTTACTCTTGTGTAGAGAATCTCTTCTCTTATCTATTCCAGGTGCCCATCTTTGCATTTTTTTCAGATTAAATTCATCTTTTTATACAATATTCCAGATAAAGTTTCACTGAGATCTTACATGGCAAAAATATTTTCATACCTCTACTGAAATCAGATCTCTTGATAGCAGCTTGGGCTTATATTTGTTTTTGGCATAGCTACCTCATGTCAGCAGTTCATAAAAAGTGTGAATTTGAAGAGTATATTTTGGGTTCCTCTTCTGTCATGTCAAACTGAGTTTCTAGCATCTAGTGGTGTTATTTGTTGCCAAGCAAAAAAATGCACATTTGTATGTAAACAAAACTTCTTCTTATTTCTAGCAGTCTAGGCTACAGGCTCTTTTAGTATTAATTCTAATTGGTAGTAATTAATTATTTGTGCTGATGGTGTTTCTTTACTTTATAAGTGAATTTTCATTATCTCGTATCCAACATCAACATTACTTGTGCCTGTTTCCTTTTATGTCAGCTCATTTCATGCTTCACTTTGCCTCTTTATTCTATTTTTTAGTTTTCCATATCAAAATGTTGGAATCTGTTTCTTTCTTTTGCTTAGTAACTACATAATACACCCCAAGTTCTGATACTTTTAAATTCATGGTCAGTTCTCCCTTATGTTTCTGTTTCAGTTACCCTTTTCTTGCATAAGTTGCATGATTTATCCTCACTGATGACACACCATCTCATCTGGCTCCCAAAAACAAGGGTGATCATTTCTCCCTCTGGGTAACTACATAAACTTTACGAGTTTGTAATTGCTCACGATGATTGCTTCACAATTTTTGCTGCTGTTCTATTAAACAGTTTAATAATATACTTTCATATAAGCAGAACATCCTGCCTCAAAGGTGTTTTCTCCAAAGAATTTCTCTTGAGCTGTCTGGTTCTGTATGTTCAGACTTATTAATGCATTTCTCATGTTTGCTCTGTTCAAAGGAAGCTATTTCATGCTTTCGCCTGTGAAACAATCCCTTCCTCAGACATCATGACTGTTTCAAAAGTTTGCAGTATATCGGTGCTTATTGTACCATTTCTCCTTTTGGTAATGCTGCATTATTATGCTTCTTAGAGACTATGTCTGCTGAGAAGCCTCCTGGGCATGCCTGTAGCAGGGCAATCCAGAATCTAAGAGACACCAGTGGGGGAGAAAGGGAGTAGAGAACTGGGATCACTCATTTTTTGTAGCCTGCATTGAATGAAAAGTGGGTGAAGAGAAACTCCTGCTTGTTCAGCTGACCCCAGGGATAGACTGGGCTAGGCCTTTGAGTGCAGACAAGCTGTATTGTGACTGCTGGCCACCAGTTTGCTCATGCAATGCTACTGCTTGCTGGGAGAGCTCAGAGAGCCGTTCCTTTGTGATCAGGAACATCACTTCTCCACAGCCCTGAAATAATTGCTGTTTTTAATTGCCTCGTGCTTTCCACCCTAGAGTAATTTCAAAAAATGTTACACTTTTTTGGTTTTACAAGGAGCTGCTGATCCTGGTTGTGGTGAGGAGAAAGTTAATGACCAATCTCTTGCAGAGTTTTCTGGGTTTTTCTGTTTCCTGAACTTAGATAGATTGACATGGCAAAAGTAAGTAGATAAAGAGCCAAGAAAGAAAAGTAATTAAAGAAAGAAAGGGGGAAAGGCAACAGAAAGTAGGGCAGGGAAGGATTTCAAACACAAAGATGTGTAGGTGGATGAGGAAGAGCTGAAGATTGGCCATCAACAGGAAATGGAGTTGTAAAAATGACACTTGACTCTTGAATCAATTTGTGATGTGCCTTTTATTTTTTGGACTGTGGAGATGGAGAAGGTGTTTAGAACACCTACTAGACATGGAAATGGAGAATCACGTAAGCTCTCCTTTTGAGTGTGAATCCTTGAATGGATGAGGAAAAAATACATCTTCTCTCATAGCACTGTCAACCCTCAATTGATATAGTTACCTACAGAACAAAGTTTTGTTATTTTTTATCAAGGTTTCCAGACTGCCATAGCACAAACAGCCTGTAAGAAACAGCCTCAGACTCACGGCAAATTACAGCTTCAAAAGTGAACCAGAACAAGATCCCTGCTGAAGATACCTGACTGTAACACACGTTGAAGAATGGAAAAATGCGAATCCTACCTTAGGAAACTACATCATGATAAAGGAAATGTTGTGCTGAAGCAATTCCTGTTGCTCCTGTGAAGGGGTTAATCTGCCAGCCTCTCTGGCCAGAGTCTGGAAACTGTCCCTAAAAATCTGCAGCAGATATAGCAGCACAAAGAAGAAAGGATCAGTATGGTATTTGCTTGCCCTCTGGCTCTTAGTCACAATCCCAGGACCCATTCTGAGATTTTTTAACTTTATTTACTTTAGTTATTACCTAGAATCTCATGTGAGCCATTGAGTGATATAACGTGGTAATGCCTGGAGAGGCTGTCGGGAACAGAGGCTAGAGAGAGTTGAAGGAATAAAGTAGGGATTTATTAAAAGGCCTTCAAAGGATTCACCTTGGGCAGTACAAGAGCCTGGCCATGGCTACATCCAAGATGGACCCAAGATGTACCCCAGGTCACAAGTTTTCACACTTTTATAAGTTTTGGTCCATTTCCATATTGGGTTAATTGTCCAATTTCAGCTCCAGGTGATGAAGTCACATCCTCCCACATTGCTCTCCTCAATTCCCTGTTGTTTGCACTTCTTGGGCCTGAAGCTGCAACGGTGTGCTTGGTTCTCAGGCTGGAAAAGGATTGTTCTGTGTGACTGAACTGTGAGGAGAACTTGCCCACACTTTATACGAAGTTCAGAGTCACACACTAATGCACTACAGAATCTGGAAAATATAAAAACTAAAACTTAAGGCATCACTGGGATGTGATTTTAAATTTAAAATAAACAAAATAGTTGTAGCAGTAGAAGTAAGACCACACTCAGAAACTGTGGAACTCCATCTAAGTAACTTATTTACTTAAAGAGACCCACAAGTAAGCAAGAGCAAAACAAGATAGTGAAGGCCCACAAACAGGATCAGTATCTGTAAGTAACTCATCTGTGGCATATTCTTTTGTCTGCATTTTACTTTATGCCATTGGTGCAGGGACCACAAATGGTTTAAGATGCTACTGCAGTTCCAATAAATATTTGACACTGATTTAGAGCCATCAACCTTAGTGCCATTTGCAGTTTCCAGATAATTTATTGATGATGTGTGAGTGGCACTGGAAGACAGAAGTTGAATATCAAGGAGAGCAACACCCTGCCTTTGTTTCTTAAACTCTGCTTCCTTAAGCATGTGCTATTTGCCATACATTGTATCATTGAGAAAAGAAAATACTGGCTCATTTGGCAGTCATTATCTTCACTAATATCACTGAGCAGATTTACAAAGGTTGAGCAATGTACTCTGTTTATGGAACATGGTTGCAAGATGCCACTGATGTTGAGACACCCCTGATAAGATTAATATCTCATCAATCAATGAACTATATGAATTTCAACTTTGTTCAGAGAGGTTACACTCAGCTGAGCCACTATTAGAGAGCTGCTTAAATTCACCTTAGCATTATCCCTATTAGAACAGAAAATAATACCCTTGGCCACACAGTAAATTTAAACTCCGCCAAGTGCACTGTTGTAACACACACTGCCATGAATTTATTATTTCAGACACTTGAATTACAGTCTGATTTAATTGCAGCTGTAATATCACTACAATATCGCTGCTGCCTCCAACGGGGCTCAACAACTAAGGCAGAGTAATCAGGTCTTCAGAGTCCCAAGGATACAACCTCTTGGGGCAGAATTTAAGGACATACTGAACATCTGTCAAGTGTTTCTGGTCCCAGCATTCAGTCCTAAGCAGACAGCAGGCTGTTCAGAAACCCCAAACACTGTAACAAACCCACAGTATCTGGGGCACTTCCCAGAAGGGTGAAATCTAACGTGCTTTCGGTGTAGCTATTGCTTGCAAATTCACAACAAACCCAGCAAACTCCACAAGCTGGAGTTAGGAAAAACAGCTGGTTTGCCCATGAAGAATATGTAGAGGTTGTCTGCTGCAGCCTGAGTGTGTCAGGCTCGCTTTTTAAGCACTAATTCAATGGATAAATACCAGAATCCAAAGATCCCTCGCCTAGAAATATCAGCCTAAATGCAATAGTCCTTGCTCCAGCAGGAGGACTCAGCAGTAACCCTGAGGGTGATCTCCTTTTGGAGCAGCCTAAATATCCAGTAATCTGGTGATCTAGGCACTAACAGTGGTGTTGACAGACCTGATTTCAGTCCTCAGTAGGGCTGTTTAGTGGCTTTAGTGTTAATTCTTTGTCCCATTGTGCATGAGAGTGACCTTGACAGCAGGCTGCCATACACTCAGAGTGCCAATCTTCTGGAACCTCTTACTTTACTGTTTGGCTCTACAGAATAAATTCTTCAGAGCAGGGGTGTGGATGAGAGACAGAATGTGGGTTAGGAAACACTTCCCTCCTTCTAACTAGGATTCTCCTAGGGGCAAAAACCAATCCCACTCTTCTAAAGAGAGAAGCACCTTTCTGCTCTTTGGGGTGTCAATGACATTTATCTCTGCTCTCTTGGCAGGACCAGCCAGTGGGATTAAAGTTGAATGCATTGCTTGGAGAGCCAGGGTTTGCAATCAGGAGCTGAGGCAGTCAGATACCTGAAAGGCAACACTTCTGTAAACCTTATTCAGATCAATTTGGTGAGCTTTGAGGCTCAGCAGTAGAAGAAATCAAACTGGGCGTTTCTTCTGTGAGACACTTTAATAGCTGCTCTTACTCAACAGTAGGTCAGGATCTCTGGGCTTTGGCCATACTGGAATTTTTTTTTCTTTTTCTTTATTGCTGCTTAACTCAGGACAGTTTTTTTCCAAAACTATTATGGCATAAAATATTATTTTGTACTTGACTTTTTTCTGTCAAATCCTGGCTTCCGTGACATGATATCAGCTGCATTTAGTTTAACTATTTCCATTAGTTAAACATCTTCATATTTTTTGGTGTTTCATGAAAATGAAAACTGTAGCACTTGGATTCACGAACTTTACCTGAAGGGCAGCAGTCCATTTTGTAGATAGGATGTGAAATAAATCAAGTCTCCATATTGTCTTAAAAAGTCTGAAAGTTTTCTTTCATTTCCTCCATGTCCCATTCCTATTTCTTCATTCCCTTATCTTCTCTTTGTCTTACTATACTGGATGCTACAATCTCTTAGAATCTTTTAAAATCACAGAAAAAGTTTAGTTGGAAGGGACCTCATCTGGTCTGACCCCCCCCTGAAAGCAGAGGCGACCCCAAGGCTTGACCAGCTTCAAAGGAGCTGTAGTTCTTTTAGAATTAACTAGACACTCTGTAAGCACAGTGCCTGAGTTTTTCATTCTGTTCTTTGCCTCGGTGTGTAGGTGGTGAGTTCTGATGAGCTTCTGTGAGCACAGACTTGTGCATAGCCACACCACTGTGGGCTCTAGATTTTCTAAACCCTATGTTACAATGCAGACAAGAGCATGCAGCACTAATTTAGGACAAAATACCTTACAGAGATATTGAAATGAATACTCCATCCCAGCATTACAAAACAAGAAAGCTCAGAAAAACAGAGAAACAAGAGAAACAATGTCAGGATAGAGCAACGCAGCTCTGGCTGTCAGTGGTGACACCAGGCAGAAACCAGGGGAGTGGCAGTAAAGACACTTCAGGGTTTGTGATCTCTGGTTTAGTTTCATGGTGTAGCATGAAATGCCTCTGTCTGTTAAATCACTGATGGGAGGAAGATAAGGAAGACAGTTCTCAAAGCCCAGCAGCAGCGCTGACCTGGTGGGTTTTTTTGCCAGGGCCACATGCTTGTCAGAGTTAGGAGACCATCAGCCAGCCGTGTGGAGAACCACAGGCAGAGCAGTGTCTGCTTCTTCCAATTAGGAGTGTCACTAAATGGAACTGCGCCTGCAGTAGGAGGAGCCTTGTGTTCTTGTTGCCCTCCCTCTCAGAGCCCTGTGCCCACTCCAGGACTGTCCCTGTCCCTGTCACTGTCCCTGGCCAGGGCCTGGCTGCACCCGCGGCAGACAGCGCACAGAGACCTCAGGCAGGCTCCAGCAGGGGAACGCTGCATGTGCCCTGGGAGAGCAGAGCAGAGCAGAGCAGAGCAGAGCAGAGCAGAGCGGCTTAAGCTGCAATAAGTTCTGGACCACCTGGCAAGCTGAAAAAGCCCCATCTCTCACCACCCAGCTAATTAGCTTGAGTGCAGTGCCATGAAGGTGCAGCAACACCGACTCCAGGGCCAGGGTTGGCGCAGCTGGCCAGGCTATCTGATAGCTCAGCACTGCAGCTCCCACAGGCAGGCACCTTCCCTTCTGAGGGGTGCTGGCCTCACAGTTTTTAACTCAAAGGAGCATTCTCTTTTCTGGAAGTCTGAAAAAGTCACTTTTGTCTGTCTTTTAATTGCAAATACTGCAGCAGAAACAATCAGGAGTTGTACCCTCCAAAGCCTGCACTCCGCACAAAGTCATGTTTTCTCTTCAATATGACAGAATCTAGAAAAAAAAATCTGGTAAAAAGAGTTTAGTCACACTGGAGCTAAGAAACTGTGCTAGGCTTTGCCCACTGATCAAACTGCTGGGCATGCAGAGCGTTTGGCTGATCCTCAGTATTCCCATCCATATGTGGATTGATGGTCTGGGAATGCCTTTGGGGTCACAAGTACAGATGTGAGACTGCAGCACTCATTAGCTCCTCTGTCTGTGCAGTCAGTGAGCAGGAACTCTGAGTTCCACCACAGTGCACACCTTCAAGACTTCTGAAACAGTCTCCTTGGCTTTTCCCTCATGTGTTTTTTAACATTTTCATTCTTATATGTCAGTTCTTTCTAAATGTTTTGATTAATTTTGTTGTTCAGAACTGCTATGAAAGCCTATTTCTAGTCTCATGTACCCAAGATTGTACAAAGATGTAAAGAGAAAATCTGTGTTTATTCTTCTTCCCTTATTTAAACAAGTGAGACTATCTTTTCAACATGATAGAACTTATTTTTAGCCCTGCTCTGAGTCAAAAGACTGAGTTTCTGTTAGATGATTTCAGCTTCATCAGGCTGAAAAATGTTTGTGCTGGTTAAGGTTTTTTTTTCATTTTGGCTTTCACCTATCATATGTAACATACAGTTTTACCCATCTTCTCTTTCATGGAGCTCTTTAATTTCCTTTTGGGACAACTTGCAGTTGTTCTTTATCCCAGCCATCACAGTATTTTTTCCTGAGTGCTCTGTGTTCCCATCCAGTCAAAGGTGCTATTGCTTGTTGTTTTCATGTTATTTTTGCGCAGGCTAATCTTGCTTATAATTTATGTTTGGGACCACAGCTTATTTCTTCTTTGAATGCATTTGAAGTTCTGCAAGGATTTACCCTGTCACAGGGAATTGGTTTTGGAAGGATTGCTTTGCTGGGCCTAGCTGCAGTGACCCTTTTGGTTTGTCCTGGTGCGTTTGGAGCTTTTCTATTGTAGGCTGTTTGCAGGCTTTGATTCATGCAGCCTCACCCTTTTGTTCTGAGTCAGCCTCGCCTGGCAGCGTTTATCAGCTTACCCAAATGACCAATCCTCACAACTTCATTTCCTCCTGTCCCTGGAATAATCTCACCAGCCATCAGCATCCTCTGTCCTTTCCTGAGCTGCTATCTTCAGTTTCTCTGGGATGCTATGTTATTTCAGATCTCTGTCTGTCTGAATTTCATAGATTCTTACATGCTGGAGGCTGATTATTGCAGAGCTTTCTCCACAATACTGTATTGTTTATAAACCTACTTCATTTGCAGGTCCTGAACCCTTTCTGATTGTGGTTTCCTCATGACGGGCAATACGGTGCTTCTGGAATCCAGGGTCTGTCCTTTTTACCCCCTCTTTCTACTGCCTAGGCAGTGGTAGAAGACTTGGTTTTGGATGCAATTTAAAGTTATATAATCCCAGCTGAATGCTGAAGAGTTATCTTTCAAGTAATAAAATATTAATTTGCTCCCAATGACATTTTAAAACACATTAAAGAAGCATTTATACTGATTCCCCCATTTGTTAAAACTTGTGTTTAGAAAACTCCCATCTGGAGTCAATCCATATCATTTACTCTGATGGCTTCTTATAAAACTTTGACAGTGATGGCTCATCTGTGTGAAATGAAAATGCTGAGTTTTGAAACTGATTGTGATAGTGATAATTTGATTTGAAAGTGTAAAATTGTTGTTGGAATACTCCAGATGGCTGCTGATGTGAAATAAATCACTACCGCCTTGAAACAATGTCTCAGGTTGAAAAGAAAGGT
>VXBQ01011401.1:10706-40446 GCA_013400175.1 Phainopepla nitens | reverse complement strand
ACCTTCCCATCCTTCTCCACCCTCAGGGCCCAGCAGGACCCACGTTGGGGCTGCCCCAGGGCTGAGCCCAGCGGGACCGTCCCTCCGTGGGCTGTGCCGTGCTCGGTGCTCTGGGATGGGCTTTGTCCTCTTTGTCCTCGGGGCTGCCCGGGCACTGCTGAGCCACGCTGAGCCCAGCAGCAGCCAGCCCACCTCCCTCTGTGTCCAGACACTCCCCTCCCACTTCATACCTGTGCCTGGCATTACCCCATCCCAGGGGCAGCATCCAGTATTTAGACTTGTCAAATTTCACCCCATTTCAGATTGCTCAGTGCTCCAATCTATCTAGGTCCCTCTGCAGAGCCTCTTGTCCCTCAGAAGAATCCACAGCACCTCCCAGTCTGGACCATCAGCAAACTTGCTACTGCTGCATTCACCTCCAGCATCCACACCATAGACAAATACATTGAGCAGAACAGACACTGTAATGGAATAATGAGTATTTTTTTTGTGTCTGGCAATGTTATTCCTCACTTTTCTTATTTTCCCAAAGAGGCTGCTTTGAAGATTTCCCATGCTGGCCACTAACCTAGAAGTTAAAACAAACAAAGTTATATTTCTAAACATTTATTCTATGCAAAGTGCAGACATTTGCTTGGGAATGTTAAGTGTTTTTAGGAATCCAGGAAACTCCTGGAAAAGAAAGCCACACGTGTCCTGGGCTGCATCCAGAGCCTGTGGGCAGCAGGGCAGGGAGAGGATTCTGCCCCTCTGCTCTGCTCTGCTCTGACCCACCTGGAGCACTGCATCCAGAGCTGGGGTCCCTGCACAGGAGGGACAGGGACCTGCTGGAGTGAGCCCAGAGGAGGCCACCAAGATGATCAGAGGCATGGAGCACATCTGTTCTGAGGACACACTGAGAGAATTAGGATTGTCCAGCCTGGAAAAAAGAAAGCTCTGTGCAGACCTTAGAGCTCCTTCCAGTACTTGAAGGGGCCCCACAAGAAAGCTGGAGAGGGATTTTTTACAAAGGTAGGTAGTGGTAGGACAAGGGGCAATGAGTTTAACTGAAAGAGGATCAACTCAGGCTAAATATAGAGAATTTTTTCTGTTGAGGGTGGTGAATGTATCACTGGAACAGGTGAGAGGCAGTGGTCAAAACACCACCAAAAACTAACAGAAAACCCCAAAGGGATGGTAAAAATGTGTCTGGATGGATAAAGAAGGAAAATTTACCAACTTCCTCCTTTTCCAAAGTTTCAAGTTCTGCAATTTGGTGCTTGAGAAAAATCTTAAGCCTTCAAATTTGAACATAAGTATTAACTTTTCTTTCAGCTTTGCAAGAGAAACTTTGGCCCTGAAAAGTTAAGTAAGTAATAAAGCAATTAAACTGTAAACTAGTTCAGATTAGTAAATACAGACAGTTGTATTTCGACTACCTTTACTAGGACATTAGAGAAAATGGGCTTTTTAAGACTTGTTTCTAAAGTGTTGCAATGATTTAACCTATTTTTATTTGTTTGATCCTTTTATTTTTTTGATAACTTCTATGACAGCAGACCTCCTCAAGAGTTTTTTAATGTCTATTTCAAGATTTCCTCAGTTTCAGATAACTATCTGCTACTCTCAGAAAAGGATGTTCTAAACAATTTCCTCCTCTTCAGCCCTAAAAGGGGCATCACAGAAGAAGAGAAATTGCAAAAAAAAAAAAAAATTGTGAGTCCATGGAAGCAGCTTGGTTAAGAGATCACTCTTGATGATCCTCTCATGTGTCCCAAGTGCTTTTTCTCAGTGCTGTGGCTCTGCAGCAGCAGCTCTGTGCCTGCCCAGGCTCTGCTGCTGTCACAGCTCAGGCGAAGTGTGAGTTCAGTGCTGACATTTTGACTGGGAGGTCTTTGAACTGCCTCTCTGACCTTGTGTTAATGATTTGTGATGCAGTGGATCTGGAGGCATTTCAAGAAAGTATTTCCTTTACCACTGTTAAAATGAAATGGACTGACTGCCTTCTCTTCCTTCTCAAAGATGGCTGTGGGCATAACGAGATTTCCACACCTGGCTAAACCAGTATTTTTCATAAAATTTTTCATAAAATTTTTCCACCAGGAACAGAAAGTACTTCCTGATGATTTGTATGCTGCCACTCTGAAGAAAGACAATATTACACTTTGGGTAAAGTTGCAGTTTCATGCTTGGACTGGCTCTTTGAAGGCACTGGCCCCCTTCATCTGAAAATTATCAAACCCAATCCAGAGTTTTGCACTCTAGTCAATCCTGTGAGAAAAACTGACACACATTCTGAGGATTGTTAAAAAAAAAAAAGCAAAACATGGTCAGTCTGGATCTCTGAGCCTACAGGAACTGTCAGTTCTGTCCTGGCATGTGCATAATCCTGTAACAGTCTCCCTCTGAACCTTATTTTTTGACGTTTGCCAAGATGCAGCCTCACTTGGAAACATGAAATTTTTAGGGTTTTTAACTGTTACAGTTTGGGGTGACAGTAATTAACCACAGGAAATTAATACAGCTTTGACTTCCATGGAAAATTCAAATTTCTTCACCACAAAATAAAAACTACAGCTGTTGGGAAAAAGTCAGCACAGCTGCATCTGTTCAGACATCACAACTACTTGATGGTAACTGAGCACATGGGAAATTTTTCTACAAACTCCTGGGGGTTGCTTGAGGAGCTTTAAACAGCAGCATCCTGCAGACGGATGAGCAGCGATATTGTTCTTACCTGTGTGTCTCACTGCTGCCTGACTTTCCTAACAAAAATCTATTTTTCATTTTCATTTTCATTTCTGACTATTTGTACCTCTTTCTGTCACTCACTCAAACTCTTCTAAGATTTTTCAGAACTACTGCACAAGTAGGCTGGGTCTAAAATATGGGAGTAGTGCACACGTACACACAGAGACCTATTGGTACACAGCAATAATTAGTACTGCTACATGTGTAAATCATTTATAGCAGAAACTAATACAGTCACTTTTATTAAACCAGTTTACAACACTTATGTTACAAAAATAACTTCATAATAGTGTTAAATATTAAATACAAAAGTAAAACAGTTGTACATTGCTCTTAAAATAAAATAACATTTTTTATGTTTATATATGTTTCTATGTAAAGCAGCTGACCCAGATCTATTTAAGACTGCGGATCTGCCTTTACCAACTATATTCAGTTCTTCTTGACCTGAAGACATATGGAAGGAAAACTACATTTTAAGGAATTCAGCTTCATCTAGGCAAGGCTGGAAACAGTGGGAGTTTCCCTGCTGCTTAAGAAGAAAAACCAATGCAGGCCTCAGTCCGTTTTCAGTAGAACAATTACTATTTTTAATAAACAAAACCCAAACACTAGCAACTGTTTGGAAGAGCACAGTGGCTGAGAACTATTCACGTGTCTTCCACATCTGCTATCATAGCCTCAACTGCATTCCAGTCCAGCTTGCTGAGGATGCTCCCTGTGCTTTCAGAAACAGCGTCAGTGTTGATACTGCCGAGAGGAGACAAACTCATGCTGTGCACTGCAGAGGTCTGTTGGGGGAAGAGAAGAGGAACTGATCATTGTGCTTCATTTCTGGACAGCAGAAATGATCCCACTCTTTTAAAACATGTCCAAATCAAGTTATGTGTCTGATTATTCTGCAATGCAATCTATTTTCCTGTTTATGCCTCCCGCTGCTGTCTGTTGCCTGGGCAGACAATGTGTCTATACAGTTGTTAAAAAGAACTTTCAGTTTCAAGGCTCACAAGAATGATTTCACTTGTAAAAAAATAAATAATGTGGTTCTGTTGAAGCCATTTATGTCCCTCTGTATCTATCTCTCATGTTTTGAAGGGAGAACCGCATTTTAAATAGAGCAGAAGTAAACACATGTTAAGTGGCAAGTATCAAGCAGTTTATAGAATAAGTAGGTACTCTACCTGGAACATGGAGTCCTGAGTATCTTGAAGTATTCTTTGGATATCATCAGGCACAGTCCAAGGACTCACCACATCTCGATCAGTGTCAAGATCAACACCTTCTGTCTGAACTGCAGTGGCAACTTGAGGAGGCTTTTGTGTTGAGCTTTGGCTGACTCTGCACTCAGCAGCTGAGGAGAAAACAGGCCAACCATAGCAATGTGACATTTCTTGCACTTTTCATCTCAATCTCTTGAAACTCCTTCAAGAATAGAAGCTCCAGGTTCTAAGAACTGAAGCTGTGTGTAAATCCATGTAGAAATAACAAGCTCTGCTATCTAGAACTGATGTGGGGTTATGGTCAGAAAAGGCTGCTGGTTCCTTCCAGCCTCGTGCCCTGACCTGCCTTCCCAGGGCAGAACACAAAGTGGAACAGGACTGTGCATGGTGCAGTCCCCTCAAAAAAGCACATTGCTCCATTATTTGGCAGAGGACTAAACTAAATAAATTCAAAATTTGTACCTCCTTAGAAGACAAGGAACTTTGATGAAACCCTTAGCAGTGATGTGACATACTGGAAAAATAGATATAAGAAGTGCCAGAAAATCAGAGAAAGGAAAGATCAACCTGAATATAGAGTTTAAAAAGCGAATATATGGAATGGGGAAAAATTGGTTTTCCACATGAGTAGCAGTGATTCAGGAAAAGCGCCTTCCTGCTTATTATTACTTCTCTCAATTTCCTACACTGGCAAGTCAAGTACATTGACCTTTGACTGTCCAAATTAAGCCAACAGTATAATTCTGGTGTAAGGCAGAACAGAATCAGGCCACAGTATTTCCTGGGTCTCAGACTGATTCACTTCTCATTCTTTGATCAGAAATTCTGCTGCTGTTAACAAGTACTGTATCTGTTAAATAATTTGATTAGGAGCAATCTTTTGTGGATCCAGACCTACAAAGATAGGCATGGGAAAATGTAGCACTAAAATCCAAAGGGTTTTTTTGGTTAACCTTAGTCAAATTTTTCCATGCTAACATTTTGACAAAATGATATATTAAATGGATACTGTACAGAGGGATAACAAAGATAATTCCTATTTTAAAGAGCTTGCAGAGCAAGCAGCATAGAAAGATAAGGGAGAGGCATAATTCTTGTGTCCTGGTCTGCTAATTAACTTTTTCTCTGTGAGTTTGAATTGAAAGATAAAACTCAGAGCCTCTGTCCCTTGTGATTTCATAATGTGTTTCAGGAATTCACTAAAATCTAGCACACTTATTTCAGTAATCTTGAAACTGTCATCTGGCTAAAAATGTTTAGAAGGTAAACAAGAGGTGATTAAAA
Source organism: Phainopepla nitens (assembly GCA_013400175.1). Taxonomy (NCBI): domain Eukaryota; kingdom Metazoa; phylum Chordata; class Aves; order Passeriformes; family Bombycillidae; genus Phainopepla; species Phainopepla nitens. Next base: position 35,212 of record VXBQ01011401.1, on the reverse strand, counting down.
TATTTCATAAATTTCTAATTAAAAGGATTTTTAAGTGGGGAAAAAAATTAAGAGTTTTATTCTTCTAAAAACTCAAAAAACTTCTATTTTTATTCCCCCTCTCTATTATGTAGCGCTATGTCATTGCTCTGTGTAACTTACAGTGTCTAGAATTAACAGAAGAGTTTGTAGCATTTCTCAGTCTTCTTGTGGAGGTACTTTTCTGAAGGAGCATACAGGCATTTCCTGTAAAGGCAAAATAAGTATTTCCTTTTTTAAATGCAAATCAAATATAATCAAAGATGCTTAGAAATTTTCATCTACAAGTTTGCTGCCTGGATAACACAGAACTCTTGCTATGGCAATTTAAGCTACTTTGGACTTAAAGAGAAGTGATAAGAAAAGGTAACTCTCATCATTTAGCAAATCAATGGCAGCAGAGTTGCAAAAGCCTCAGGACAGAAAACACCCAGGATTATAAATCTGACTTTTTTACATAGATGTCAAAGCTCCTCCCTCCCAAAAATCCAGCAGTCACTTGAAGATCCTCTTCAGTATGTGCCTTCATTAAAAAAGTTCTGTTCTTACCCCTGGACTGTGTTAAACCAAGAGATGGGGTGAAACGTTGTACTTTTTGACCAAAGCCAGGTTTGGCAGCAATTCTGCTCCTTTCTGCCAGAACAGGATTGTTCAGATGCCCTCTACAACAAGGAAAAAAATCGACACAACAAAGCTTAAATACTTGCTACTGCGTACCATGTACGATTCCTCCATGCAACTCAGACCTCACAAGGCATATTCAGAAAGAGAAATCACATTCAGCCCACTTAGCTGAGGATCAGCATCACACACTGCTTGTGGGGCCAGTAAGCCTCACCAGAATCAGAACTGCTAAAATCACAATGAAGACATATCAAGCTGGCTTAACAGAGAGCCACTTTAAGTTCAACAAAACTTATTAGTTAGTAGTTCCTGCCACTTTTAAGTGGATTCCTGCATGATGTTCCTTAGCATGTCTGATTCTGGCTGGGCTGATGCACTTAAATTTCCCTTGGAAACCACCAGCAGGCTCTACACAGCACTGCCTATATTCAGTATAATGCTGTATCCTGGAACTGTACCTAAAAAAGGTAGTGTACTTGAAAAAGAAAAAGAGAAATACTGAATTACATGATTACCTCAAGTACAGATTTTTCCCTATTACTCTGAAAAGCATAAAATATATATAAGAAAAATTACAATGCAATATACACCTAGATTACACATATACACACGTAGCATTAATGCCATCAAACTGAATAAAAGTATCAATTTGTAATACTCAGATACGCTCACCTCCTCAGAAGGCAATAAGAAAAGTGCTAAAGAACAAGTAAAATACTAAGTAATGAAAAGAATTAGCAAGAAAGAGAACAAGTGTACAGATTGCACAGCAGAATTTTTATTTGCTTCTTGCTTGCTGTGAGATGCTCTTCAAGTCTGTATTGCTGGTTATAGTCCAGTGGAACTCATGGAATCATTAAGGTTTCAGAGGACCTCCCAGATCATCAAGCACAACCTCTGATGGGATCACAAACCTGTCAACTAGATCCTGGCACTGAGTGCCACGTCCAGTCACACCTCCAGGAATGGTGACTCCACCACATCCCTGCGCAGCCTGTTCCAGTGTTTAACCACCCTTTCTCTGTTGAGTGGAATGGGTTAGGACACTGACTACAGCTTGACTCCTGAGTAGCCTGATTCAGTGCTCCAAAAGGCGTTTTTAAGGCTCCCTCCAAGATTTGCAGAACTGATTTTAACAAGCCTGGAAGAGGGACTTGAGAAACTTCTGATCCAGACAAATTGTATCTTTGATTCCACCAGTATAGGACTTTTCTCTCAAGCTAATCCTGTCTAAACTTGCTACAGAATTTGGAGTGTGGCAAAGACACCAGTAGAACAGAGCAGGTTTAATGCTTAAAGTGTTACCCTGTAATGGACGCCACATTCCTCCTTCTGTAAGCTTGAGGTGATCTTGTGCTGGACAATGTCCTGTGATCATTTGCTGCTGATGCCACTGTTTCAGATAACATTTCATTCATCAGGGAAAGTGCCTGTGAGATTCTGATTCTGTGATGCTCAGACAACAGGGCTCTGCAGAGAAATAATATTACTCATTACCTGATGCTGTCACTCATTTCACCACAGCTGGCTTTGGAGTCCTGTAAGGCTACATGAAGAACATTTTATTACAAGATTTCACAGACAACACACTAAGCATTATAAGAGATCATTAGCAAAAACTAGGAGCATTTCTTACAGTAGGGTTTGACAGAATGAATGAGTAAATTTTGGGGAAAGAAAACAAAAAATAATATTTGGAACGTGACAAATATAGTCAAAGGGTGAAAAATGTTCAGAGTTTTCCTAAATGGTAAAGCAAACATGAATTATTTATGCTTTTGGTTGTAATTTCATTCATATCTGAAGTTTCATAAGCAATATAGTTAAAACTATCTGTTCCTCTTTCTCAGGACTGGAAAACTAACATACAAATAAGGATTTAATAGCAACTTACTTGTCTTTTTCTTCTTTCTTCTTCTGGAAGATTCTAATATCCTTTGAAGTAGGATTATGATGCTGTTTAAGAAAGGATAAAATCATTAACTAATTATGTACTGCGGTCTCATTCCAGTCTCTCACTCTCAAAATGTACTTACTTGACTTGAAAGTTACTGCTGAAGAAACTCTTCAGAAAAAAAACAATATGAAAGCATATGGCCCTACCAGGAAATTCAAGTAAGATTGTCTCTATAACCTCCCAGTCTCAAAAAATACACTGAAATCCTGCAGTCCCATCTTCCCTACCTCATATGCTTAAAATATTAACATTCCAAAGGAGATGTCCTCATAGTCAAGCTCAAAGTTTCAAATGGCCTCACCTCCAGTTTCCTAAAAATTAGTGATGTTCCTAAAAACTAATTTAAAAAACAGGGCAAGGCTGCAGTTTGACCTGTGTTTGCTAGAGTACAATTTGAAGCCTTTAATTCTTCTTTAAAACAAAATCCAAACCAATCCAAACTAAACCCAAACCATCCACTGAAAGCTGAGAATCCTTCCACTAATGATTCAGGAAGAGTGCCCATAGCAAAAATATGAAGTGTATATTTATGGGCTGACAACACAGGAAATGGAGAGAAGCAGGACCCATTTTTCTTAAATCACTTCTCTCCACATATGTGCAGAAGAGCACCCCAGTTCAGTTTGGAAAGATTGTTTAAAACCAGGGGAAATACTTTATTTCATAGAGGTCTGTTACTGTTTCTGAAAGTGAATACAATTGATTTATTTAGTAACAGAAAACTTGTGTGTTCCATATTTGTTACTTGGGAGTTAAAACAAATAGAGCTTCAGCCCCGGAAGCATTTACAGCATATCCAGAATTCAACAAGTAGAAAGTATAAGGGATATATTTGGTGTTAGGGCTCATCTCCTGTAACTCCAGAGCTTCCTGTGACTCAGCAGGGTCTTTTCAGGTCCTGAAGGCATCCAGATGGCAAATGCACATTTTAAGAGTTAACACTGTTTGGAAAATTTCTTCTGAACTTCTTTTGTATGTTTTTTTTTATTATTTATTATTTCCAGCACAGAAAAATTTCCAGATCAGGCCAGAAATGTGTTTTTACTAGTTAAATCTAAAACATAAAAAATTCTGGGAGTGGACTGTTCATTGAAATCATCCTTCAACAAAAAATTTCATAGGATACTTGACTTACATGGCATATTCCAGCCTCTCTGCCAACCCCTTATGATTTTTGCATGCACCTGTGTGTGGGTGAATGACAGTGACAGCTGCCTTCAGTATCCTGCCTTGCTTGTAAAGGATGCTGACATCTGAACTTTGCTTTTTAAATTCACTGGGGGTTTTTAGGAGGCATGTGGGAAGATGAAACAAGGTGTAAACACATCTTAGCAACTTCTGTAGCTATCCCTCCCTGAAAAACACATTTCTCATCTGTGAATGTTGCAGCTGTACCCATTACAGCCGAGGGCCACCTGCATTACTTTGTAACAGCCACCTGCAGCCAGCGGTCACCACCGCAGCCTGCGAAAAACAATGGTGTATTTACTTACCTGACACAGCTACGGCCAGTTCCAGTAAAACAAAATCATACATGTAGAAACCCAACATTACAACAGGAGAAAAAAAAAACAACCACTCTCAGCCTTTACATTATCTAACCTGAATAATCAATACTTGTATAATAAGTAACAGTTACTCTCCAAGACACCAGTTACTCTTACCGTATTCTTTCTCAGGTTGAATGGATGACGTTCTTTCTGTCTTTGTTCATCCAATTTATTCAAATATTCTCTCATTCTTTCCTTTTGCTTTCTTTTCATCCATGTTTGTATCTCTTTCCTCTCCTTTTCTGTTCTTTGAGGATGCCCAGAAGTGGAATCAAGAACCCTGAGGGCAGACGTAAACACGATATAATCTAGCACAGCCTGTAAATTGTAAACAATGGCAACTACATGATATAACAATATTGAAAACCCTTTAAAATTCCAACACAGCTGGAAGCATAAGTAATGAACAAGAGGGGAAATCTTCTTTTGCAAAATTTTGCTACATAAAATCCTGGTAACCAAGTAATTTCCAAGACATCTCCTATTTTTTTTTTTTTTTTCACTTGTCAGCTACATTCAGATAAGAGAACTAGAGCTTAAACTGGTGGGAAATGTGTCACCAACGCAGCAGACTGGTGACCTGAACAGCTGTATTTTCTGGCCTTGTCAGCAATTGATACCATGAACAGGAGTGGGAAACAGCTGTCACTTTGACTTCCCTCAGGAAAGAACACAGCTGATTTTATAACTGACATGAAGGTGTAGAAATCTCCAGCAGGGAGGGGAGCATGACAAGCAGGAATCTGGGGCTGAAGTTTCCGAAGCTGCTGTGCCACTGGTAGGAAATTTCTGTTCTGTCTTTCAGAACTGCTTCAGAAGACCTGAAGGTCTGAACTGAATCTGCTGTATAAAAACAGTTGTGCTCCAGCCTATACCTAGCAGAAGAAGGAACAAGCAAATGGGAAGGAAAGCATTTCAAAACCCAAATACTAGAAAACAATCAGAACATTTGACAATAATGACCAGTAGATTTGTGGCTATAAAACGCTCTAATACTAGTCCAATTAACATCAAACCACATACTTGCTTCCATTGTTTACAGGGTGTGAACTGTGAGAATAATCAGGGTTAAAATTATTTAAGCAACACACAACAAGAAACAGCCATGGTATTACCTAGAGGTTTTCTTAGCCAGTGTTCTTGCAAAGCCCAGCTCCAACAGAGAGGTGTCACTTTCTACCACACGATCATTCACACCGTCAGTAACATCACTCAGACCAGTAATTTGCAGGGGATCTTCTGAAGAGCTTGATGTTAGGTAGGGGAAAAAAGCTGTTACTAAATTGTCCTGTAAGAACAACAAGCTAAACCCCTTTCTTTTACACTTAAAACAACAATATCCAGGTTGTTTTACATAAAGCCTTTGGACTGAATATTCTTTCCCCACATCTCCACCAGGGTTAATACACTTGAGTCAGCTTTGATGAGGACATAAGGAGCAAGACCTGACTAACAACACAGCGATGATCCAGAACTGAAATGAGCTCTGCTGTGGTGTGTGAACATGGCTGGCCCACAGGAGGCTGAGCCCAGCAGCCAGGAGCACCCAGAGGTTTTGTATTGCTGCCCATGAGGAGATAAGGTTAGGGAGTGCTACCAATTTCAATGGTACCCAAATCTCAATGGCCTTCTGAGCAAGAATCAGTGTCAGTGAGAGCACAGCTTCACCTAAATTCTTCCTATTTCTTTCCTCTCTTTTAATCAGTCACTCCCAGTAAAAAACAAATCACATACTTTAGGTCTACAAACTATCAGTGTCTGCTAAGGTTTATTTCCTCACACCCATACTCCACCTTATGTAATCACTTCCTATTCTACTTCAGTCACATCAAGCAGTTCCACTTTAAATACTAGAAAAATAGGATAAACTGTTCAGTTTACTGTATACTTCAAGCAAAACAATAAAGACGGGTAATGGAGCAGAATAACCACGAAGAAAGAAATCCAGCTACTCTTTTCTATTGGATCCAAAAGACTAGCAGTAGCTCAAAGTAAAAATATATATATCAGACTATTTTATTTAATGCATAGGCTCTTTCCAGTTTTGACATCGTCAGTCTGTTGCTTTACACTTTTCACACAGTAAGACCTTTAAAAACATTCTGGTGGTAGCTGGCCTTCATAGAAAACTACCTGCAGCAGTTGCAGGTACTTTGCTGAAAAAAGTGGTTTACAAATAGCAGAAATAACAAACGCACACAGACAAGAGCACCATCTACATTAACAGCTCCAATACTTGAAACTAGAGAAGAACTTTGAAGGCTTCTGTAGCTTCTGCATGAAATAAATCTAACAGGCACCACCAAACCAGAGTAAATGCCTGAAATTAGCTAAGAAAAGGGCTTTTATTCAGTTTGAAAATGAATGCCTTGATTTTTATAAAGTGATGATTCCACCCTGGCAGTCTCCTTTTTGGTAAACTGTCAGTAAAACCAGTCTTAAAATACATACCCAGGACATAGATCTCTGCATATATGAGAACCTGAAACAGAAACAATCCTTGTTAATAATATCTTTGCACTTGTACACACACACACACTAATCATACATATGTTAAACAGCCTGTGTGGTAAAATATAGAAACACATCAACCTCAATATGCTGACATTAAAAATAAATTAATATTATATATAAGCTTAACAGCCTGTAAGACAACATATCAATGACTGCCCGGTGAGCACAGAGGCTCCAGAGAGCATTAATTAACAGTTCCTGGCTTTTATGGGCAGTTTTGTTAGGAAGATATCATCGCTGTTGACAGTTTTCTGCCATGACCAACTAACTAAAAATTATCTGTTCCAATTAATTATACAGCGCTTCATGGAAAATTAATGAGTGACACTTACTTGAGTAATCCAGGTACTCAGAAGAAGCTTGGAATTCAGAAGATGGAACTGAAGAGCAGTATGGCTGTCTTGGAAGGAAGAGCACTGCTTCCTCTCCTAAACTAATCTCTCCATCTCAAAAAATTACAGTTGTAACTTAGTATCACCTACAGTTTTCTTAGCTTGCAAATAACAAGTTTATACTTAGAAAACTCTATTACTGTTCTCATAATTTAACTGGGTGTGTGTACTATTTGAGATTCACTTGTGCGGTGTATAGACACAGGAACCATATTTTAATACCTTTTAAGACAGATTGCTGTAAATGTGACTATCAAATGCACATTTACACATACAAAGCACATATTACTTTTGGGAGCCTGACTGTGAGTAATGCAGGCAATATGAAAACAATACTACTGCATTTTTAACCTCAGGCAACAGGTCGCTTACAGAGTGATTTTTCCTCCTCCTTTTAGTGCTACTGCAGTCTTCATAATTGCAAAAATCAATTTACCCTCAGTTTGCAAAATGATTAGACCTAATAAAATAATCTTTCAGGACACAGACAGTAGTTCCTGTACAGAGAAATAAACTAATTGATTTTGCTGATGTAGGCTGGATTTAACAGAGATGTCACCTCTCTAGACATAGGTAGATGACAGAGATGATCAAGAGAGCTTTTGGAGGATGCTTTGAGGGTTCTATGATACCACAGTCATTTATACTCAGGTAAATAAGTACAAATCAGCACAGTAATGGGTTTCAGAAACAGACCAAATGTTGACTATTTTCTTTCAGTAACAGAATTTGAGTGCAAGTATGATTCACTGCTGAACTGTTTTCAAAGCTTAGTGATTGTTATGTCATGTAGCAAACTCATTATCACAACAAATCAATGAAGCTATTCTAAACAATGCAAGCTAGAAAGACGCATGCCTGACTTTAATGAGCTCATTGGCATTACATAACCTTCTGTGTAATAGCCATGAGGAGTTATTACAGCATGAAGAAAAGGTTTACTTATTTTTAAAGGATGCAAAGAGGAAAAATAGACAATAAAGACTATACCAGAAGATGACTTCAGGCCACAGTGAGAGTTAGAAGCCAAGGCTGCAGAGGCAGGAGAGTGTGCATCCACTGTAGTAGAACTGGGCATAGGATATTCCAAGTTTAAGCTCTCCTTTTGATCAACTATAACGTCTTCAAAAATCATGCCTGTCAAATGATGTTCCGTTTCTGTGAAAAAAAAATAGTATTGTACTTAATGTAAACCGATGGAGAATCCTCAAAATGCAGAAACTATCACTCATACATCTCGGTTAGTGGCATTTTTAATTTATCTGTCACCTTCAACAGCCTGGACCTGGATCAGCTGTGCCTCCCTACGGAAGAGCACTTCCAGGGCTGTGCTGTGTGAACCAGTCCTGCACACACAAAGAAAATAACTGCACCAGGAGCTGCTCCGTGTGAGCCTAAAGGACATCCTAAATATCTCCTCACGTATGAATACAGATATAGCCATGACTTGGTTGACTTGGCTTTGTATTAAGTCTGTAAGTAGATTAGACTATGTCCTTGGCATAGTACAGCAGCTGTAAGTAGGTACTACATAGTTATTTGTTAAATAAACAATAAATCATTCAATACATCTGCTCTCGTAAACTGTTAGATGTAAGATTTTAATAAAACCAGAAGATGCTATAAGTCAATATTCAGATTAGCTACCTTTCATTTTATTTACTTCTCTGGTATTTTTGGTTTATATTTCAGCAACATCTTCAGGGATTGCATTAAATGTCAGTGGTAATTAGAAGTTACTTAAGATGTATATTCCATGGCCAATTTATTATCCTTCTGTTAATTGGACACATACCAGCACCAATGACTCCAGCAGCTTCAGAGACTGCAGGATGAGTACCAAGGTCTGATTCAGCAGCCATTTCAAAATCTTCTATCAGCTTCACTAACTGTGAATGAAACCCAAACACTAGGTAATACTAGGTAATACTTTCTTCAAGGTATTTCTGAGACTTACACCACAGATATTTATGCAAAGTCCACTTTAAATGTATTTTTCTTGTCAAAATCTTACAAACATTTTAATGAAGTTTTCTGGCTGAAAACAAACAAAAATGTTCAGGAATCAAAGTAGCCCAAGTAGATTCATTCCATGTAAGAATTTAAATCTCCGGGATACTTACTTTAAGAAAAATACATATAAACGCTATTATTTGTTTGAACACTTCTACTCCCACCGATCACATTATTTTTAAAGCAGCTGAAGTTTTCAAATATATATTTTATGTAAAACCCACAGGTACTAGAATATTTCCATCATCTTCATAACTTTGAAGTTTCAAACTGGAAAATTAAAACTAAAACTGACTAATCCAGAGTGAGACATTTTACATTTTACTGAGCATTAGTCTCAAAAAGAACAAATCTCATAACTGGTATGTAATACATGAGAAATTGTTACAAAAGGAATGACCAACTAGTATGAACTAAAAAAAAAAGGCAAAAAAAAAAAAGGGGTTTTCTTCAGGATTTGGCTAGATACCCAGAAGTTCTAAAACCCAGGTGCTAAGTTCTAAAACCCAGGTGCTATGAAATGCTGAAACAAATACAAAACATATTAAGATTTTTTTTTTCCTTATAGGCTTTTAAAAAATCTGACTTAAATAACAACCTTGATGAAAAATGTAAGTGATTAAATAATCCATCTGAGTGTAATTAGTGTGCGTAAGTGACACAATGAGGTCTTCACATTGCTGTGAATCATAGAATACACTGAGTTAAAAGAGACCTCTAAGATCCATCAAAGCCCAATTTTATTTTACCTCCATATTAGGATTTATAAGGATGGCAAAAAACGCAAATATTTTATGAAACAGATTGGATCAGGTTCCAGAAATAGTCACACAATATTTTGCAGAGGCACAACTGCAGAAGTCTTTGCCAAAAAGGACTCCTGCTCAGGCTGAACTCAGTTACACAGAAATTAAACATGTCCATTCACTAATAACATCACCATTCTGGCCAATATTTCGTCCATTGTAAGCAACCATGTCAGCCAACAGATTCAGCACTAAATTTGAAAGAACACTGTATATACACATATGTAGAACTTGTATTATAATATAGATAATACTTACATATATATAATATTACAATATATAGTAAACAGATTATATATATGCAATATTATTTTCAATATCTCTCAACAGATACTAAGCAGATTTGAGAACATATTGTCCCAAAATGTAGGTTTTGTATTTAGTTGAAAAATAAACCATTTAAAAACCAACAGTTAGCACTTACCATTTTGCTATTTCTGAAATCCTGCTCCATATTTTCTACTATGTTCTGTAGTGTCTGTAACTGCACATCCATTTCCTTCTGCTTTGTGGAAAAGTATTCTTTTTCAATTACTTTGGATGGAAGCCCTGAAGAGGGATGAGCTTCTCCATCTTCATGTGCTATGTTCAAAGTTACAATATTTGTAGCAGAATCTGACTTATCTTTTTTCTGCAATTTGTTTGATATATCTTTCTGATTATCATCTTAAAACAAACAAAAAGAATGCACCAATGTCACTGAATAAGCCACAAGCCCCTAAATACTGCAAGTACTTACGCAAAATTTTGCCATACTTAATAGAATGTTTTAGAAGGCAAGAATCATTATAAAAGAAGTCAAATGTATCAATGTTGATGTTTAAGACTAAAAAAACCATGAGGTTAATTGGGGAAAGGCTGTAGATTTTCTGTGGGAGTATTACAACAAAAGAATATTACTTTTTCTTGGATTTAAAACCAAAATGGTTTACCTTGCTTCTGAAGTGCCTCAGGTGGAACTGCATTAGTAACAGAAGCTGCTGTGTGATGAAGTTTTGCAGTAGATGGAATTTCAAGCTTCTCATTCTGCTGTGCAGCAGCTATCTCTTCTGCAGACTCAGGTATCATGGGCAAATTGCTAAGGATGTCACTGTCCTCAATGTCAGTGACGCTGATATATTCCCGATTATGCTAAACAACAAAATAATGAAGAATTATACATTAAGTATTTTGAATGAGCTGTTTATTCCTCATTTTTCACCATTTCCTGTGTTTACACCTTTACATTTGTAGATGAAAGGCTTTTTGCTTTGGGAACAAAATAAATACAGTCTTCCCTACCATATTACACAACTGACTCATGCAGATACAAAGAACCCAAATTCATGAAGACAAACAGTATTCTTAAAATGCATTTCAGCCATATGTACATTAGATCACTAACCAAATCAGGTGCATCTGATGGAAAGGATGGTAAAGGTTTCTCATTCACTTCAGAGGGTAAACTCAGGTTTAAATACATGTTTGGCAGTAGTATCGCAGAGGACTTAGATGATTCTACAAGGAAACAATAATAGTCAGTATTATATTTAGAGTAAAAGCCACAAAAAACCCAGACTATTAGGAAACAGCTCTGCATTCCCTAGACGATAAGAAAGGCTTTGACTAAGCTGCCATCTAGATTGCTATTAATATCCAAGTCCCTCCTACTTAGGTAAAAATATCTGCATCTTTACTTAATCCAAAGAAATTAGATTACTCAGATAGAAACCTCTAATTAAACTATCTGCAAAGGAGTCATGTGATGTAGTAAAATTATCTTCAAATGGAAAAACATAGTTGAATTTTACAATAATGGAAAAATTTGTATGCTCTCTTGGTACCACAGGGAAAATACCTGTGTACTGAAATCTGTGTAGAATACTTATGGAACAATGGTACTGCAGCTCAATTTAATGTGATCTGTTTTAATATCCCACTGAACAATTCATTTGGTCTACATTACACTAAATCTCAAAGATTAAGTGGGCAGTAAAATCAAGCTAAAATCCACAAATAAATCACAAAATAAGGATCGGGTTTCAAGAAGTGAGATAAATTAGCATGTTATCTACATCCTGCATTAAGCTGTCTCAGGTACAAAACCCAAGTTAGAACACTAAGACTTTTATAGACTTCCCAAACAACAAAGGAAGCAAAGAAAGACTGCAGCCACACCTGATGCAGGAACAGATGTGACCAGCTCGTTTTTTTGAACTTCGGAAACCTCATTTCCACCACTGATCCCATGATCCTGATATGATTTGAGCACTTGATCAGAAAAAAAAAAAGATCAGAATGCATGAGTTTAAGGAAAGTAAAGATATCAATCACAATCAAAGAAAAGTGGGGAAGAGGCAAGGAAACAATTTCAGTCAGGTGTGAAACATTACCTAAAATGTATTTAGATAAAGTTAAGTTAAAACAAGCTTTCAGAAAGTCACAGCAGAACTGACTTACAGAAAAGATGAGGAGACTTTTACATAATTGTGTCAGTAATATTTTTAATTACAATATTTTAACAACAAATTTTTATAATTTATATTCCAATGTTTTCTGGTTTAATTCTTTTTGAAATGAGAGCACAAAAATATGCTTCCCCTTTACAGACTTGCTGCATTTTGAAAACTGACCAAATATTACAACTAATCAAGAAGCAACACCAGAAAGAGTTGGTTTCTGTAGATGACCTGTGTAGCACTTACCTGGGGTAGTATTTGTACTTGCATCTTGAGTTTCTGCTGGTTTTTTTCCTACAGAGGCCAAATAATGTAGATCTGCTGAGAGAGTACTTGCTTTCTCCATTGCATCTAAAATGAGATAATACAAAATAGGTGTCTATTAATGATGTAAAAATTAGACATCTTTGAAAGCAATGATACTAACTCACAACTATGGGCTCCAACATCTTATTTGTACTTCTGACATTTCTCTAAGGATACCTCATAAATTATTCCAAGAAAAGTTCATGTTACCAACTTCATGTTAATACACAACTGACACTTACAAAGTTACACTGAATTAAAACCAAGATTCAATTTAGATATGTGATTTTAAATTAAATATTTTAGTATGCTGAACAGTAACAGTCTGTTTCACATTCTAAAAAGAGGGGAGGAATATTTATGACATGTATATCTTCATTTATTTATTGTTGTTTTTACCGAGTTTGCGTTTCTTTAAGGCCAAATTTCAGAGAATGAATTGCATTTTGTCCTGTGAGAGAACTGAGTATCGCCATGAATTAATGTACTATAAAGAAGGAAATCTTTCCACAGGCATGGTCTTCATATTTCAAGCTAGAAACATTGCATACATTGAGTTTCTTTTACAAGAGTCCTAAATTTTGTGTAAGTAGAATATGCAGGAAAATAATGTTGGAACAATATGTTTTTAAAAAAATAAAGGATTTGAAATGTTTACAGAATTATTTTGATTAATCATATGAACAGAAATCACTGTCAACCACAGCTAATTAAATTAACTTGACATATTGTTATTATTTCATTAACTATGTTTTATAAACATAAATACAAGACTATCATTCATTTTGAAGAAAAATTAAAATGCTTCGAAAATTTCCCGGAAAAGTATTCTGAATCTTCAGATAATTCATACAAGATTTTAAATATGCCTGCATCTTTCCCCATACCAATCCCCTAAAATATGAGTATCTCTCAAAATTCTGGACACTTGTTGTACATCCTGAAAGGTCAGGGTAAAGATCCCATAAGCCAGCAAGCTCTATTGCCCACAGACTATACTATCCTAGTTTTTAATGTGTTGATGATTGTAGAGTTTTACTATGAATTCTAATAGACTAATGCTCCTTGATTTTTTTTTTTTTGAGCACTCAAAGCATTAAAAAATCTTGTACTTGCCCATTGAGATGAAAAAACCATCTTGATCGTAAGATGTCGATTTTGGTGTGTGATCCTAATGTAAGGAAAAGAAGAACCATCTTTAAAAACAGTTCCAGTGCAGATTAAAGGCTTTCCTGGTGGTGTTAACTATCCAATATACCTCATATAAGTAATGATTTGGGGAAAAAAAGAAATAATTGTCACTTACTTTTCTCAACCCCTGTTTTAATTCCTCTGATCCATTCCAACTTAGGGGAATTTACTGACTATACAACTTTCTCTTAAGTACCTTGGGGTGACATGCAGTAACACAAATTCCTTATTCCTCTTTGAGTTTATCCTACCCCTGCTGTACCCTGACTAACATTTCCAGGTCTGGTGAGGGTCTCCAGCTGCTGTGCTGGAGTGGTATGGTATGGACCAGAAACACAGCTCTGGGTAGTGATTCAGCATTAAATTGGTAGTTCTAGCAATGAAATTGTTCTAGCCTGAAATTTGGTAGTTGCAAAGATAAATCCCAAAAAATATCAAAAAGGCCTAATCAAAACCCAGCCTGATGAAGGCTTTCATTTTTCAGTATCTGGGCTGAGAAAGAACTGAGATCCCAATGCTCTACCTCCTTACTCTTATACTGTCATCCATCCAGCCCACATGGAAAGACTAATGCCTGGGTCCCCTGTCCTGTCATTAGTACTAGGAAAATATATATTTTTTTTAAATTTTAACATTTTTGTATGTATTTACTATAAATGTACATACATACTTATATTCCTATCAAAACAGACAAGTTTATGTTCCAGGAAAAAAAATAGCAATCTTAGAATCCTTTACAAAAATCAATCTCCTGTTTACAGAAAATGCAAGTATATGAATTAAAAATATGCACACTTTTTCTAGGCTAGAGCCTGGAAGACAAGTACATTATTGTTTGTTCTAGTTTTCTACTTTTTTCTTTTCTGCAAATACTTGAATGGAAAAAGGCTAAGAAAAAAACATAATTCTGTACCGCAGTCTCTGATTCAGTAACCACTGCTGTGTCACTAATAGTGATGATGGAGTCATCTGGACAGAAGGACACGCTAGGTTTCTTCTTATCCTCCTTCTCTTTCATTTGTTTCTTATTACGCCTCTTTTTACTGTCAACATATGAATTACAGATAAAGAGCAAGAAGTAAATAATAAAATAATTAAATGAAACTCTGAAATAATAACAATAACTATCATTGTTGTTTTCTAGTAAAGATTACTATTAAGAAATAAACACTGAAATAAAAGATTGAAAAATATAAACAGCTGCTGCATACAGATCAGTTCAAACCACAGTTTCTGCCTACTTAAAATCTACACAAAAATGTTTTCGGTACCCATAAAAATACCAGCAATCACACTAAAATCTCTTAATTATCTAATAAGCTATTTATATTAAATATTGCAAACTACATAACATTCCACATCTATATCTTGTGTATAATTAAAAATTACGACACAAAATTCCAATAAGGAATCTGTAAGAAGCAAACTTCAATTTCATAGCAATTTTCTAATTACCAGGTGACAAGTAGATTACACAATAGCAACTGTAGCTTCTTCTTTAATATGTGACCAGTACATTATATGACAGCAATGTAGCTTTTAAGCATTTCCACAGATACTATTAACATGTATTCCAAACTCGATCTGCAGTTATTTCTGTAGCAAGTTTTCCCTTTAAGAGTGAAAAACTCCTCTTGAGCCTCTGCTCCAAAATGACAGAATTAAGAGCGTTGTAACTGAAATAAACCAAGTATTATGTTCCAGAACATTCTATCAGCATTCTATGACAACTGATATGTAAGCAGCTTAAACAAACTGTTTTAATTGTTTGTGCAATCAATTAACATCAAATAGATCAATTTTGTAAGTTACAAATAGCATACCTAGCAAAAAAAAAAGAAAAAAAACCCAAACCATAAAAACCCCCAGCTTCAGCAGGTATTTTGTTAGTCACTGTCTGTATTAAAAACAGCCTACATATTTATTTATACTGAAAGAGTATATAATCCTTTCCTTCTTGAAGATGATACTGACAATATGCAGCCCAGACAGCAGTCTACAATATCGACTGTGTAAGCAGCGAAGCATTTCATAAAGAGTGTAAACAGTCAGGAGACAACAAGACTTTAAAACACAGACAGCAGAATGAAAAACATTTCCTCTTCAATGTTCTTCCTATCAATCTCCTAAGAGCAAGAACTCCTCACACCCTAATGATACACTTCTGCAGTGTCTTTACTAACATTTGCTATTTTATTATCTGCTGAGAGAATACACTCCCCCTCTGATGTCAAAACTAAAAGGTACAGGTTACCAGTTAGTCTGTCAAAATGAAGTTCCACTTTAAAAATTTGGCTTGCCTTTTTCTATTGTTCTGCACATCTCTAAGTTCAAATGGTTCAACATCAGTTCTTAGTAGCTGGACAGGTCTCGTGTGTTCTTGTCCAAAGGAAGTACTGGGCACAGGATGATGCTTCTGGCATTGCTCAAATGCAATGAGATCTTGAAGTGGGATGAGTTTTGGTGCCTAAGAGGGTTCACAGAGAGAGAAGGAAGACATAAAACAGGGAGGGGAATCCCAGTCAGACTGAATGAAGAAAGTAAGTCCAGTTTGGATTTCAGTTACACAAACAAAATTCCTGTAGCATTTTGTAAAGAGTAGGGAAATGGAATATTAATAGCATCAGATCAGAAGCTCTGCTAATATGTATATGTCTAAATTGTTTCCTGAAAATTAAGTGAAAGGTATGAATTTTCTTCACAGAACATATTTCAATAATATTTGCACTTCTTATGTATGTAGTTCAGGTGAAGTTAGGAACCATCCAATACAGACAAGGACTGAAGAAGCACCTTTCAAGGAAAAATGTTTCCATTCTTCTCAACTGGGATATGCAAGCATGTAAGTCTATAAGAAATATTTTTTTTTCAAAAAATAGGTATTCAGCATCCATAAGATTTTCTTACCAAGACTTTTACCATTCCACCCTGCAAAAAAGGATTTTTCACCACATTCTATTTCTGCAAATAATTCTATTATAATCTCAGTGAAAATGTCTAGTATTTTAGATGATAAATTCTCTACACTCGCTGCCAGTGGGCTGAACATTGATGAACTATGGAACGTAGAATCCATCTAATGCAGTTAAAAAGACTTTCAAGCTTGCAGTCTGCCTCATATTGACATGTCAATACGCAGGTACCCTTAGCTCTAGATCCCTCCTGGTACCTGTGCTGAACAATTCCAAATTCCATAATCTGTAAACATGAACTTACTTGTGATGAGTAAGAAATTATGAAACGACAAGACACTACAACTTGAAAAAATATATTATTAAAATCCAGTACCTTCTTTTTCTGAGGTAAATTAATCCGAAGTAGTGATATTCCTGCATCCCGTGGTGTTTCCCTGGAGTCAGCATCCTTTGTCGCAGGTTTAACAGGTATTAAAGTCGTAGTGATTGGCTGCCTTACAGCTGGTGGAACTCTAGGTACTGGGTCAAGCTGTAAGCGCAACAGTGGGACACCAGCCAGGTTCTGCGTGGTCGGTGCCGTGAACACACTCGCACTTGCAGGGAACTGCTGCTGAGGTGAATCTTCTTCCTGCCCTCCACACTGATCTGAATTCAGATGTTTGGGAAGCCCCTTATGCACTGTTTCTGCCCATCTCTCCTTTTCCTCGTGCATTTGTCTTGGAATCTCAGAGCTGTATCTACTTCTGTGGAAGTCTTCTTCTACTTTACTCTTTTTTGGTGCGTATGATGACTTACAGTTCCAAAAGGAATGTGATGAACTCCAAGCTACTCGTGGTACTGGGGGTGGTCTGGCAAATGCTGATGACATTTCTGTTGGATGTAAAAATGCTGGTTTGACATGATAACTTGATTCAAGCTTAAGCAAAGGAAATCCATTTGAGTAACTAATTTTTTTTTCAATAGGGATAAGCTTCATTTTTTTCTGGATGCCTGAGGAAGGAGCTAGGAGATGAAGCGGTTTAGCAGGCATTGAAGAATGCAAATCTTGGGATGGTGACATTAATCCTGTTTCCTTGCTGTTGCTTTCAAGTAATGTTGAAGAGGCACTCATATCCAGATGATTCTACAAGAGAAAAGAAAACAAACCAGCATTTATACATCAACCATGCACTAAATATGCACAAAACTAGTTCTGTAATAGCAATCACTATGAACACATTTCCTAACTCAACAGGATAGACAACATATTAGATGTACTGAACAGTCTTCATAAATCACGCTTTGATATACCTACTTTTATTTGGCCATTGTTGCTTTTATCTTCTACACTCTTCCTTCGCTGAAAAACAGTGCTCTCTTTACCAGTTTTTCCTTTTTTCTCTTGAGTGGGCACTTGTGTTTTTGGAGAAGCATTGCTTTCAGCAGTGTGCGCAGGCTGGCTCCCTGCCAGGTGAACGGATTGATACTGTTGTACCATTTGTTGCACATTTGGCACATTGTTAAAGGATGACTGCACTATTTGCATTAAACTCATGAAGTTGATCTGCTGTAGCTGAATAGACACATGAACAAAGTTAACAATGCCAATACCTTCAGCATAAATGTTAGCAAAAATGTCTAGGCTATTTACAGCTGTTCCCTATCAGATGACAAAATAAACAACATCCCAATAATGGGATGATTCAATTATAATTCATTTGTACAATTGTTTACTGTGTTGGACTTTCTTGTAAGATACAATAAATACCTGCCATTGACAGGTTATGCTAAAGCAAGAAAAATGTCTTCATTTTTTGTGAAGTTTCAATAAATGTAAGGTCACTTAAAACTGGCTCAACATCCTACCACCACTTAAATCCTAGTACAGTTGAAAAGTTATTACAGCATCAGAATTTTTCCAAATGTAAACTATTTAAGGACATTGACTTATGTGAGCTAAAACACACTCAAACATCTATTATTATACCACTCATTTTCTTGAATTAAAAGCAAAAGTTAAGTCTAAAATAAGTTTCACAGTGGTTAACATGGAACTGGAAATGTCTTTCAAGAACAACCATACACAGAAGGTCTTTAAAACAGTAATTATTTCCATTTTTTTAGCAACACAGTTGGGACCATGAAAACTGCTTAAAATTATTAGATGCTCTCACCTGAACTAATTTAAACATTTCATCTTGCAGCATCTGCCTGACAGTTTCTGATGTGTTTGCTTTCTCTTCTCTAGGGACTTCTTCCTTGACTTCTTGCTTCTTTGCACAAACAGAAGTATGGGGGGCAAGACTCGACACAGTCGACACAACAGTCTGAGAAGGCTGAGAATCACTTACAGAAATGTCTGCACTACTTAAGAAAGAAAAGAACAAACTATGAAAAACATTCAGAGTTCAAAACACCTATAAAAAGTTGTCTTAAATGAATCCAGAAAAATTTTAAAGATACCTGTATATTTTAAAAACATAATTAATTTGTAGGAACAACTTCATACCTAACAGTGCATAATCTTGACCAGAGAGCATGTAGGACGTATTTCCTAACACTTCTTAAAATACTGAATAAAAAAAAACAGTGGTAAAGATGTAAATTCTATCTAATTTTGTAGCCACAAGTGTATCTAAAATATTATTTTCACTAGAGACACAGGCAGAAAACAATGATTTGATAAAAAAGAGAGAAAAAAGGCCTGGTTAGTCATAAAGTCAAACTCCTGACAGAAAATGAAGAAGGACATTTTTAGCTGAAATAAGGAAGAAGGCAGATTCATTTTGACTTAAAGTAATGTTCCTTTAGATATTCGGCCTTAAAAAGTAACAGGATTTCAGATTAAAGAAAATAATTTAGAACTGAAGTAACATGTTCATTTTCCCACACTGATAACAAATTCTTTTAGTAGGTAAAGAATATTAACTGCTTCAATTCCTTAGATGAAGAAGAGAGGGTTAGGATTTACATTAAGCTATATAGAAACTGAAGGACTTTACTTACACCGACAGAAATTGAGTCAAAAGACATTTCTCTGTTTAAGAAAAATGCTGACATTGCTATGTCAGAGGACTTTTTACAATTGTACTGGACGGCCTCCAAGCATGTGAACAAACGGAATCATAAAGTAATGACTAATGAGTAACAGTTTTAGATATGTAATAGATGTGAAGAGGCATATGAAATCTTTTGGAAGGCAATTAGAATGTGTAAACATGACCTGAAATGTCAAAAGTTTGAGTAAATTTTTTTTTTAATGGTTGGCATGAGAAGCTCAAGAAGGAAAAGAGATAGAGACACATGAAAATGGAACTCAAAAATATGTGTAGTTCATATTTCCTCTAAACTGAAAAAAGCATCATAGAGGACTGCTCTAGAACTGAAAGCCTAAGATTGACTCCTGACTCCTTTTCCAAATTTCAAAATTCTCTTTACTTTGTATATATTTGGGTAAATCTATCAGTTGCCATAGGATAGATGCATTTTAATAATTTTAATTAAAATGCATATCTAAGTTTAAAATATTATTGTTTGAGTGTTCTATATAATCTATAGTAATATTATATAATGAATTCTGTCCAGAACCAGAAAACAAAACTGTCACATCTCTTGAAATCTGGTAGCTCTGAACTCACATTTGAGTCATGATATTCCAGACAACACATGAGAGTATATGATCCACAAGGATTATAGTACAAAGAAGTTCCAGAAAAAGCTACTGAGTTTGCATATCTACACATCACTTTATTTCAAACTGAAAATATTATTTTATTACATAAAACAGTACAGGTTTATCTTACCTAGGAACTTCTGCATCTTGTTTTAAAGGGAAGGAGTGGAAAGGGTTGCTAGTAACAACCTCAGCCATACTATAAAGAGAGAAAAAATTATTATTGCAAATACTGCAAAACTTTGTTATGCTGTTTTCATTTTGTAAACATGTATGTGTATAAATATACACATAATCTCCTGAAAAAGTATTTTAATTAGTATGTGACAAAACACCTGAAAGCCACCTGATCGAAGCTATTCTAATTTGCATTGCTTCAACTGCATTACACTGCAATCTGAGCTGGCAAATATTGACATTCATGTTTTGTCTCCCCTAGCAATCAGAAACTGACTCAAACAAAAGCATTGAAAATGTTCCAGCTATTCGAGATGGACAGCAGGCAAAAAAGAGATTGATTCTGGTAGATAAAGGAAGAGAAATTCCAATTTAACTAATACTGCTAATATCACCATAATCTGCATCTCTAAAAGAGAAAAAATAATGCTATATTAAATTCTTGAGGAGCATCTTACGCTCAGTTAAAACAAAAATATGTAATTTTAAAAAGCAGAGGATTTCAAGTTTTTCTAAAAGTAATTTTAAAGTCTTTCACAAACATTATGTATACATAGGGACATTTACTTATATGCCATCATGATAAGAATTTCCATTTTTCCAGTTATTGTCTATCTTTCTCCTAGATAAAATACACCTTCCCACAAACCGTGCTCATTTTATGAGATCATTACTAAAATAATGACTCACCAACCCTGTGAAATGCCTGTATGTGAAACAGGACTGAAACTGTTTGAAACTGTGGCTTTGTTGCTATAAGCAACAGCAGGAACCCTTGAGATGTTACTGGATATAAAACAAAACTACTTTAGATTTTCAAGCAAAGTTAAAAGAGGAATTAAAAAAACCAAGTCCCTTACATATTCTGTTCAGCCTTTTCTTCCTTTGCTCCTTCCATGTTTTGAACTTCTTGAGCACTATCTACAGCTGAAAAGGCAACCTGCTGAACATAAAAAGATGTATCTGAACTTGCAAATTTTTCTATCCCTCCTGCTTCAATAAAAGACAAGTTTTTTAGCTTATGGCAAATGAATTTTTGATTAATCATCCAACTAAAAAAATCTGACTAAAAATAATCAAAAATTACATACTTATCAGAAGACAGTTGCAGAGATGTAGCAATTCACCTGAACATGTTTTTCTCTTAAAACAATCTCATTATTACGAGATTTTAGTTCCAAATTCATATTCACGTAGTACTCTGGATATATATTCTGCTAATATCACACCTCCATAGGGAAAGATGAAAATGGGGAAATAACCCCATTATAAATAATCTATCCACAAACTAAGAAAATGAAACAAATGTAGGATTTTACAGATGTATAGACTCAGTATAGTAAAATGTATTGAAAAAACTGAAGACCACAATACATAGCACAATAGCCCCACCCTTAGCCACTTTCAAAGAAAAGATACCTATGAACAAAAATTATGCATGAAGAAAGAAGGCTCATTTATAAATCCAGACTGAGTTTTCAGACAGAAACAAACCAAACAATATATTTAATTTTTTTAAAAAAATCTATTCTATTTTATGTATATATAATTACATCTACTCTATATACATATATGAAAGCATACACACATTTTCAAAAGTGCTCACAGCAGATCTCACTTTACTACCTTTTAATTGTTACTTTTATTATTAAGCAAGGAAGAATATCACAAACATATTGATGAATTCAGGATACTTTGAAAGCAGTATTCATAACTATTCAATGCTTCCATGTAAGATCCTGTCATGTCAGGAGAAATGCTGGAGCTGAGTAAGGCAGCCAGACCTGTTCCCTATTTAACAACCAGCACAACTAAGAAAAGTTGATGGGTGGTAGTAGGAGGCAACTCTCTTCTGAGAGGTAACAAGGCATCCATTTGCCGACCTGATGCACTCCCTAGAGAGTGCTGCTTCCGTGGAGCTCCTGTCAGGGATGTCTCCAAGAGACAGCCAAGCCCTGTACAGCCCACTATTACCCTCTGCTGCTGTTTCACATGAGTGCCAGTGACACATCCATGAGCAGGCTGAGAAGGGAGTGGCTGTCAGGGCTCTAGAGTGCACAGTCAATCCTCCCAGTCAAAAGGAAGGGGTTTGAAAAGGCTTGCATCTGGTGAATTAACAAATGGTTACAGGACTGGTGCCACAGCTAGGAGAATGGCTTCTTTAGCCATGGGAGTTGCTTTGAGAACCTGATCTGCTGAGGGCTGATGGGGTTCATCTGTCAGACAAGTGGAAGAGCCCTTCAGTCATAGTCTTGGCAAGGGGGAAGTGGGTTTTAAACCAAAGTTGCCAGGGGAGGGGCAATTTTTTGCCAGAAAGGTCAGAAAGTTTAGGAAACTCAAGTTGCCTGGAGAGGAACAGCACGTCAACAGGGCACCTGAAGAGCTTCACAAAGGTATTACAACTACTCCTGCCAGGAATTCAGCTTCACTGGGGGCCTCCATGCAAGCACACAGGGAATAAAAAAGAGTTGGAGACATGTACATCTGCCAGGTATGTTCTTACTGGCATTGCAGACATGTGGTGTGATGGCTCTGATGACTGGAGTGTTGGAACAGATGGATGCAGACTCTTTAGGAAGCACAGGCAGGGGAGATGAGGCGTGGGTGTCACCCTCTATGTCAGTGACTAGCTGCAGTGCATGGGGCTCTGCCTGGGGATAGATGAGCAGTTGACCAAGAGTTTATGGCTAAGGTTTACAGGGAGGGCAGGGACAGGTGACATCACAGTGGGGGTCTGATAAAAGGCTGCCCAGCTAGGAAGATGAAGCAGATGAGGTCGTCTATATGCAGATACGAATGACCTCATGTTTGCAAGCCTTGGTCCTCACACGGAACTTCAACCATCCCAGTATCTCTTAGAGGGACAACACAGCAGGGCACAGGCAGTCCTGGAGGTTCTGAGGCATTGATGATAACCTCCTTCCACAAGTGACAGAACAGCCAGTGAGGAGAGGTACTAGGGTGGACCTCATTCTAATCAACAAGGAGGAGCTGGTGGGAAATGTGAAAGCTCAGGGGCAGCCTTAGCTGCAGCAACCATGAAATGGTGGAGTTTGAGTTCCTCAGGGCAGTGAGAAGGGCACACAGAAAGCTCACTGACCTTCACTTCAGGAGAGAAGACTTTGGCCTCTTCAGGGATCTGCTTGGTAGACTCCCACAGGATAGTGCCCTGGAAGGAGGAGGAGCACAAGAAAGCTGGTTAATATTCAAGAATTGCCTCCTCCAATCTTATGAGGCATGCATCCCAACAAAAAGGAAGTTAAGAAAAAATGCCAGAAGGCTTGCATGGATGAGCAAGGAGTTCCTGACAAAGTCAAACACAAAAACGAAGCTTACAAAGGGTCAAAACAAAGACGGGTGAGGAATACTGAGATATTGTCCAAGCCAAACACATCCTTGGCTGCATACAAAGCAGCATGGTTAGCATGTTGAGGGAGGCAATTCTCCCCTCTGTTCTGTCCTCAGAAGACTCACTGGACACTGTGTTCAGCTCTGTGTCCCCCGATATAAGAAGGACACGGACCTGCTAAACCAAGTTCAGAACAATGGGTGGTCAGGTGCCTGGAGCACTTTTCCCATGAGGTAAGGCTGACAGAGTTGGGGTTGCTCAGCATAAAGAACAGAAAGCGCTAGAGAGACCTCAGAGCAGTTTTTCAATACCTAAAGGAGCCTAGAGAAAAGTTGGAAGTGGACCTTTTATAAGAGCACATAGTACACAGGAGAGTGGGGAATTACTTCAGACTGAAAAAGAGTGGGTTTAGATTAGATTTTAGGAAGTAATTCTTTACTGTGAGGAGATGAGGCACTGAAACAGGTTACTCAGAGAAGCCGTGGATGTCCCATCCATGAAAGTGGCTGGATGAGATCCTAGATAATCTGGTCTAGTGGAAGGTGCCCTGCCCATGGCAGAGGGGTTGGAATGAGACGATCTTTAAGGTCTCTTCCAAATCCAC
>VXBQ01011398.1:3021-15053 GCA_013400175.1 Phainopepla nitens | reverse complement strand
GGGCCATTTGTGAAGTGTATGGCCACAAGAGAACTGGTATCTTGTGGAGGATCTCTGTGGTATGCAAGGGAGACTGTTCTTCCTTGATGAATTGGGGAATGATTGTTCAAGGGGTGCTTACTGACTGAAAATCCTGGGGTTTGTCTCTTGATGTTGTCAGTAGGAAAGCGAACAGTTGGTGGGGGAGAAGGAATGCTTTGAAGGTTTCATTCTGGTTCTTGGTTTTTTCCTTTCTTTTTAGTGTCAGTTAATAAAGTTTTTTCTGTACTTTAAGTTTGGGTGGCTGTGCTCTTCTTTTGGTCCTATCTCACAGCCACAGAAATTGAGGAACATATATTCTCATGGGTGCACTGGCACTTGGCTAGGGCCAAACCCGTGACATTCTTGGTGCATTGGCCGGGAATCGAAAATTGGTAAATAAAACGATGACAGGCTTCCTTGGCATCCCCTTTTTGCCAGGTTGGAGCATTTGACCTGGTGGCCATTCACACCAAGATATTTGCAAAAAGCTTAAAAATTTAAACCAACAAACAAACCAAACAAAACCATAAAAAGGCAGTGAAAATGTGGTGGGGTGGACAAACCCACATTGCCTTCTGGGTTGAAGCTTTCATGTCAGTGGTATTGCAGCTATTTTCACCAGAGCAGTAAGGGGAGAGTCTGTCAAGAAGACTTTTTTTCCCAGGACACATTTCCATCACTCCTGTGTTACCAGGCTTGTGGGTTCACACCCTGGGCGCTTCAGGTTCCCCCAGAGCTGTTTTCTGCTGAGGCATTGGACGAGGTGGTGCATAGGGGAGACAGGAGGAGCGAGAGCTTGTTGGAGGAGCAGGCTAAGATGAGCACCGTGTGTGTTGGGGAGGATGTCAGCCCCATGTTTGTGTTCAGTGGACTGCCTGCAGAGGTTTGTGTTGGTGCTTGCTATGGAATGTCCCAACCCTGTTTCATAGGCTGAGGGGGAATGTCGGTAGCAGCTGCAGGACTCAGAGTTGGCAGGCCAAGCCCCCAGCTCTCAAGGTCCCTGAACCCATTTCCAGCTTCAGGGACGCAGGCAGCTGCTCTATCCTGCCCCAGCAGCTGTCTGAGCTCTTGCACAAGGCAAGGCAGCCCTGTGGTGTGACAGCAGTCCTAGCCACATGGAAGTGCTGCTTGGCATTCGGTTCCCCAGCCCTGCTGGTCAACCCAACCTCCAGGTGATGACATGCTCCTGTCTTGGAGGCGAGCAGCTGGCTCTAGAGCAGACATGCACTTGCGGATCATTTTTATCTGTATTTCAGGTAAAGAGGGATGTTTAGCAGGTTTTCCCAAGAAATTTCTACGTTTTCATACATTTGTTTGAGCAGCTCTGGTAGCCTCAATCAGGCCATGAACGATGATGATGTATAATTTCCCAGGAATAAGGAGTTTTACAATGAAGTTTTAAAGTTTTTCAGTATTCAGCCTGGTCAACCTGCTGCATTAAAAAAGAAATAAATCTATCATGACTTCTAGTATGCTTTATGTATCTTGTTAGAGAAACTAATGTTTCACTTGTCCAGAACAATTTTTTTCACTTGTCCAAAGATGCGATAACCTCTGAACAAAATATGGGCTTGTTGTCTCTCAGGTATGTGCGTAGCACAGTTGTTTTTATTACTGGGATCTGTGGTCTCCATCTGATAACCTGGAAGCATTGGAGGCTATTATGTTGTGTGGGAATAATCATTTGGCTTTGATGCCCTGTCAGGGAACGTGATCTTAAAAGCATGTGAAAATAGAGCCGCATGCTGGAGCATGTGCCATTTCCTGAGGGAGTGTCTGGGTGGGTGGCATGTGGTGGGAGAGCAGAAACATGGGAGTGCTCAGTTGTACGCAAAGCCAAGTGCCATTCAGTTAAACCCTGACAGAGTTTAAGGTCTGAGGAAACACCATTTGTGCTTTGTCTGGTAGTAAGTTTGTATCTTGGGAAATTACTGGACTTTTCATCTCTTTTGTGGATTTTTTCGTGGTGTCATCATGTGCTCAGTTGGTGGACACTTGGTGCTCTGATGAGGCGTGTGGTCTCTGCTTGCTCCCAGGAAAGCTCCTAAATGGAGGCTTACACAGAGCTGTCCAGAGCTCCTGGACCCCCTGGAGTACCTCAGAGCCAGAGAATCATTAGGAAGGGCCATCAGAAACCTTCTGTCTAAGCCATACCACCACAGAAACAAATTCATCTTCAGCTGAATGTTGATAAGGATCTGCAGGGCAAAATACTTTAGGAAAGTATGAATTTTTTGTTGCTTCCCAGTCAGAATACACTTCATTCCTCCATGTGAAGAGCGATCTAGATGGCTGCCTTATAAAATATCCCTAATAAGAATGATTTAATGGGTTTATTATTTTAGACTCCAGCAACTATCCTACTAAAGATACTAACAGCTGGTGTTCACCATGCTTGGCAGATGACAACCACAAAAATGGGCTTTGCATCATCCTAAAGAGGATAAAAGTTGGGTTTGTTGTACTTTAGCTCTTTTACACTGCCGACTGAAGTTCAGCTCTCAATTGTTGTGTAAATATAGTTTATAGACATGTCTAAAGATCTTTGTTCAACTGTAATCTCTTGATGCTCAAATCATTAAACTAGCTGGGCCACTCAAAGACTCTTTCTGCTGGTACAGAGAGGTAAGGCATCAGTAGCAGAGTCCCCTCACTTCAAAGGCTCTTCTACCCAGCTGCCATGAGTGTGAGTGCCTGCGAGCTCTGATTAGTCCATGCTAAAGATATGTCAATGTTGACCATATTTGCCAAGATAGAAATAGCCTCTCTTCCTGTTTCCACATTGCAAATTCAGGAAACACTAAGATGCTTTATGTTTGAGTTGTTGCAAACTGCTACCAGTCACCTGTTTCTTCCCACTTGTTCTGTAGTCACACTTCAGAAATTAGGAAGCCTCCCCTTTGTATAAAGGAAACAAAAAACAATACTTGAGGCACATTCGTTTTTCTTCACACTGCTTCCCAAACATCAGAAGCACTTGTATAAATTGGCCAAAGGTCTAAAACCACACTGATCAACAACTTAAACAACCCCAAGAAAGAGGCATAAAGGTAAAAAGACCCCAAAACACCCAAGACAAACCACAACACAGAATAACAACACACCAATTTTACGTGAAATGTTTGGGAGCGTTAATCTGGTAAAATACTGGCGAGACATTCTCCAGTACCTAAGTCTCTGGTTTACTTAAATTATTAATTCAAACACATGGTCACCATAAAGTTTAATTTCTGCTATATCATTCCTTGCTTATTAGGCACTGGAATGATACAGTCATTCAGGATGGATACACAGTTCTAACCTAGAGTTTTACTATGCTGAACTGCATGTACAAATTTCTTAAGCTTGCAGTGTTATGGAAGCCCAGAGAAACAGTTTCCTTCCTTTTTATTTTATTTAAAGATTGCATATTGTAAGTAATTTTTTAAAATCCAACCTTTTTATAACACCTGTGACAGGAGCAAGTTCTGTCATTCATAACTGGCTATTAAAAGAATTGCAGCACTGTATAAAGGATTTAAAACAAGAATGAGGAGAAAGAGATAGAAGGAAAAGGATGGTTTCATTTGTAAATTCTGTGCTTGAAATGTGGGGTTTGAGCTTGATCCTTTTCTTCAGGGGTAGTGGTAGATCTTTCAGGAAAGTCTTAGTTTGCATTTCATGTAAGTTGTATTGGAGGATGGTGAAATTCATACCAGTGCTGAGCCATCTGCTACTTAACGTCTGGGAATTCTAAAAGGTCAGGACACTGCGGATGCTGCAACGTAAAATGACAAGTTAGTGACTAGAAAATCCCCTGGGCTGACATCAGCAGAACACTTCTGTTTTCTCTGATGATCTGTGCTATTGCTGTCAAACAGGTACTCCCTCCCTGCTTGCCCCCGCCCCAGCTTGCAGCAAAATGACAGAGCAGATATGCAAATGCAGATGTGCAAACTTTGCTGCAGATGTAGAGAACAAAATTGGCAGAAGACTGCAGAACCTTCGCTGATGAAGCCCAGGGCTCCTGGTAATTAATTACCAGCTACAGCCTGAGAAGTTCCTCAAAGAGGTGCTTAGACACATCTTTCCAATTAAAGGGGAACTGGTACAGTTTATTCTGCACTGAAACACTCAAGTATTATACTCTGTAAAAATTAGCTGCAACGTGACTCCATCTTCAGGCTGACTGTCAGCATCCTAGCAAAGCTGCTGGCATCTCCGTCCTCACCACTTTCCTGTTTGTTATACTAAAAACTAAAACTAACATTTATAGTCTATGTAAAATAAGGACAACCAGAAAATTGTGTGCTGCATCGTTAGACCCTGAGAACAAACCTCAGGGGCTGAAATTCTTCTGTTACTTTTATATTCAGAGCGAGTAACATCTAAAATAACTGCTAGCAAATGACAATGAAAAGAAAACAATGAACGTGATTCTCCAGAATCTGTAAGTTATAAACATCTAGAACTTTCAAAAAGGGTAGTTCCCACATGTACTGAGATATACAAATGTATTTCCTACTTCTGTCAATGACAATTTTCAATTCCCATGGTGAATCTTGTCAAATGTCTCTCTCAAAAAATATTTCCACTTTCAATACCCTGTGAAAACAGTCTGAGCTGAACTTTCACAATATTTGAGGAGAGCACAAGCGCTAAATTCTGAGTTTGCAATGTATATGCACACCAAGTGCATTCCTTTTTTAAGAGCTCTGAAGTTCAAGTAGCAATTGACTTTAGGACCAGTTGGGCTGGGACTCTGTTCCCTAACTCACAAGAGGAATAGGCTGTTTCTGTGCTCCTGCTCCTCCTCCTGCAATGTTTCTTGCACTATGATGTAGCTAACCCTTGGCACTCTACAGCTTGGCACTCCCATGCTCCCTTGGCTGTGTGCCTTTTGACGGTGGGTACTGGAAAGAGACTTCCCCAACTGTGTCATCTTTTCTCCCTCTGCCACCCAGTGTCTCTGCGCACTAGAATCTGGAAGTTTCTCTGCAAGGAAAGTTCCAGTGTGTTTCAAAAGCTGAAGGTTTGCTGGCTCTATTACTCCAGCTGCAAAACCTATTTGCATTTTCCAGGTGCAAATCCCTCTACACTGGGAGGGATTAAGGGGCATGCTGGGCTGCCTTCCCCGTTCTCTGCCGTGAAGTGGGACTTTGTCTTACCATACATCTCCTTCAGGTTATTTATACAGAACCTTTACAATGAAACAATGTTTACCTCTTTCCTGTCCTTAGAAGATCAAATCCTTCATTGATCTTTGTCCAAGGTAATGTGTGGGTTATTAATGGATCCAGAACAAACTTTTTCTTCATGTAGTCAGCAACCAGTTTGGGAACTGAATCTTTACTCTTCCAGCCTGAAAAAAAGAAAAACAAAACCAAAAAACAACCCAGAAAATGCATAATGAAATTAAATGCTTCTGAAAATACATAAAACCCAGGGTAGCTTCAGTTTTTAGACAAGCTTTCTATAGCAGAGTAATAGGATGAAATGTGGCAGCATGGCTTTACCTTGCTAACACAGGGTGCCAGCAGGAAATATGGGACAAAGTGCAGCTATTCCACATATGACAAACCCAGCAGAAGACCAGCACAAATGTCAGTCTTTACAGAATCCAAACTTTCCCCCACATGAAATACTGTTTCAACTTAAATCACGTTTCATACAAAAGCCAGAGTGCTGACATCCATGTTGCTAAGTTGAAACTTGATTGTCTGCTCAAAACTGGGGAGTGGGTGGTGGATGTGTCTCTCTTTTCTTACAAGCACCACTAGATAAAGGTGTCATAAACAGTAGGATGCCCTTCCAGAGGAACCTGATTGTCTCTGCTGTTTTATTCAGGTGTCTTTTGAATACACGGGAGGAACTGGTTATGAGTGAGAAAACCTCTTGTTAGAAACAAGATTTCTGTGGCCTTTGTGTTGAGTGAGCTAGGACTTGCTGAGTGTGGGACTGCTGAGAGAGCTCCAAAAAGAGAAAGAATGGGAAGGGGCTGTTGGCAGCTGGCCAGGGGCTAAGCTGGGGTCTGGCCTCTGTGGAAATCAGCTGACTAGAAGGAAGCCCTGATGTCCTTTAACGTCCTGACTCTCCATCTCTCCTGCTGTCTCTTCCTCTCTTCATTCTCCTTTTTGCACTTGCTCTTTTTCTCCCCTCTCTCTGTCCTCTCTCGCTCTATATGATTTTCTCTTTCCCCCCCCTTTCTCTTCTATCCTTTATCTCCTCTTATCTCTCTCCTTATCTTTTCTCTTCCCCTTTAGTTTTATCCATCCTCCTCCCTCCCCTCCCCCTCATTTTCTTTTTTACTTTTGCTTCTCTCCCTTTTTTCTCATTTCCCCCCTTCTTTCTTCTTTCCTTTCTCTTTTTCTCTATTTTCTGTCTTTTTATGTCTTTATTTCTCTCTGTCTGTTATTATCTTCCCTTTCTTCTCCTTCCTTCCCTCCCTCCTTCCCTCCCTCCCGTGCTGCTTTTTTCCTTCATTCTCTTGCCGTTCACTAACAGTTCTCTTTAATTAATTCCCTTTCAACTTCTTTGTCAGCAAAATAGCCATCAATACGACTTCCAGTAGGACAGCCTTAGCAATTAATTTGATATATCCTGTTTCATTCAAGATGCTTTACAAGTTTCCCAAGGCAGTTAAATCACATCTCTCCAAGTCCTTGCCTCCAAAGACAGAGCCTTTCCAGCTTCGACCAGTGAAGAGGAACATGGGATCAAAAGCGATCTTTTGTGCTGCAGGGGGCACTCCCACAATCACACTGACTCCGTAGTTACACTGGCAACAGGCCAAGGCTGCGGTCTGCGTTAGAAACAGAGGGATACTCAGTGTCAGGCAAGATTTGTCCTTGGGGCACACAAGTTTCAACTCCATCGCCTCCTCTCAGGGCTCTGCTTGTGATTAATGTTTTTCAACTGAAACCGCATCATAAATTGTCCATTGTATCTGCTCACACCACTGTATCTGCTCTCACTGGTTAAGTATATCCTGGCTTTGCTCTTCTCACCCATCTTGTCTAAACTGATATTAGTGATAAGCCACTTCTGGAGAGCAGATAATGGGCTGCGTGAAATGTAGCCACCCTGGTTTTGCCAGGGCACTAGAGTGAAGTCCCCTTTCCTAAATTTCTGAGCGTGCTTATGTCCCTGCGTCTCAGGGGCCCACAGCTGGGCTGAACGGGTTTGAAGTCAGCTCGGTTCTCTCCAGCGGCTCCCAGCTGCTCCTCCTCGGTGCTCGGTGGCCTGCTGAAGGGAGTGCTGATGAACGAATGCCTCGCCTCGCCCCACCCTTCGGTCGCATACCATGGTGTCCGTCCGGCCGATGACCTCAAAGGAGTAGTCCACACCCCCGCCGGTCATTTCCATCAACACTTCCTGGATGGGCTTATTGAAATCCTTGGGGCTGATGCACTCGGTGGCTCCCAGCTCCTTGGCCTTGGCAAACTTGTCCTTGTTGATGTCCACGGCAATGATGCGGGAAGCTCCAGCTGCCTTGCAGCCCATGACAACAGAGAGGCCAACTCCTCCGAGGCCGAAGACGGCACAGGTGGAGCCTGGTTCCACCTATAATCACAACCACGTAAACATGGCACGTTGTTACAGGCTGGGGAAAGTACTGTGCATTTCCTCATTATCAACATGATTTCACTTCAGCCACTTCTTGCAATTTAGAGATTACCTGCTGAGAAGGAATCTGCACATGCATACCTGCTAGTGCAGTAGCAACCTGTACTCTTACAATGCTACGTGTGACTAAGAGAAATTGTCCCTAAAATACAAGGTTTTCATGATATGTCTCAGCTTCAGGTTTAGACACACCTTTTTTTATGATAGTTTATATGCCAGTGGTGGTCAGATCTGTAGTGTCACTCAGGTGGAGACAGTGGCAGCTCTTAAAATTCACATTCATATATTGCTACAACGGTGAGTGTTGCCTGTATGGGTTTCTATGTATTCCTAGACTTCAGTTACAATAAAAAAATGAACTCTTTGCAACATTTTTCTAGGGGTGATAAAGCTGCAGGGGAAAACATTATAGATGCTAATAAGTAATTTTACTGGACTTTGAATTGAAGACTTCTGAGTACCCTAAAAACAGAATCTGAAGTAGGCAAAGGACTAGTATCTTCTTTCTACACTGAACTAAGCAGAGTTTATACCTCCTGGCTGCCGTGCTGACAACCCCCTCGCAGGCTACACAATGTTGAACAGACACCATAAAGTATCAGAAAGACACAATATTTACCTTGGCAGTCTGCAGAGCAGCCCCATAACCAGTTGAAAATCCACAGCCAATTAGACAAACTTTTTCCAGAGGAGCAGCAGCATCAATTTTGGCCACAGCAGATTCATGCACTACTGTGTATTCAGTGAAGGTGCTTGTACCAAGAAAATGGTAAATTGCTTTTCCTTTACAGGTGAATCTGGTGGTGCCATCAGACATTAATCCACCACTTGTACAAAGGCTGTTTGAAAGATGACCAGAAATAATGGCAAGTGAAATTTGTTGTTTGTAATCAGTTTTGGAGAAAGTCAAATCAAATTAGGCTTGTAAGTAATCCAGGAAAACTCACTCAGTTTTACTGCACAGGTTACCCTTGGTGCTTAAGCAACTCTTGCACTCCCCACACTGTGGAACAAAGAGTGGAATAACCTTGTCTCCTAGAAATAAAACAGTAATGACAGAGGATTGAAAAAGGCAAACAAGAAGCATGCAGGTAAAAACATGAAGCAAGTGTATTTTATCCCCAGGTAAATACGTGCTAGGAATGCAGCAATGGTTTTGTTGCCTTCTGCTGCATTTGTAAGATGAGCCATCTCTCTGTGTTTTATATAAAAAATATTGTTAGGCCAAAGTTATGACAACTAATTTTGATACGCAAAATTACAGAACTGAGTCAGACCTATGTCGTACAACCGTGTTATCTACTGACACTGACTTCTGAAGTACTTGCTCAGCAGTTTATTGCATCTTCTGTGCAAAAAGAAGGTAGTAATACAATTTCTTTCAGGAAAGAAACTGAGATAAAAATTGACATCCACTAGGACAGCATTTTGAAGTGCCAAGATAACAAGGCTGTAAACCGTGCGTACAAAGAACGGGGAATTAAGCTTTGATTTGCCAGTCCTTTTGAGCATCTTTGCTACACAGCAGTCCTATTCCTGTAGCCTTGAGCAAAGGTAGGTACAATACTTGTCTGAGAAGCAGTAGCACACACAGTCTAAGCCAGCATCTCTCATTCTCTAGCACGCTTATGTGATTAACAAAGTAGCACATAGCTTCCCAGTGCAATTTTTTACTCCTATGCAATTTCCACAGCAATGGTATATGGTAAATACCTAATAATCTCTAAACAGGTATTTCCTAATACATATCAGTTTATGATTTGTCAGTTTTGAAATGTGGCTAATCCTCGACACACTAAAAGTCAAAGGGAAATTTTTGATTTCACCAAAAAATGAAAAATACCTACAGAACATTAAATGCCCCTACTGCCTCGACCCTGAGTTAACTCAGAACAGTGCTATGGGCTTAGTGATGATTTTGCTAAAGAAATGTTGCACAAGTTGAGCCTTTTTTTCAGAACTTGGAGGTATAAATTAAGCAGCATCTGAGAAGTGTGATTTTGAGCATGTATGTGTTCAGGCCTGCTATTTCAGCTCACCTGGAAACACAAGGCAGCTAGAATTAGAGAACAGAGAGTTTTATGAACCCAGACATAAGAGAAAAAGCAGCTAGGGCTGTCACTGACATTTGCAATATGCATATTTGTTCGAAGTTAAAGCAGAATTCTCTAAAAAAATTTTATGTTATACATACCAACGTGCTTTGGACAGACTTCATACTTGTCAGTATGGACAAAGACACTGGAAGTGCAGAGGTGTTAAAAGTGGGCTACTCAGGTATTATACCAAACTGCCTGGAAACCGAGTGATTCTATGTCGAATTTTTTCACTGCGCATTTTTCCTTAATAATTTAGCCCTTGTTAGAATCTTTTCGGTCCTATAAAAGTGTTGAGGAGTCCCATCTCATCTTGCAGCAGCTGGCTGAAAATTGTCATCTTTTACTGACTGTCCACGCACTGTGGTTCAAAGAGAAGGTAGAGAGAGGAGCAGCTGGTCCAGATGAGGGTCCTCAGAGCAATCCAGCCCTCAGGGAGCAGTGCTGCCTCACCTGCATTGGGGCTGGCCACATGCAAAGCCCGCAGCAGGGTGGGCACCCCAGTTGTGCCCTGACGCTTCTAAAGTGAAGTAAGACCTAAGTTCTGGTCAACTGAAGTCAATGGATTACTTAGCTGTTAGGAGAATTAAAAGATGCTTTGACCTGTTTGTCATCTAGTGCTTTGCTTTGCCTTATTCTTGAGAAAGGTGATCTGTATAAACTGTGTTCAGAGAACCTGCAGCTAATGCCTGATTTCAGATGAACAGCAGCACAGACTCCACGTTCTTAGTCCCACGACAAGAAAAGCACTATGTAGGTGGAGAGCAAGCTGCAGATGTTTTTGCCAAAAACCAAAAGAAACTGAGTAGAAAATCTGGAAGTAAATCAATACTGGGGACACAGAAAGGTGTAAACAGCAGGTTTATATCCTTTGAGGTATCCTTGAAAAAACTGAAATTGGAATATTTTCCCGTGCGGTAAAAATACTCATGAATGTAGTAATCTTTGACTTAAGGAGGAGTCTGGGAACTCAGCACAGGGTTTGTTTTCAGTGCTGTTTCATACCTGGTTTGACTGAAGTCACTCCCTTCCCAACACTCTCCACAACACCAGCTGCTTCATGCCCAAGAATTACTGGAAAAGGTGTAACCAGGGCCCCAGTTACCGCATGGTCATCGGAGCGGCAGATCCCAGTGGCCACGATCTGATTCACAGGAAAGACAGGAATATTTCTGCATTTAACCAGGTCAGCTCATATGCAGAAGTGAAACGATATTCTAGATTTGGAGAAGCCACTTGCTTCTCTCCAAAATCCAATATGCACAAAAATCTGCAGGTAGAGCAAATTTAGTTGTCTGATTTAAGACTTTCATGGTATTTATTGGTCTTTCATCTACAGGACAAAGCTCCTTTACAAATGTTTGCTATGCAGCACTGAGCTCTATAAGGAGGGAGTCTGATGGATTTTCTGTAGAAGCAATGTTCTAGGAATACAGTTATATAGGGAGAACAGAGTAAATGAAATTATTCCTAATATTTATATCTAAACACTTAGAAAGAAATATGTGTAATATTATATAAATATGACAAAATGATGTAAATACAAATTAACCATCACATATTATTTATAAGCATAGAAATATTGTTTATATTTTATGTTTATTATATTTAGATTATATTAAAATATATAATAGATATTTTATATAAATTATGTATTACACAGTGGTTTTCTATTCTAGAGAAATACATCATAATTATATTATCGTACTGTGTATATATTTAAAATATTTGTATATGTAACATTTAAAAAAATTTAAGCTACGCAGTGTTTTATATGACATTTTGCCTTTTCTTGCAGCTAGAACACCACTATTTCTTTTGAAACACTCAGGTATGTGTTTACAACTTTTATTCTGACAAGTGGATTTGTCAACCCCATGAGAAGGTTTTCCTCACGTGCGTAACACTTGAAACTGCTCAAAAATTAAGGTAGCTGCTGAATTCCACTGAGGCCAATATCCAGATAAAAAAAGGAAGCTCCACGGCTTAATGAGCTATTTCCTAGCAGAGACTCAAACAAAGTAAAATAAATTTTCTTGCTCTAGTTGCATTTTTGCCTTGTACTGTAATTTTTTCAGCCTATTAGGAAAACAGATGTCAGTAAACAAAAATTACAATCCTGAAAAGCTTTTTTTTTTTTAAGAACCTCATTATCTAATTAAGGACTTTAAACATGTTCCATCGTTGCTCACTGATTAGTAACTGCTTTCTAGTAGAATGTTGTCTTAGTTTGAAAAGACAGGTATCTGCTGGGGAAGGCAGGAGCCTCCCTTGCAAACCCCCTCCCTCCGAATTATTATAATTTTGAAA
>VXBQ01011397.1:40628-97985 GCA_013400175.1 Phainopepla nitens | reverse complement strand
AGAACGGCAGGGGGCAGCAGCGGGCGCGGGGGCGGCGCCGCCCGGGCCGGACCCGGTCCCGGTCCCGCTCCTCTTCCGCCGGCCCGGCCCTGCGTTCTGGACCGGGAGTTTGGGCCCGTTCCAGTAGTTCCGTCTCTGCGTGCTGGGGTTAGTGACCCTCTCGATCGTGCCTCGGTTTGATGGAATGGCCGGACTGGTTGCCTTGGGGTTTTTTGATTTGTTTTGGGGTTTTTTTGGGTTTTTTGATGGGGTTTTTTTTTGGTGATTTTTCATCGGCTACATGCCATTAGGGAAGGGGTAAAAGGCACGTCTTTGTCGAACATCTGTATCTGAAACTTTAAAGTGAAGTTACCTTTAAGACGTTACTCTCGGAAACGCGAAAACCGGTGAGTGAGAGGAAGAGTGCTTGATGTTTTGTCAGGGTGTGTCACCGGCCGTGTGAGAACCTGAAGTGTAGAACTTCGTGGAGTTTTCTGGTGCTTTAAATTCAGTGCTGAGTAAGATGTCCCAGGACAAGATGAGAGTCTTAAGTTGTGCCAGGGGAGATTTAGAAGCATTTCTTCACAGAACGGGGGATTAGACATTGGTATGGTGGAGTCACGCTCCCTGGAGGTGTTTAAGGAAAGACTGGACGTGGCAATTAAAGCCCTGGTCTAGTTGAAAGGGTGGTGTTCAGTCACAGGTTGGACTCGATGATCTCAGAGGTCTTTCCCAACCTAATTGATCTATGATATGAGATGGCAGTCTGATCGGTGTTTAATAGTGTAACTATAAATACATACTGCTGGTTTTTTATCAATAAGGTTAAAATGTATTGCAGGATAAGTTCTCATGGAGCCATGCCTTGCTTAATCTGACCACTATAACTGTGGGTGTAGCTGCTTCAGTTTTCATTAATACTGAACTTTTCTCTTCAGTTCTTTGGTTTCTTCCCTGCAAGTAACAATGTGGGAGGAAATCAAGGCTTACTTGGATCAAAAGTTGGATGTTGTATTGTTTCTTTATCAGGCTGTTTTCTTATTACGACAGATAGGCACAGACATTTCTGCTTTATACCCACTGGAGCTCACAAACTGGAAATTCAGACTTATTTAAAGCAATTGCTTAATGTATTGCATATAAAATGAATGAGTGGGATGATGTATCCTTGTATACTCAGTACCAGGACTGCTTAGGGCTCTGGAATGCTGCTTTGCTCTGTTAGCGCTATACTGTTGCAGGACTACACTTCCCAGTGTGCTCTTCACTGCAAACAGGACATGCTGTGAGGCAGCAGGCAGTTGCCCGAGTCAGCGTGCTAGGTGTGAGGTGTGATACTCCTGTACCAAACCACAGCTGTGGTTTGAGGATGCAAAGGGGGCTCAAGTAGTCCTGACCACTGCCCTGACCTCGTGTGTTCTCCCTGCCCCGAGACATCCACGCGTGGTTCGAGCCAGCCAGGTTCAGATTTGTCTGGTGACTCCCTCATTCGGTGACCAAATCATTTTGGTCACTTGGCTCTGCATTTGTTTTGCTGGCGCCGAGGGAGCATGGTGTGGGATTGGGCACGAGCAGGTGGGGGAGGCAGCAGCGCTACTTTTGGAGTTACACTGGTTTGGAGTCTTCGTTGAACTGTTTGACCCAGCCATGGTGGGGCTGCCCTGAAGTGAGCCTGAACCTGTGTAAGTCACACAGCTGCACACACAGAGATTTCATTTGGGTTATGGAGAGGTCCAGGTGCGCTGGAATTGGTGGAAGTGTTTGTGTGAATTGGCAAGTGGGAGGAAGGAGGTTCTCCCTGTTCTGGAAGCAGCGAGCTGTTATGTTGTCTCTGCTGAATGCTGGAGTTGTTGCACTGACCTGGGGGAATCACACAGGCTTTGGGGTGCTGTGCTCAGCCTCACCCTGAGAGAGCACCCGGTGGAGGACGTGGCAGGGCAGAGGAGAAGGGGCACGAGCTGCTGAAGTGTAATTCACTCTCTTACACTCACTTTGTGCTGGTACTGGATTGCTTCTGTGTCTGTACTGGGCTCGGATTAGTACCCAAACTGACGCACAAAAATCACGTGGCTGCAGAAGAGAAAAGGGGAATGCACAGGCTGAGCTATTGGTGAGATACTGGAGCCTGGCTTTGGGTCGGTTTTGGATCCAGGTGTGCTCTCCCCAGCCTGCATCCCAGGGCTGCAGTTCTGCAAGAGTCTGGACTGACCTCAGGCAGTTTTGACGCCGTCCTACAGCTTCCCCATGCCACTAGTAATCTGTGTCCAGTTCTGCACTGAGCTGATTCTCAGCACTAACTAGCTGAAAAGAAACACTCAAAAACATTTTCTGGAGCTCCAGTTTACTGAACCAGTTCATCCCAAATGCCGTAACCAAAATAAGACTTGAGACTGTTTTGAATAGCTTCTAAAGCTGTGCAAGTTTTCCCTCAGCTTTGCTTTTGATCAGTCATTTTTGTTCTGGTGATCCTATGGGAAAACTAGTTGCACAGTTTTGCTCTGCTTCCCAAATTCAAAGGTCTGTTGCTTTTTGTAGGGCTATTAATAATGAAACCTATGTCTATTCACTTGCTACCTCAGTTGTCCAGAAGAGCTGAGACTGGGGTTTTTGGTTTGGTTTTTTTGTGTCTTAGATTTGCTTTAGGTCGCTGTCTTGTTGAGGAAAACTTTCTTGCAGCTATTGTTAATTAAAAAAAAACAAACCAAAAAAACAAGGCAAGCCAAAATGTAGGTGTTTGAGTTCTTAAAAAATAGTAAAAAAAAAAATAATCATAAACTGTATTTTAAAGGGTGAGGTCTGTTGCCTGTCTGTACTAATTGTATTTGTGCTTCAGTTGTTGAATGGTGCTTCTGACTATTATTGACATGCAAAGAATGCTCAGAAAGTGTTAATAGGTGTAATAAATTTAGAACCAAGTAAATGAAACTTGAGTTTTCATTTTTAATAGTACTGTTGGAAGGAAATGCCAGATACCTCAGTGAGAGGTACCAAATGCAATTGAGCTAAATTTTGGTATTTGAGGAAATGTGCCTGTCAAACTACCATAACAGAATTGCTAAAGGCAGTGTAATTTAAAGAGTAGTGCTGTTATTAGTAAAGGGTTAAAACGGAAGTGTGGTCATTTATATTGAAATACAAAAGGTCCCTTGGAAGCTCTAACTGTGCTGGTAAACTTCACGGTTATAGGTAAACCTGAAGTCCTGAGTGGTCCAGGTGTGCTGTTAGATTTTGATGGCAGAGCTCTCTAGCAGGAGTTTGGAAGTATGTGGTGGTGTAAGTATATTTGAGTGTGTCCTTGAATGGGAAGATCGTGTTCACCTCTGCCTTTTCTCCCTCAGTTCCTAAGGGACTTGTCAGTATCAATCTGATGTCGAAAGCAGGGAGAACAAATCACATTGGAAGGTGTATTAAATACCACATGGTGATGGTTAGTGGTGCATCTCTTGCTCCCTTTCAGGTTTTCTGTTGGCATTAGCAGCTGTGATATTCATGGGGAGAGGAATCCTGGCTGTTGTTTCTGGCGTCTGATCTCCTGTCTGAAAAGCAGTTTTTGGTACTGGGAGAAGGAATCAGTCACAGAATGGGTCAGGTTGGAAGGGACCTCCGTGGGTCCTCTGGTCCAACAAACCTCCCTGCTCAAGCAGGGCCATCCCAGAGCACATGGCACAGGACTGTGTCCAGACAGATGCTGAATATCTCCAGTGAGGGACACTCCACACCTTCCCTGGGCGATCTGTTCCAGTGCTCCTTCACCCACACAGTAAAGTGGTTCTTCCTCGTATTCAGGAGGAACTTCTGTGCATCTCTTTCTGCCCACTGCCTCTTGTCCTATTGAGTAGAGGCTGAGGAAGTACACTTGCAGTCTTCGAGTGTGACGTTTAGCTGATGCTAGAAAATAGAGGCAGCAGTAGATGGAGACAAAGGTTTTCTTCCTCATTAGGCTGATGAGCCCAAACAAATAATGATTTTTCACCAGTATTTTGCTACACATCATGAAATGACCTGATTTTGCTTGAGGAGGACTTACATTGCTGTCAATATCAATGTATTTTGGAGCAGAACAAAGTATTTTTCCTCACGTTTAGTATAGTTTGGGTATCATTCTGTGGGCATGTTGCTTCTTACCTTTGCAGTGGTGTCTTATTGTCGTTGGTGTTATTGGTGAAGCAGAAGTGTGTTAGTACACACAGTACTCACCCTGCCCAAACAGCTCTTGTGAAAGATGGATGTCCTTCTCGGTGCAGAGAACGCCTTTCCTTCGGCCCGCTGTGGCTGCTGTACCTGGCGGTGGTCACAAAGTACCACAGTAAGCATTTCTCCCAGACTGCTGGTGCAGTACAGGCTCCATCTGCAGTCGGACTGCGTGGTCACTTCATTCACCTGAACTGCTCTTGAGCTGGAGCACAGCGCAGCAAGGAGTTCAGTCCTGGTGTACAAAGACACAGAGGCTGAATTTTGTGCAAGTCTTTAATGTAGTTTCTGTTTTAATGCTTTAATTACCAATGTTACGAAAACATGGTGGAATGGGGGTTAATTAGAGTATATAGACCTGGAAAGTTAATAGATTGAGAAGTAAGAAAACCAGAGTTTGAGAGTGGGTTTCTTGTATGTCGGAGTCAGTGTCAGATCATCGCAGGGTTTGTCGGACAAAAGTTCGAGTGGGATGCTTAACGAGGAAGTTTAAGAGGCTTGTTTGATTGGTTTTGAGGTTTTGTTGGGTTTTGGGGTTTTTTTAGACTTATGTTATCATAAACTTACATGTGTATGTTGTCAGGCAAGCTCTGTGAATTAAAAAAGCCTATCCAAGGGTGTTTTGGAGGTACTTTGTAAGAAGGGCTGTGTCTGCTTATAGTTGAATGGATAGAATTAATCTTAAGGTTAAAGGAAATCCCTTGTATTGCTGGCAGCAAGAAAATTCTTTGCCCATTGAAACGATCTCAATTCTTTTTCTTGATATTGATGCAGTAACTAAGCCAGCTTTTGCTCAGTGTGATTCTGTTACACTTTGTTGATAGTGTTTACTGCTCTTCTGTAACAATTTTTAAAAGGTTCTAAAACCTGCCAATTTCTGGGTGATATGTTCTAGTAAGATGCTTGAGCCAATGCATCTGTTAATATACATTACACTCATCTTTACTGTGTTTCCCTAATTGCCTGAACCTTCTGCATCTTTGTAGGTAACTGAATTACAAATCACCTGGCCATAAACATTTCTTTAGCTAGCTGGATCCACATAGGTATCTAACAGAAATCTAGTCATTTACTAGTCTTACCTGATGAGAAAAAGAATTTCTACAAAATACAGTATTTCAAGCATCTGTTAGTTTGCTGTGACTTTCTTCCACCAGATTGAAATGTGTGTTACAATGGCCTGTTACCAGCTGTGAGCAGAGCATTGATTTTTTTTTTTTTAATAATTACAGTAAAGTGAAAAGGCACAATTTATTTCTTTGTGAGGAAGCAGTAGGGAGGAGGGTGAATTAAAATCAAGAGAATGAATTACTAATGCATAAATGCAATTGTAAAATAACTGTGTAAATCAGATCTTTTCCTGCAAGTTTAT
The DNA here is from genome assembly GCA_013400175.1 of Phainopepla nitens. Taxonomy (NCBI): domain Eukaryota; kingdom Metazoa; phylum Chordata; class Aves; order Passeriformes; family Bombycillidae; genus Phainopepla; species Phainopepla nitens. The sequence goes on along the minus strand of VXBQ01011397.1, from coordinate 92,443 downwards.
ACAGAGTGAGACACAACTGTGTACAAAAACATTATTAGCTTTCTTATAATTATTTATGCAAAATACATTGAGACTGCAGACAAAAACTAGCATGTGCTTTGCTAGACATTTATGTACTGTAAAATTTCAACTCTACTTGTGACCCCACTTCATAGTGGCATGTTGAACCAGGTGTGTTGTGACTGGTTTGTTTTGTAGTATGGAACAGTAAGAGTAGTAGCCTGGGTCCTCTAGGTCATTATTGAGGGTTTCTTGAACTCTGATTTTTGAATAAAGATTTAATCTTTCCCCTAAGCCCATTCCAAAAATGTCCATTTTCTGGTGGGGTTTTTTCCTTTGTTTTCCTGAACTCTGCTCATCTTTAGTTCTTGGAGGATGCTGGTAAAATGGTCTTTGCTGTGGAGTTCCTAATAGGTTCCAGGTTTTATGTATTAGGAGATACAATCTTAATTGGCTGTGTATTTGAAAATACTCTGGGTCTGGAGTCATATAGCTCTGGGCACGTATATCCATGTGTACATCTGCTTGTACAGGTGTAGCCATGGGTATAGCCCAGCTCTTAAAAATGAGCTGTCTTTAGCAATTTACCAGCTTTAGAATTCCGGCCTTGCTGCCAGATGCCATTGTAAGGTGTAGGACAATACTTCACCTGTTCACCGGTCCGTTTACTGGTGCTAATGAATGGCTTCTCTTTCTTCCTAATGCAAATGCAGATTGCCATCTTTTCTCCCACCTTTCCCCACTTTTTCTTTGGGGGGACGGGTTGGGGTGTGTTTCAGTTTTCTTTTACCATCGTTATTATTGTCGTTGTTGGGGTGTTATCATTATTTTTTGTTAAACCCTGTGTCTTGAAAACAGTTTCCCGGTAAGTTCTAATTGTGTTGATGTTTTGCTTCCAGCAGGAGTTGGAACTGAATTTATTCATCCACTTCTCCAAGCCTTTTGAAAAGTGACTAAATGCAACTGAGTCAGATTGTCTGTGGGTATGAAGTGGCTGGGAGAATCCAAGAACATGGTAGTGAATGGCCGGAGAAGTGGAAGCAAGTCATCTAATGACCACGCGCAGACCAAATTGCAGCATGCAGGAAAGGAGAACCCAAAGACGGGCAAAAATGGAGTTGAGAGAAGATCAAGCAGATGTATGTACATGTTTCTACTGCTGAGTGCTATGATTCACTTCCTAGTTTGCAAGCCAGGCTTCTGGCTTACCTTAATTCATGAGGGAGCTCAACATGGAGCTAACATCAGGAATATTAGTTATGTATGTATTTTCTGGATGTGTTAACACCCTTCAGGAATATAGATCTCTTCAGATCAGTTTAAAAGTCAAGTAAGAATAACTGGATGTAAATTAATTTTGAACTGTTGTAATGAGAAAATGCATGATTGGCACTAAGTGACAATGGTGATTTGAAGTGGATAGCATAATTTGAAGTACTTGCCCAATTTTCAGTGAATAAACTTGTAGAAGTAAACCCCATTTTTTAATCAAGTCACTTACATCTATAGCCATTTTGCAGTGGTTTTAAGGAATATGGAGTCTTACTTTTGCCATTGGTCTGGGATGAAGGATTAAATGCAAGTGAAAGTCCTTTATTCAGACGTCATTTAAAGTTCTTTATTCTGCTTTATTCTCCAGGTATTTCATCATCTTCCTCAATTGTTCTGTGTTTTGCCTCCAGCCTGTGTCTCTGTCTGTCCCAAAATGTAGCTGGGCTCTGTAATGTTCTTTAAATGATATTTAATTTGTGCTCTCCTATTTGCAGGTAGCGGAGCATCAGGATTTGAGGGTCAAAGTCGTTATGTGCCTTCCTCTGGAATGTCTGCCAAGGAACTCTGTGAAAATGATGACCTAGCAACTAGTTTGGTTCTTGATCCCTATTTAGGTTTTCAGACACACAAAATGAATACTAGGTAACTTGTCTTTATTTTTCTAGAAAAGAATTCATCTTCTTAGTTGATGTAAGTCAGCAAAAACATGGGTGTTGTGCATGTTTTGGTGAAAGTGGAAGAATGCAAATGTGTGAGTAGCTTCTGTCTTTAAAATGGTGTTGCATGTGAGTCTGGAACTCAGCACTACAAATGCAGCCTCTCACAGTGCTCCATCATAGGTCTTTCCATTAGTCTGGTGTATTTGTGCTGTAGAACAGGTTGTGGTAATAGGCACCATTTTCTAGCTTAAACAGTTAACTAATTTTACGTTTGAAACCGGTAGTCATTTGAAATCTTTCAAAGGCAGAAGCCAGTGTTTGATAACTCTTATGTTTATTCCACGTGCCTGGATGCTTTTTTTTCCTTCCTTACTCTTAAACATCAGAAGAAGGACATAGCTCCTGAGCAGTTCGGTGTTGGCGCTACTTGATCTGAAGTTCTTGCAGACCCTTGCTGAAGGAATTGCTACTCAGACGTGTCTCTATGGATGAGATAAATGAATGTGCCAGCTGGAAACTTGCTTACCAGAGTTGCACCTACTTTTGCACTGTTACACAGCTGTCTGAATGCTTTGATTGTGAATTCTGTGTGGTCTCAGGATTTAGCTGTTTGGGCTTCTCCCTCTGTTACAGATGTACCACTGATGATAACTGAGTTCTGTAGATCTCTCTTAAGCTTGTTTGCATACAAGATCTGTGTAGATAGCTCAGTGGGGAAACTTATATAAACTAAGTTTCTAAGGACAGGAATTGTGCACTTACTACTGTGCAATAATAAGAGCTGGAGTTTCCAGGCAGCACATCGTGGGAAACAGACTCTCAGCCCTTCAAACTGTTGCTGTGTCTGTTTTTAGAGAAGGACAGTTCACCTGTGCAGCACAGTCACATACACACAGTATCAGTTAAGCAAATTGTATGTATGCAACAAACTGATTGATTCAAAAATGACTGCTAGATGAATTAGTGTTGTCACGTTACAGAAATAGTTGCTGGTATAGCCTGACAGCATCAGCTGCACATGGAATTGCAGCAGTGTGGTCCTAGTAACTGTAAAGACTTACCCCAAAGAGATCTTTCCTTTTTGCTGGAGAGTGCAACATCCACCTTTAGGAAGGATGTTGGAGTTTTTCTTCTTCCCTCTCTGCTGTTGGTTACAGTAGCGCGTTGTCCAGGTATATATTCTTACAGTTCAGTTTGAAGTGTCTTTGTATTTTCATCAGTTAATCAAGCTAAGAATATATGCTGAAAGGATTTTTTTTGTTTTGTTGCTTGAATGATAGTCTGCAGGTTATGCACAGGTTGTTAGTTCTTACACTTTCTACTGTGCAAATGATGTAGTCATTGTTTAATAGTTGGAGAAGGTACTTTCATAGATGTTGTTTTCTGTTGATAGGTTGTCAACTAAAATACTTCTTTAATTACTATTTTGAACCAAAAGGCTACACAAAGGCCATCATCATGTATTTCTTCCTTTCTCAGACTTGGAGAACAGTTACAGGCAGTCTTCAAGGACAATAGTTAATAATCTTGGAGCACTATGGGAAATACTTAGGTGAGGCTTACAACTCCTACCAGATGCACACCTTCTGCCTCTGTCCTACTGTCTTATTGAGAAAGTTTCTCATGTTGTAATAATTAAAGTCCAGGCATCAGCATAGTTCTTGTTTATCTTTTTGGTGTAGTGATGACATCTGCTTGTTACTGCGCTGTGATGCTTAGATTATCTTTTTCCATCTAGTAAACCAGTGTTTCTAGAACTCCTGAGAGCTCTAGAGCTCCTTACTGTTGTTTTAATGGCTTTGAGGGAAGGTGGTGGAAAAGCAGGTATGAAAAAACTGTACTGCTTCCAAAATGCCAGGTGCCAGTACCCAAATATTATGAGGTAGTAGAAATGAAGATTTGCAGCTAATGTTTGGGCATCTTCTGCTTCAGTGCTACGGAGTGATATTAATTATAATGTTCCTGTATGGAGGTGTGCTTAAAATAAATCAGCCATATATGGTGGCAAGCAAAGATTTCCTGTTCCCTTGTTCTGATTTGTTTGAGGGTGCCCTGTGAAACTGTCTGTGCCACCCTTCTGCTGTGCTGTGTTGGAAACATGAAAGAGGTTTGTATTTTTGCAGCCCATTTTAAGTTATGATCACTTTCTAAAGTTCTACTTCCTATTACCTCTGGAAGCCAGGTCTGTACTTTTGTATGCATGAGTGTCTTCTCTGTAGGCAGTTTTTCTACTTCATTCTTCCAGTTGAAGAGTTCGTAAATTTGATTTGTCCAGAGTATATTGATTGAAGAAAAAAAACCCTCATAGTAAAGTATCTAGATTGATGTTGAAATGTCCTTGTTTTCCATCTTCTTTCTATTGAGCTAATGATCTTATGGTAGAGTGGTGACAAGAACATGACTGTTACTTTACTTTCTGGGTTTTTGTGTTTTGGTTTGGAGGTTTTTTCTGGGTGTATGAAAATAAAGTCCTGCAGTTTGTGAACGCCCACCATCTAGGGAATAGGGCTGTTGGCTCTGTAAACTGTCAAGTCAGGAATGTCTGAAAGAGCTGAAGACTGTTTCATAAAACCTTACAACTGAATCTCCTAATGTGTTTGTCCAGTGTGCCTCCAAAATGTCTTCTTTTCACTAGGGATTTGAACGGCAGTATAACATGTAGCTCTGGAAATGTCCTCAGTGGCTTGACCCAGAAGTATGTTTTTTTCATCCTCTTGAATTACCGAGAGAAAGCAGGCTGTTTTCAGAGCTTCCAACCCTCTTTACAGGTCCAGCTGTCATTCTTTCATCAAATTTGTAGCTCTTGTCTCAACAGAATAACAGCTTAGCAGTTAATAAAAGAAACCCCATGTCTTAGAAAGTATGTTCTTGTTAAATGTTGCTGTTCTAAGAGGTTTTGTTGCTTCTTGCACAAATCCTATTGTATCAGCCTTTGTTTGTTTGTTGTGGTAAAAACAAAACTCATTTTGCAAGCTACACTTCCCAGGTTGAAGGTTGACAAACTCTAGAGATTAAAACTGATGCTTGTAAAATGCCACGTCAATTCTTGCCTGTCTTACAATCTCTTATTTTTGGGTGCTTTTCTCTAGACTGAGCACTGAATGTTGAAGTCACAAGCCTTAGTGGCTAATCTGCTCTTTATACTATCTCACATGCAAAGGTGTTACTGCTTAAACCTTAAGCCAGACTCTGATCATATTGCTGCTGTTACCAGTCACTGTTGTTTCCTGGTTCCCTAAAGCACCAGCATCATGCTGGGGAATACTGAGAGCACTTCCAATGTGTCTCTAAGTTTGCAAATGGTTTAGGAAGTCAGATATGTTGCAGTCTGTTTGCTGCTTTTAGTGAAGTTACAAACAGGTGTGTGATGCGGGTGGTTTTGTCTGATTACATGGGACTAAAGGACCAAGCTTTAAGAATTTCCCTGTTTGCCATTGGAAACATTAAGTGCTTAGGGATGATGTACAGGAAGCTGCTTCTCTTGACACTGCCTGAGCAGCAGTCACTGACTTAGGTGACTGAATTTGACAGGGTACATCACTCTTCATCCCTTAGAGTCACCACTAGGCAGTAGAGACAAAAAGCACAAAGCAGTTCCATGTCATTGCGTTTATGAGCCTGTGCTGCATCTCCTCTGTGTTCTTTAGCTCATTTCAGTATAGTAATTAAAAGGTTCTGTATTCCATCTTGGGTGAGGTCTAGAGGCTGAAAAAATTATGTGGGTTCTGCTAAATAAGGTTATGTAGCCATACAGTTCATCTTCAGTGTTGCGGTGCTATGGAGATACTGGATTAGAGATACACAACTCTTATGTAGTGATAACCTGTTTCAAAGTGAAGCTTTTCCATTCTTCGGACCTCAGTGTCTATGTACTTTACAAAATTGTCTTGTTTGACTTTTACATAAAATCTGATTTTCCCATTTTTTTCTAGATTATTTTTACTGATAGCTTCATTCAGTAAAGTCCTTTACCTTGCTCCTGGTTGTTTTCCTTCACTGTATATAAATCACACAGTGATTACATTGGAACCAGCTGTTTTGCTGTTCCCAAATGTTTTGGATTAAAAAAAAAAAACACCTTAAACAACCATGCCCTGCCCCTCAAACCAACACCCTCCACCTTACTTTCACAGTTTTCTTATTTGTAATTTTAGCTTCAATAAAAAGTGTTACATCTTCAAAACACAGAGTGGCTTGCATCCAGTGGTCATGTTAACTGCTAAATTAGATTTACCATGTGGAGTGTCAGAACAGGATTAGAGGATAGTGTTAGGTTGTTGATTTGGGGGGTTTCTTGTGTCCCCCATATTTATTTTAAAAAGTACTTCTTTGCTAACTGTATTAAGGAGAATAAAATTGTGTGTCTTAGAATTTTCTCTGTTTTGGGCTATATTGGAGTTTTAACCACACTGGTGTGTATTTAGTGTCAGTTGAAGAAATTTAAGTAATATGGATTACTTTCTTCATTAAAAGTGCTGTTTTGAAATTTGGCCTTTAAAGAACATGAGTTTTTTTCTGTATGAAAACACTGGCAATAAATGCAGAACAAGTTGATCGTAACTTGTATAACTGGCTTCGAGGAAAAAATACTCACACTACAGGGTTGGGCAGGGAGGAAGCCAAAATGTATGTTAATTAAGTTGTTTATGCTTATTTTAAATAGATGATTTTCAACTCTTCTTCCTCTGTCTTGAATGCTTAACAGGCTTGCAGTTTTAACTTTTGTGCTCAATCTCTGGTGCTAGGTGAACATAAACTTGCTGTTTTCCAGAGCTGCTTAAATAGAAATATCATCCAGACAACATGCCTGTTGTTAAAAGGCTAATGGGTTGATACAGTTTTGATAAATTCACTCTTCTTGATGTTCCCTAGTCAGAAGTTAAGAAACAAGGTTTGGAAGTAAAACTCTTTATCATGCACTGGTGTGCTGTGTGGAGCTCCGTACTGGATCTCTTGCAGGATCCGTCTATCCTTTTTGTTCAAACTCACTGCTCTCAGTGACTGAGAGGTACTGTGCTTCTGAACTTACCAGAAACTCTCCTTTAACTTCCTTTATAGGCAAGCATCTCACTGACCTTTGGCTTTATACCTTGGAGTTCCAAGAGTCTTTAAGTACTCCTGAGGTAAGAGAAACTTGAGAGAGAAAGAGCTTTGCTTCCCCAAGCCATTTTCCTACGTCTTCTTTGTTGAGACCATGTCAGTTTGCCCTCAATTGGGATGAGATCATCTTCTGTCTGATTTTAAAACTGCAGTAGCCACAGCTTTATCAGATCTTGTTGACTAGGAAAAAATAAGTATTTTCTAGGGAAGTGTGAAAAGTTTCTGTTTTGGAGGTTGACAGGAAGAAGGGCTGATATTATTTCTTTAAAGACACTGTCGTAGCTGAGGTTTTCATTCTTTGTTCACTTCTAACACCTGACTGTCTTGCAGCAGGCTTCATGTCCCATGAGACCTGATCTGTGAAGCTGCTCGTTGGGTTGCTCAAGGAGTCTGTGCCTATGAGCAGATTCAAACACCAGTGTGTCTTGTTTGGTTTCCATGATGGAATTTAATAAAGGTACTGTTCAGAGGAGGAAACCAGAAGTCTGGATAAACAATTCTGATTTTAACTGCCTTTTTTTTTCAGAGACTGGGTTGGCTGGTTTGTTCTGTTGGTTTTCTTATGCTCCTTCTATCTCTCTTCTTAGAACTAGTCTCTTGTTTTACTGATACTTAAAAGTCAGTTTCTTTGGCTCATTTTATATGTATACATTTAGCTTTGGGGCCTTTCAGGCTCTCTTCATGGTGGAGCTCAGAAACAGTTGTGTAGACTCTTCCAGCAGATGTGTAGGTTTTTGGGGTTCTTTTTTTATGTCATGTGTAAATGTGGAAGCCCTGTAACACCAAAATGGTAGTATGTAAGGTTGCTTCTCAAAATCAATTGGCATTTTAGTCGCAAAAAACTAATTAATAAACTAATTAATTATACTCCTGAGAGAAGTGTAGTACCTATCAGCAGACCCAGCTTCTTAAGGAACACTGGACTTCTAGGCTTTCTTGGCTTCTTCAGTGTCTCAAATGAGAAGGTACCTTTTAAAGTATATATGGAGATAGACCTGTGAAAGACTAAAGCTTTCATGAGGAGTCTGGACTGTAGTATTCTGAATTTGCTTACAAACTTTATATGCTCTCAGTGCAATTTACATGTGCTGTTGAACTGTGAACAGCCCTCTAACTCAGGCTCAGGGTGCCCAGTGTCGATCTGTTTCTTCTGTTTCGGAACCCTTGGAGTGAAATGCTGAACATAAGGTTAGTTTCCAGCATCTTTCCATGCACTTGTGAATACTTCTTGCTTGTTTGGATTCCTTTTTATCTTTTCTCATTATCTCTGTCTTGTCCCTGTGTAAGAACATTTTTATAGAGGTGCTGCAGAGAGTCCTTGGTTATAATTTTTGAACCCCTGGATGCAGTGAGTCACGTTCTTTGAAAAACCCAGTTCCTGTGTGAAATGCCTGCCATACAGTCCAGCATTCATCTGATCTTGTAATGTCTTGGGAGTTATACAATCTCTTTATCCCTTTCTTGTTTCCAGCCATCTTTTTAGCCTTTGCAGGGTTTGAGCATACACTAACTGTTCTACTTCATAGGAATGGTGTTACACAAGTTTCTGCTAATCACTTAAATGAATTCCACCAACAGTGTGGTGCCTGAGACAAGAATCCATAGAGACACCTGCTGAATGTGATTCATGGGTGCCTGTGACTCTCAAGGGCTGGGGCCAGGTTCCAGCTACCTAAGGTAGCTGGTCAGGTAGACATCGAGTCAGCTTCTGAGAATAATGTATGGTGAAGGACCTAAAATCTGAGCACTTGGGGCTGTAAGATATGCTTCAAATTGCTAGAAAATTTAGGGTGTTGATTCTTTTTCTGTAGGTCTTGAGAGCCACTGTTAAGCTTAGCATCTGCCCCTCTTTTTTTTTCTGTATTTCTTTTCCACACTGGTGGTTCAGTTGGGATACTGCTTGCTTTAGCTACCCTAGATCAAGCTTCTTGGTGATAAGTAAATATGATGTCAGCACATACATTGCCTGTCTCAGGTGCTAATGCAATTTCAAATGTGATGGCTTTTCCACCCATCTTTGCTCCTGCAGGTCACTTAGCTAAAAGATGGTGTATTTCGACATGTAAAAATACTGTGTAAAGGAGAGGGCAGTCACTCATGTAGCCCAGCAAGAACAGACATAGCTGAAGACCAATTTAATCTGTAAGTCCTGTGGGTTTTTCCCTCGTGTAATGTTTGCAGATAGAGGTGTAAAGGAGATATTACCCTTTCACATTTGAGCCAATTGGTGAGCTCTCTACTTCTGGTGTAAGTGCAGTTGGCTCCTTGTTGGGAAAGTTGTTTCTGGTTGACACTGAAAGTTGAGTGCAAGTCCTGTTCTGAAATTAGTCAGGTTCAGTTCAGGCTATATGATTTTAAATTCCCTTCATGTATGAGGAAGCTCTGTGAGTTATGACTATCAAATCTGGGCAGAGTCTTTCTGGTTTTGGGGGAGCAGAGATATTTGTATGTGTGACTGGCAAGTTGAGGAAGACTCTGGTGTGCTGCAGAACAAAATAACGATTGTGTCATCTCTAGTCTGAGGAGAGTTTTCTTGCATGATAAGGTTTCATCAGCTTGTTAGGTAGTTAGCTTTTTGGGATGATGACACGAGTATATTCTTTAATAAAGAACTTGATTTGAAACTTCGTGGCATGGTGTGTGCTACAGTTGTAAGCAGGCATCTATTCTTGACTGGCTCCTGCTGTCTTATGTGATGTGGTATCCCAGCCAGAAGAGAACTGAACCTGATATCTGCTCAGAACTTCTTACTGTGCCATGTCCTCTGAAAGCCCACAGCTTTATGTTGATAAATTTTGCTGGATTCAAAAAGGTCTAAAAGGGTGCTTAGTTATTATGTCACAAAGAAGTTTTTCAGATGGAGATTTGAGAGATCTGTAAAAGCAGTTGCATGGAACGCTGATAATCTGCTGAAAGTGATTCTGCTCTTGGGAGATCTGTCTTCATTGCATCAGGAGCATAAATACAGCATCTTCCTTCTAAGAAAGGAAATTGAATTCTCATGGTTGTTACTTAGTTCTGATTAGACTGTTAGTATTTTACAAAGTGAAACAAAATCAGGAGGTAACACTTTTTTGTTTCCTTTATACAAGTTGCATGGAAGAAGCAAATCTTTTGTGGTCATTTAAAAGAAGTTACTTGCAACATTCAGAATGCTAAGGTGACAATAAGCCAGTTCCTTGGCAGTTTAAAAAACAGGGTATCAGTGAGGAGGGTTGGTTGAAGTTTCCTTCCAATAACTTCGAGAATTTTTACCCCTCTTGTTTACTTTTGTAATGAAATACAGATTCCATTTGGTAAGTAAGAGGAAATTAAATCAGCATAGTAATGCACTTCCAGCAGCTAGTAATGGGACTTACTCTTACACGTTTACTCAAAAGCTTGTTTAGCAGTGTTGTCATACACTCTGTAAGCAAAACATTTGAGTTGTAAAGAGCTGCAGAAAACTGTTTCACATGATCCTGGGAAATTTTTATCTTTTTGAAGAGTCTCCTGGGATTTAATACCCACACCCCACCTCTGCCCCAAAGCGGAGCATATATGGGTGTTTGCTCAGTCAAAGGCGATTTATTGGGATTTGGCAAAGTCTCTTAACTAATTGCTGCTTTCTCTTGGCGGTTTTGCAGCTCAAAAATGGAGCTTCCACTTCTGGCAGTCATGCAGGTTTTTTCTGTTACTTTTTCCCACCAAAGATATGAAGGGTAGCTTTTCTTAAATCTCAAGCTTTGGGAAGAAGGCAGAATTCTCTGCTAATGTACAGGTGTTTGATTTCATATTTACATGCCCAGGATTTCCTGTTTGGGGGAAAAAAATTCTTACAATTGAACTAACTTGTGGAACCTTAATCTTCCACAGATGTAGCATCTGCTGTGTGTTAGTATTTGTAGATACTTCTTGTGTTGTCATTAAGAGCTGCATTTTATATGAATGCACATGTTAAGCTTGCAATCCACATAAACCCATGTAGTGAATTTATCAATATAAAAAGGCTTTGGGTTTGGCAAAAGTTGGTCAGTGTCTTTACACACTGGGAGTTAAACATTTATATGGGTAGCAAAAGTACTGTGTGCTGTGAATAGCTGAGGAAGAATTGGGAATGACTGATGGTGGACTGGAATAGCTTTTTTTTTTATTTCAGATTTCGACCTATTAAAGGAAGGCAAGAGGAACTCAAAGAGGTGATTGAACGTTTTAAGAAAGATGAGCACTTAGAAAAAGCCTTCAAGTCCTTGACGTCAGGTGACTGGGCCCGGCACTATTTTCTTAACAAGAACAAAATGCAGGAAAGGTTGTTCAAGGAACATGTAGGTGTATTTGTAATTAATGTGCTTTCTCAGATTGTTGAAAGGCAAAGAAAATGTAACAATTTCTTAAGAATGTAGCAATAGTAAAGCAATCAACTGCTCTGTTACATGTTGTTTTATTGTTTTTTAAGAGAAACTTCCTTTGTTTTTTAAAGCCTTACTAGACACCCCCTCTCTGGTTGTTTGTTGTTTTGGTTTTTTTTTTTTTGTTAACTTGCATTGCCTATTATTAATAGAGTGTAGAAAATAAGGGGTTTTTTTCCCCTTCATTGTGTGCTTGTATTATGGTTTGGTTGGGGGTTTTGGTTTTTTGGGGGTTTGTTTTAGTTCATCTTTACTTACAGCCTTTGTAAATCAAATTGGGTGACAAAGGAAGATAAAGGAAAAGGGAGTGGCTTTGTTACCTCAAAACACCCCAGTTGTTATGGGTATAGGGGCTTTCTGTGGGAGAGTTATACCTCCTCCACTTCCCATGTCCCAAATCAATTTGTATGTAGCATAAAGGTTTTTGATCCTCAAAGTTCAAAGCAAAAAAACATAGTATTGTTTACTTAACAAAAAAAAAAAAAGATGCTTCTTCAGGAATGAGTCTTATTGTTTCCAGGTACAATCAAAAGGAATTTGATCTACTTTACAATGCACCAAATCTAGTAATACAAGAAAGAGTTAGCAGAAAAAGTTCTGCTTTGTTAAAGTGGTTTTTAGAGTAACAGAAACACACCTCACCTAAACAAAATGTTTCAACCATCCCTGAATTCAGCATCTAGGTTTATTCTGGAAGTAATATCTTTTTTTCAGAACTTCAAACAATAAAATGGATTCCCATAGATTATTAGGTCTCAGTGGTTCATAAAGATATGAGAAGATTTCTTGAATGCAACTATTCAGTGATTTTAAGAAAAAATTGTCCCTTTTCATTAGTTTGACCTATTCTGTACCACTCCAGGTATCTTTAATTTTCTTAAACTCTTTGGATAATCACATTACCTGTGTGAGGATTTCTGCAAATCACTGTGAAGAAATAAGATCCACATAATATGTATAGTTAAAGGTACAGAAACATTAGAAAATGTATAGGAACACTTTTCAGCAGACAGTATCCTGCCTCAGTGTCCATTTTGTGTGTATGTTTGTATAGTTCACTTTCATTATTTATCTAAGAAGTTCCTCACTGCTTTCATTTTACATGTAACAGACAAGTACTGGGTTTTTTCTTTGTAGGTATTTATTTATTTACGAATGTTTGCAACTGACAGTGGGTTTGAGATACTGCCTTGTAATCGGTATTCTTCTGAGCAAAATGGAGCCAAAATCGTTGCAACAAAAGAATGGTGAGAAATAGTTTACTGGTGCATTCTGTTTCTGTCAATTATTTGAAAGAATCTATAAAAAGATATTAATAAGTGTGATTTAGAATTAAAACTGCAACCAGTGAAATAGATCGTTTTGTACTGTTACTTGCAAATTGAATTTTCTCTCTGTTTTTGCTAAGTACTTGATACAGGATCCCTGCCTCTGGAAGATACTCCTTTGTATATTTGGGTGTATACATATAATGTTCATTATACTTTTTTAATCTTGTTTTCAGTCAGATAATTGTTTTTCTATATACAGGAGTTGTTACCCTTCCGTGAGAAACATGACATTATTGCAGATTTGTTACAGAGCAAATAATTGTAGAAGAAATGAGTTTTTTTCATTTTTAAAATGGATGTTATTTGCATATTTTGATTGTGCAAAATAAATCTCTCCTGGAAACACAAAGCTGGAACCCCAGTGTATTTCCCCATCTCATTTTGGCACATCTGAGTTTTATTATAACCATGTGTGTGCCAGCCCCAGCAGATTCTGGCTTAATTCAGATTTTACAATCCCTTCAGACATAGACACCAGTTGGATGAGCTTTGCTTTGTGGCCAGTACCCATTTGTACCACGCACCTGAGGTGAGGAAATGCAGTGATGTTCACACTGGGATTTAGTGGCTGGACACCCTGCTGGTGGCAACACAACCTCCACGTGCTGTAGAGGAAGCTTTAAATAGGCTGAGGCCAGTTCCAGCCCTTCGTGACCAGAGCTGAAAGTTCCACAGTCATGATACAACCCAAAATATACTGATTGGGCTTTGGTTTTTGGTTTTGTTTGTTTGGGTTTTGGTTGCTGTTGCTGTTGTTTGAATTCACCCCTTGACTGATTATTTGGAGTAGAAGCTTTGCACGTAAATGTATTGAAAATAGATTACCTTTTCATGCTGGAAATCTAGAGTAGCCTGAGAAGTGAGCAAGACAGGAGGGATTCATCTTAACCTTGCTGATACCTGGAAACCTGTTGAGACTCAAAACTGATGAGAGATCTCAGGGCACTCTGTCAGAGGAGAAATTTGCACTTAAAAGGCTTTGCTCCTAGTTCATGTCCTTCGTGTACCTTCAGTATCTCAATGTTCATCTCTGTCAGAGTAATCTGGCCAAAATATGGAATGGCCTCTCTGAAGAGCAGTGGAAACAATGCCCGTGCATGAAAATGGAAACTCAGTGCTCCTCCTAGGCTGAGCATTCAGTGCCTCTGCACTGCTCTAGTCATGATGGCATGTTGGCTGTCTGCACACAAAGGCTTTGTGTCAGTTTTTGTAGGTGTCATTTCCCCCTCCTCACTCTATTTCAAGGACCAGCTTCATGCTGAAGAACTATTCCTGAGAGAGGAAAACATCTTGCTTGAATTCCAGCCTTTGTTTTAGTCACTACTGGGCCTCATTTAAAAAGCCATGGAGCTCTAAGCATTTTCATTATGCTGGGTTTTCCTGGCCACAGGAAGAAGTTTAGGAAACACAAGCAAGAGCAGCTGTAGGAAGTCAAAATTTCTCAAGTGGTGATGGGGAGGGAGTGTACACAAATGAAAAGATCTTTCTTTTCATTTTAACAATTGCAGAAGCTGAAGTAATCAACTCTTGCAATTTCTTGCCTGCAGTCTCAGGAAATTGTAGAAACAATAGTGGTAATTGTTTCTGACGTTACATTTGATGTAATTGATTCTATAACAACTTTTCTTTCAGTGAAATTATTTTGTAATTTTGGCACATCTTATTCTGCTACTCTTTTTACATTAAAGGAAACGAAATGATAAAATAGAATTACTTGTGGGCTGTATTGCTGAACTATCAGAAATGGAAGAAAACATGCTGCTGAGGCATGGGGAAAATGACTTCAGTGTCATGTATTCCACACGAAAAAACTGTGCACAGCTGTGGCTTGGTCCTGCTGCATTTATCAATCATGGTGAGTATTAAGTATAGGAAGCATATTGAAGGCCGTAAGAAATTCAGAAGTGTTGTATGTGAGCCAAACGAGAAAAATGTCTGAATGTGGCCTGCTGTATTACTGTAGGACAAAATCATATTGGGATTTTCCCAGCCAGAGCTGATCAGCTGTGAAACTCAGAGAAGGCTCTAGGAAGTGATGGCTTCTTCTTTGAAAGAGACTTTGGAACTGGCAGCCAAATTAGTGGAGTATATTGTGGCTTACCTTGAATTCTTTGTGAACTTAGTCAACACTAGCATCTTTATTAGGTGAACTTCTTGTGGCTATTTAACTTTTTGCACAGAAGCTGATTGTGTTGCATTTGTGTGCCAAAGGAAGAGCAGGTAGGATTTAAGATGAAGCTGTTTACCCTAAAGAGAAGGGAAGCTGGACATTTGTGATAGCATAGGGAAGAGCTCAGAAACACAGCTATACCAAAGCAGGAATCTTTTGATGTATGGCTTTGTGCAGTACTAACTTAACTCCCAGTATTTAGTTGAGATTCTGCAGTCATTGAAGTCAAAGTGAATCCTTACTTTAGATATCTACAACTATTCATGTTTCAGGTCTTATCCACAGTTAATTGACTTTATCTTTTGGACCTTTTTCAGATTGCAGACCTAACTGTAAGGTAAGCAAGAAATTATAAATAAATAATGTACCCCACTTTTTATTTCTTTGCCCTTCCAACTTTTCTTCCCCAACTGTTTTACTTTTATTTCTTACTCAGATACTGTGCAGCCTTAATGATTAACCTTTTTTTTTTCCCTTCCTGCCATCTTCTTCTCCAGTTTGTATCAACGGGCAGAGATACAGCATGTGTGAAAGCTCTGAGAGATATTGAACCTGGAGAAGAAATATCTTGTTACTACGGAGATGGGTTTTTTGGAGAAAATAATGAGTACTGCGAATGTTACACCTGTGAAAGGTATGCATTGATGTAAATAGCTTTCAGATGGAATTGGGCATATTCATGATCTGTTTTGTGAAACTGAAAGTCCTTGATTAGGAGTACTCAGATTTTTGGACACAAAATAATTGCTTCCTACCTATTTGCTGTAATGATTTTTTTATGTTATTACAGAATGGTGATGATTCCTGAGAACTCTGTGTTCTCTTAATCTTTTGATTCTCCATTCTGGAGATTATCCCAGAATGACATAGAACAAAACAGGGGTGTAGATTCTTAAAAATATTTGTACTGAATAAAGTAGAATTGGAAGGAAAAGCAGTTACAGCTTCTACAAGACCATTGTGAACGGATCCCCAACTTTTGCTCTTCTTTGCCCTTGATAAAGCAAATTCCATTAATGGTTTTTTTGTGGACCTGAAGTACTCTTCTGCTGGGAATGGGCAAAGTAGTTTTTCACTCAGTGTTGTTAGATCTTGGGGGTTTGTGTATTTGTAAACATCTACTGGTTTGGACAGTGTTTGCTTCTCTCTGTCCTTCACTCAGTATTTGTTTTTCACGTGTGCTGTCCCAACCTGGTGTCTTCACAAAATCAGTTGAAAGAATTCCGTAGTTGGTTTTTGCCATGTTGAAACTTGTGTTCAGTGTGAGCAGGGAGGCTCAGCATCATCTGAGAGAGCTTCCCTCAGTTCCAAGAGGAGCTGCACAGGATTCACCGTTCCGTTTGATCTAACTGTAGGAAGAAAAACCCTATAATAAAGGACAAAATGTTGCTCATATTGCAAAATAGCTTAGTGCACGTGCATATAAATAATTTAAAAATCCTTCCTTCAATTGTATTGGCTACTTTAGTCACTAATAAATCTTGAAATTAAAGGGAAGATGCTCTGGTATGGACCTCCAAGCTGTAGGTCATTCCACGGGAAGGGTGCAATCTCAGACTTTATCTTGAGAATTGCTAGTAAAAATGTACTTCAGTCTTGGAGACTGTAAAGTGTTGAATAAATAATAAATAATGTTGAATAAATAGGCGCCCGAATTATTCTTCCCTTGTTACATGGAGTGATGTGGGGTTTTTCTCAAGTTCTTTTGGCCATTGATTTCAGTGTAATATGGACATATTTTCTTTTTCAGGACAAACTAGTTTTATGTGTCTGAGCATTTTCATTAACTTGCTGGTTTTGTATTTTAAGTACATGAAAATGTTCTTTTTTAAAGCTAATGTTTGGGTAACTCTAACTTTAGGAATCTGCTTTTCAATTTCAAAGCTGTGGTAGAGGCAATCAAATATATAATATTTTATTTTGGGGGGAGTTAGTAAGGATTCATTTTTTTGCTTGTTTCAAGACTGATGAGGCTACAGTCACTTTGTACACCACAAAAAAATTCACATTTAAGTGTCTCAATTTTAAATATGCTGTAAAGAGATAATTTGCAATGTTAAAATGCTGGGATCTAAGGATCTGTGGCTATGTTTGGAGCAGTGGGCAATTTGGCACAGTACAATTTCTTTCAAGCCTCCAAGTCATCACCAGGAAGATTTGCATTTCTCTACATATGTCCGTGTACTCTTCCTACGTGACCCTGCTGTTCTTGCTGGCCAACTGAGACATTTATGCACCCAAGATGATAGGTAGAAAACAAAACAGCCCACGAAATGCTAACCAGTTCTTTGGCTGTTGGTATCACTGATCCAGATACACCTGGGATCCAAACTACTGTATATGAAACAAAGCTTTAAGTTTACATTAAGATTTATTAATGCCTTATATCCTCTTTTTTATTTATAGACGTGGAACTGGTGCTTTTAAATCAAGAGTGGGATTGCCAGCACCTACTCCTGTGATTAACAGTAAATATGGACTGAGAGAAACAGACAAACGATTGAACAGACTTAAAAAGTTGGGTGACAGCAGCAAGAATTCAGACAGCCAGTCTGTCAGCTCTAACACTGATGCAGATACCACTCAGGAAAAAGGTAATGCAAGTAAGTAAGGGGAAGAGCTTGGAGTCATTAAAGGCTTCACAAAGACATGGAAAACTTTCAGTGATAGAATTCCTCTCTTAGTGTTGAGATGCTTCTCACATACTGGTCATTAAAACTAATTCATTCAGGAATCTGAAGGCAATTTAAACAGCAAATCCATGTTTTTCAACAGGTGTTTGAAGAGCAATAGGTGGTATGTTCTTTTTTTTAATATCAAAAGCAAGTATTTATAAACATGTCAGTCAAAGTCCTGCCAATAATTTCTGTATTTCAAAATACAGTAAACTACCACAGGCAGCAATATGGTTTAGGGAAGAAAACTTACATACTTTGAATTCTTAGAAAAGGAATTTTTAAATAAATATTCTTAGTAGATATTATTAAACAAATAGTTGTTTCCTTTAGAGGTCTTTTAAGTTGGGCAGCTCTTCCCTTTCCACATTCAGAATTGATAGTTCAGGCAACTCTTGTGCAGTGAAAGTGCACAGTTAGTAATTTCAGAAGAAATTGGAAGGGATTTTTGTTTGTAATCTTCCTGCAAGACTTCTCTCCATGGAGTAGTGAGTATGATTTAATTGCTTTCCCCACTTCCCCACCTCCACCAGCCTCAGTATGGGCAAAATACAAATAATTTAACTGGTAAACAGGTTTGGAGCTACGTAAAATACTGCGGTTCCATCTGTCTCCTGTTTGCTGCTGTGATATTAAAAAAACAAAACACAAAAAGAAAACTTAAAAACCCAACCAATAAAAAATATCCCCAGATCTTTTTATGGTTTCTAATTACCTGTATTTAGAGTTGCACCTCTGTTGAGCAGATAGAACTCCTTTGCTTGCCACAGTAGGCAGTAGTTTCACCTGAAACTGAAACCATTACATTAGACCAAGGTGTTAGGGGCTTTTTCCTCCTTCTCCATGAAAAAAATCCTGGAGATAATATTAGATCATGCTGATCCTCAGATTTTACTGGAATAGTATCAGGAAAAGCTGTGGATAATGTCAAATGGATTTTTTTTGTTTTTTAATTGGTAGAAGAAGAAATTCAGTAAAAACACAGCTTGGTATACTGGGGGTAGTGAGGGGAAGTGTGCCTGGAAATGTTGATGTATTTGTGGCCTGTTTGGCAATTCCTTTCATGTGTTGAGTTGCAAGTTAAGCAGTCTCATTCCTTACTACATACTATCTATCCTCTCTCATGGATTTTTTTGAAGTGCCCCAAATAAATTAAATAACTGCAATATTTGAGAGTGGGAAATTCAGGATATAGCAGTGTCATAATAAAACTGCTTTTTTCTTTTTCAGCTAACAGAAAATCTTCAGTTGGGGTAAAAAAGAACAGCAAAAATAGAACATTAACCAGACAGTCTATATCAAGAATTCCAGCATCATCAAATTCTACCTCATCTAAACTAACTCATATAAATAATTCCAGGGTACCAAAGAGACTGAAAAAGCCTGCAAAGCCTTTACTTTCAAAGATAAAGTTGAGAAATCAGTGCAAAAGGCCAGAGCAAAAGAATGCTTCTCGAAAGCTTGAAATGGGAAATTTAGTTCTCAAAGAGCCTAAAGTAGTTTTATATAAAAACTTGCCCATTAAAAAGGATAAAGACTTGGAGGGACCAGTCAAAGTTGCAGTCTCTAGCGGATGCTTAACGAGGCATGCAGCGAGAGAACATAAACTGAATTCTGTGAAAGGTGCTTATGAGCATGGTGAGATTGCACCCTGCACATACATCACGAGGAGGTCGATGAGAACAAGGATGAATTTGAAGGAGACCTCTGACACAAAGCTTGAACCAAATACGTTGGATAGCTATAAGAGTAACTTGACTGGAACACAATCGGACATTGCAGAGCAGCAGTCGCGTGCGTTAAATGACCACGATGTGGCTCATGGACCATCACATAAAGGGGAGGCTCGGTGCCAGAAAAGTGATGCAGGTACTTCAAAAAAGAAATCTCGACAAGGAAAGCTTGTGAAACCGTCTTCAAAAACAGAGGAAACTGATACTATGCACAACACGCCTGTGAAGGATGAAGTACCAGATTTGATTAGTTCTCGTTCAGAACTCGAAGAGAGGAATAACATGGTGGACACACCTGTTGGCTTTAAAGACTGTATCCCTGGATCTGGTGGCTGTTCTGTAACAACTGACAATTTTAAAGGAAAAGACAGCTTTAGAACTGCAAAAAGTAAAAAGAAAAGACGAATCACGAGGTATGATGCACAACTTATCCTTGAAAATAGCTCTGGGATCCCTAAACTGACTCTTCGTAGGCGCCATGATAGCAGTAGCAAGGCAAATGATCAAGAGAGTGATGGAATGAATTCTTCAAAAATAAGCATAAAATTAAGTAAAGACCATGAAAAAGATAATAATTTATATGTAGCAAAGCTAAATAATGGGTTTAACTCAGGATCAGGCAATAGTTCAACAAAATTAAAAATACAGCTAAAACGAGAGGACGAAAACAGAGGGACGTACCCAGAGGACCTTCATGAAAATGGTGTGTGTTGTAGTGAAACTCTCTCCCTTTTGGAGTCGAGAATGGAAGTAGATGATTATGGTCACTATGAAGAGGAAACAGCAGATGAATCTTCATCAGAAGAGGATGATGAAGAGGAAGATGACTATGATGATGAATTTGATGACTTTATTCCTCTTCCTCCAGCGAAGAGATTAAGGCTTATTGTTGGCAAGGATTCAATAGATATTGATATTTCTTCCAGGAGGAGAGAAGATCAGTCTTTAAGGCTCAATGCATAAGCTTATAGGTCTTAAACTGACCTGGATGTCATTTCTAAAAAAAATTTTAAAATAATTAAAAAAAATAATAATAAAAAACCCAACAAAAATTCCATTTGATTATTCCTCAACTAAAGAACTTTCTGAAAAACTTAGTGGCAGCACTTCTTTATTCACCTATCAACGTAATATTGTAGAAAGTGTACAGCATACTGACTCTTCTTAAGTCTGATTTGTGCAGATTTTTATTGTACTTTTTAATAGCCTTCTTATGTGCAATTCCGAGTTAGAGGTAATGCTCTGTTGTAAAATAAAGGCTCAAGCAAAGTTACGAAATTGCATCAGATCTTTCCATGCAGGACAATGACCATACAGTGTGGCTACAGAATTCTTTTTTATCAGTAGGAGCGTTAGTTTGCTCTTACAGTATTTGACTAAACAATTTACAAAATCATAGTAGCAGCATATTAAGGTTTTCTAGTATATGTTAACATCACCAGCAATGATCTACAGCTTTCCGATTTATTTGCTAGATGGTTTTTCCCCCTTGGAGTTTGTCAGTTTTAACACTGTATGCTGTCCCAGACGTACTGTTTGTGGCCTTTGTTATAGTAGCAAACCGTTGGTTGGAAGTCAAATTGATTTCTTTAAAAAAAGAGAAAAAAAATATGAAAAGGTGTTGACAATTTGCTGACTTTTTAGTACATTATATGTACAAGGGTAGCAGTATGCAGAATAAAGTTTGGATATGGTGTATTTATTGCTTGTTACGTAAATTAAACACCTTGTATTTAACACTTTTCAATACTTTTAGATAAAATTGTTCTTTGCAAGAATGATTGGTGCTTATTTTTTCAAGAATTTGCTGTGAAATAATGTGATTACAACGGGCAACATTTATCCAATGAACTGCAGCTATCCTAAATTGGTTCTTCATATTTTTCTGTTGCACTTGTAAAATGCTACAAGGAATTTAAAGAAAAATCTATTCACTTTAACTTATGATAGTTTTATCAAATTAAAAACAACTAAGTCACAGCTTTTGTTCTGTGGTAACCTAAGAATTGTTTGTCTTTTAAGAACCAGTTGTAAAAGAATGAAAAAATATGTATATGTTGTAAATATTTGTGTGTTGTGAGAAATTTTGTCATAAGAAATTGAGATAACTTGCCAGAAGGGTTTTTAAGTTTAGAAATACATCCATGCCAATAAAATAGGAAACTGTAAACCTAGTTTTAAACTCTGCATCAGTTGGAGTTCTTTGCTCGTACATAGTTCACTTAATACTTCAGAGTCTGCTTTATAACAGTGAAGAGCATCAGGGCAATCTTTGGCTCTTTGGTTTTTAATAAAAGAATGTTAGGAAACTTCTGGGCACAATGGGTTGTTTGTATGTATGAATCAGCTTTCTAAGCCGTTTCTTTCAAACAGATCTGTAATGTCAGAGTTAACATAACTGTGTTTTGCTTTGGTCTGTGGTATTTGTGTTTCTACTCGACTGTGGATTGAGTTTTTGCATCTAGGGGTGTAGGAACACAAGTTTCATCCTAAAACAGATGCTGTTGGGTTGGCTGAATCCACTGTTGGCTGCTCAGGATTGTCATGTCCGGTCCAACTCTGTCTGCCCTTAAGATCAAGAGCTTGAGTTACATGGCCACTGTGTTACCCTGTGGTGAAAGCATTAGTGGAGAGAATGAAATGTAGAATTGAACCTAATAGTTGTAACTTTGTCAGTCTCTGGGAAAGGCCTTGTGTCATGCCAGGGTGTATATGTTTTTAGAACGTGGGTGAATCTGTCTGTGAAGTCTATGGCTCATACTGACACACCTTGGCCTTCAGTTCAGGGATGACTACACAAACTCTTTGGTAAGTATGCTCACGGCTGTGGTGACTTGTCTTGTGGGGTCTTTAATCGTACTGTAACATCAAATGGGTTAAAGGAGAGAGAGATGGGTTATTATGGGCCTGCCTTAAAGTCAGAAGTGTCCAGCTAATGAGAAATGACACTAGCACAGCTCTTTCCTCCAGAATTCACAGGAGTTGTCACTGTATGTTATGCTCTACAAGCATTTCTGGCTGTACCAGCAAAAGCTGAACATAGTCTCTGCACACTTGCACCTGCAGCCCTTCTGTGCCCTTGCTGCTCCTGTTTGCAGGCTCATACTCAGTGCTCCTCTGGCAGCCTCGGTAGGGGTAGTGGGGGGGGTTAGTTTGCAGAAATGTCATTCACCTGGATGTGTGAGGGAAGGAGGGTCATTGCAGCACCTGAAAAGTGCCCACCATTGTAGGTATTTATGACCAGTGTGCTCAAGAGCCAGGTTAGGACTTGTTAAACCAGCATAAGCCAGGAGAGCAGATGATAAATTGGAAGAAATTGTAAGTGAACCCTGCCCTTAGAGGGAGAAGCTATTTTCCTGGAGTGGATAATGCTCTTAACTCGTTGTTCAGCCAGCCCCTTAATGAGAGTTGCTTTCCTTTTCCTGTTGTATGAAGGTAAGTAATTCTGGGCATCAGGATCTCTGGATTGGTCTTGTTCAATGAACAGCCTTCCTGTCTTGGAGAATCTGGAACAAAAGCTCCTAGGCATTTCCGTGGCCATGTCCTGCTCTACAGATGTTTGTGTTACAGATACCTTGAAAACAAAGGTGTTCCCCCAAGTGAGGGAGGCAGGCAGGGCTTCCACAGCCCCAGTCATGCCCCCTTCCCCTGACACAGGAAATGGGTGTTTTTCTTTCATCATCTGTATGTGAATTGGTGGATCCCAATGTTTCCAAAACCTTAGTAGCAGGGGAAGGTGTATGTTTGCCACCTGTATGAGAACCTGCCAGCCTGCAAAAGAACCTCTCCAGATTGCAAAGCACTGTGGAGCTCATAGTGGTTTGGCTGTGATGACCCTGTGTAGCCTTGATGTCTCATTGCCCAGGATATTGGTAAGAAGAGATGCCACAGCTGAGTAGGTTTTAGCGGGTTGAAGAACTGGAGGCAGTGTATTATAGATGGACTTTGTCAGCTTGTTGTGTGTTACATGTAACAGGTTGTTCGACTATAAAAGAAACATCCCGACCACTACGAAAATGGCAGGCTGGCTGCAGATTTGGGAGCATCCTGTCATGTGCAGTTATGCTGCCAACCCTCTACCTAGCAAGTACGTTCACCTCTCCTTTTGGCTGGAGTTTTTTTCCACTTTCTTCTTGTGCATTTTGCCTAGTAGTGCCAGTTTACCTTCTTTAAAATCAGCTCAGAAGCAGGATTTCTTTGTTCCCCATATTTGTATGGTTGGTTGCCCTTTTTAGAATGAAAGTTGAGAGCTTGGGAGCTGTGCAGAATGGGACCTACTGGAAGTCAGCGAAGTTTGCAGTGTATCCTGTAGTATCGTGCCTTTTCCTAAACACTCATCCCCCATGAGTATGCTCTCGTTTGGGCAGGGTCTTAAGTAAACCCATGGCCTTGCATAATCTCTGTTGCCCCTTCCTGAACTCTTGATTTCACAAAGTAAGGAAGTTATGGTGGGTTGCTTTTATTTAGCATCACTTCATGGCAGCAGCAGTACCATTTATTTGCCTGCTATAGCTCCCACTTTTTGCCAACCAAAGGAACTTCTGTGGCAGTTGTACTTGAGTTCACATACCTTGTTTACAAATATTTTACAGCTGTTTTTATTATTGCAAGGTACACAGGTTATTTGTGTTACTCCTCCCCACAAAGGAAATCCATTACTTTTTCCCAGGCATCTGCATTTGATTTAACTGTAATTTTACTTGGATTCACCCTTGCAAGAAATTTGTCAGAGCAGTTCCTGCCTCAAACACACAAGCTTGGGTGGTCACATGGTGGTTTTGGAGGAGTCCTTGTTGTATGTGCATGTCTCTCAATGCTGAAACAGATATGGGGCCAGTGAAACTGTGTTGCTTAGGAATGGTTTTAGCTTAACAAGTAGAGATTTGTAGTGAGTTTCAGTCAAGCTATGGATGGATCCAACAAACCACAGGTTTTTCCACTGGTGCTTTATGATGTTCATCAGAAGTCAGTTCTATTTCAAAATTAGATTTTTAGTCTTTTTTTGCTTCAGTCCCCATTCATTTAAGGGTTTGATTCGATGATCCCTTCCAACTCAAAATGTTCTGTGATTCTGTGTAATTCCCATGTTTGGCCAGACCACAACAGAATTGGTGGTAAACTGGTAGATCCAATAAAATGTGGCCAGCAGGTCAAGGGAGTGATTCTCGCCCTCTACTGCGCTGTCCTAAGATCCCACCTGGAGTGCTGTGTCCAGGTCTGGAACGCTCAGCACAGGAAAGACACATATGGGTCCAGGGGAGGGGCACAGAGATGGTCAGAGGGCTGGAGCACCCGACACTCCATGAGGCTGGAGACAGAGAGACTGTGAGGACAGGCTCAGAGAGCTGGGGTTGTTCAGCTTGGAGAAGGGCCCATGGAGACCTTAGAGCACCGTCCAGGACTGAGAGGGGGCCTGCAGGAAGGCTTGAGAGAGACTTTTCACAAGTGATAGGACAAGGAGCAATGGCTATAAAATGCAAGACAGGAGGTTTAGATTAGATGTTAGGAAGAAACTCTTTACTGTGAGGGTTGTGAGACACTGCATCAGGTTGCCCAGAGAAGTTGTGGATGCCCCATCCCTGTCAGTATACTCTCGTGTTCCTTCATCCTGCCCCTTCAGCAGGATACTCGCACCCTGCTTTCGAAGCGAATTCCTACCTTGCTACAGAAATATTTTTCAAAATGCTTTTCTTTTCCTCCTTTGAGTTTGTAAAGAAACCCTGAAGTGAATAAAACTCAAGATAATACTGCCTGTAATTCCATAGCCAACTTGCAAAAATGTTCCAAGTGGCAAAAAGATGGAACTTAACTGATCAACAGCAGTGCAAAATCTTTGCAACTGACTTTGAAATACAATTTTTCAAAAAGCAATAACCTCTCATTTTTGAACAAACTAATAAATAAAACCATGAGGCTGACTATGCTAAAGCTCCCCTAAAACTCAGTGTAGAGAAGCAGGCATGTTCAGAAGTTCAAATTTGACCAGATGGAATTTAATTTTTCTATCTTTAGAGAAAAGTCTCAAAATAATTTAAAAATAAACAAATAAGAAAGTCCAAACCCTGCTTTTATATCCCCCAAGGAAGCCAGCTGGCTCCTCTCACCTGCACATTGGTTTAGGATAGCAGTATTTTACATCTGGAAATTGCTCTGTAAAATGCTTGTTGCATTTTACTGGTTCATCTTCCACACCTGCACTACTTACGGTTTACCTGTTGCAAACCAGGCTCCAGAGGGGATGTCAGTAACACTCAGCAAAATTTTCCTGTCTGAGGTGACGCCGTGTTTCTGCCTGGACTTGCCTGTCCCAAGGACAGAGCTGGCATCTGCCAGCTGCAGCTCTCTGTGCGCGGTTACAACTGAGGTGTGACTCGGAGCTGCTGTCTGGGCTTAGGGCAAACCTGCAAAAGTTGCTCGCTGTAGCCCACCTGTCCCTTCATAAAAGGACTCTACCCTAGAGCAGGGTATTGGGAGCAATGCTGGTTTGCACCAAGAGGAAAGATCTCCAAAAGCCAAAACACTTAATGCAGCTTTGCTCCAACGACGGCTTCTCGTCCTCTTTCGCTGTTCTGGACAAGCTCTTTTATGCACTGCCTGTTACCGTTCCCAGCACAAGGTGGCACTAAGATTCCAAGAGAAGGACTTCTCAGCCCTGCAGCCATACGCCCAGTTTAAGAGACCAGTGCGTATTTGTTACAAGCTGTTTGGCCATTTGTTGTTTTGTACTGTGAGGTACCCCGGGAGTGCATCTGAGCATTACATGGGGAAAGAAAATAACCAGCCATGCTCGGCAAGGACAGTTTGGGAATAACTTGGTACTGTACGTTACTGTGCTCTTGCCGGTTTTAATCCTTTTGCATTCCACCAGGAGTTTCCCCCTTCAGCACTTTCCAGCCTTCTTCATGCCATCTCTCCAGTTTCTGCTGTTTCCATTAGTCAGAACAACTCCTGCCAAGGGCAGGCAGGCCGCATGTGCTGCTGTGCCTTGCATCCTGCTGGGAACCACTTGCCACTGTGTTAAAGGTCCTCGTGCAAGGGGCACTACAAGTACAGGAGCAGCAGGGCATGAGGGGAAAAGAGTGGAAAAAAGCAAGCAGTGTATCATCCTCCTCTCATCCCCTGAGCCTATAGGAATTCTTTCTTGGTCGAGATCCAGTATTAACACTTGCCTCAGGAATGTCGCATGGGTTCTTGAGGGGGAAGGGTTGTTGGCTGGTCTTACAGCTCCCAAAATCAAGTGAGAGCAAGTTGGCTGCTGCCTGTCCTGTTGCTATGCAGTACTTTTCAATTAGTATTTGCTATGTGCTATCAGCAGTAGGAAGATCCTGGCCCTCTAGGCAGCATCTCTTTCTGGAATACTGAACTCCCCTTGTTTGGTTTACTTGCTCTTCTCCCCTCACACAGTGATGTATTTATTATCTGAGCAGACCCAGTAGAATAATTTCTGTGAAGTCTTAATAAAAATTATGGATTAATACAAAAATGAAAGATGTAGCTGAACACTACCTGACCTTCCTTCAAACCAGGCTATGTGGCTGTTTTTCTTCGTTCTGCAGCCCAGCCTTGCTGCTCTCAGAGAAACCACAGGATTTAGTCTACAGACTCTTACTTTTGCCCATGCCTTTTTTTTAGATCAAGAATTACCCAGAACAATGCAGCAACAGTCTACCACATATCCCAATGGTCTTGAAGAAGTTCAGAGTTACAGTTAGCAGTTAGTTCCTTAAGGGAACAGAGTAGTGATACATTCAGAAATAGCACTGATCTCCTAAACATTGATTAAAGTGCAGGGAAAAGACCTTCTGTGGAGGTTTAAGAATTCTCTGATTGACTGGGACATCCAGTCAGGGGCGACAATGGTCTGGGGTGCAGGAAATCTTGGTTGGCTATTACAAGCTGCCTGTGTGCCTTTGAACTGGGTCCCAGAATCCAAATTTTATTTGTTTAGAAAAAGCAGAACAATAGCCAAATGCTGATCTGCTCTGAAAGTCTGGCTTAGATTGGGTGCTCCAGAAAGTCAAATTGACTCACAGAAAGGAACATGAGGAGATAGGAAGCTCTACCAAATCTATAAAATCTACCAAATCTACCAAAACAGCATATTTAATCAGTGACTGAGTAGTCATAGTTAGGAGTGGGTTAAGGGCTCTGAGAACAGAGCTTTTCCAAACCTTTCTGAGAAATGCCTCTGTCAGAAGTAGCAGGCCAGGGAGGCAGAAGGGGATGTGCCCCGTCACTGCAGCTCTCCCGGTCTGTACACAGGATCTGTGGTCAAGGTGGGTTGGTGACAAGCACAGTACTGTGCGCTGTGGAGTCTGAGCCATCCCATGCTGCCATTCCATGCTGCAGTCCCAGCAGCAGAAGGGCAGTCTCTTGAGGAAAGGAGTAGTTTGTTTGACTGCCTGGGAATCAAGACTTCTTGGCTGCATTACTCAGGGATGATTGCAATGGTTACTATTTTGTATTGTCCT
Source organism: Phainopepla nitens (assembly GCA_013400175.1). Classification (NCBI taxonomy): domain Eukaryota; kingdom Metazoa; phylum Chordata; class Aves; order Passeriformes; family Bombycillidae; genus Phainopepla; species Phainopepla nitens. The sequence goes on along the minus strand of VXBQ01011397.1, from coordinate 64,644 downwards.
GAACTTTTCTACTTTATATTTATTATTTCTATTCTTGTACTTCCTTCTGACTCACCTTACTGGACTTGCTTTATACATCACCAAAGCATTTGAAGTCTGGCTCCTGATCTGTGATCTGCCTGCAAAACAGAGATGATCCTGCCCATCACCTAATGAAGCCTTTAAGTCAAATAAAGCCATAAGCTCCTCAGGACAAGGACTTTTCCCAGTTATGCAAATTTTTATGTATGTAGTATGAGCCTTGAATTAGGTAGCTGTATCTCACATAGTTAGAACAGTAAAATTATTAGAACACCTCTTTTTTCTTTTAGGTTGTAGAAGATATAAAGCAACAATGACTTTCCTACATTCCTTTTTATCTTTTGGAAAAGCTTTCACCCCTGCCCCAACCCACCATATCTGTGCAAGTGAGACTTGCACCTCTTTTATTTTGCCAAGCATATGCAGTTGCAGCCAGTAAGAATCCATTTAGACTAATTAGATGTTGCAAATTATGGTTCTTTTGTTGGCACCTGTAGACACAAAAAAATTATGTGCCCCTTACAGGGCCTGACTTACAGCAGGGCTTCCCAGTGCTTGGCAGGCAGGAGTGCTGCTGCACTTAACTTCAAAATGGTGTAAGAAGGAGGAGTCTTGGCTGTGGAAAGCAGCTGTAAAGCCAAGAGGAATGGCTGCGTGCCTTGTGACCTTTGCTGATTGCGGGATTGCCTGACGTGGTATCATATGATAACTCTCAGAGACCATTAAGAATCAAGCAAGGCTTTTTTACATCCTTGCATCACCAGGATGAAAGGTTCCACAAAGCTGTCATAGCACATGCAAGTAGACAAGGTGGATGACTTTGGTCAAACTCCAGGGATTCGGAAAGCATTAGTTTGGTTGGTTTTTTACACCCTGCCACTGCTTTCTGTTTACAGGCAAGCCTGTCCCCCTCTCCGTAAAATGGAAATAATTATTTTCTCATTTTTAATTGTGTGCATTTAAATCATCGCTTTTCTACACCAAAGAACATCAGCTGGGAAAGAATTTATAAGGAAGAGGCATTACATCAGTATCAGCCAGTATGGTATACGCTCATGAGCAGTTAAGCTCAGCAGAGCCTTTCACCTCCCTTGGGCTGGTTCATGTGGGTATTTACTGGCTGCAGTAACGTGCCCTTTTTTACCAGCTGCTTCTAATCTTATTGCAAGATCTTCTGAGCTAGCTTCACTGCTAAGATTTTAACTGGACTTTGGAATCCTAAAGCAGCAAAGATTAAGTAAGTGGTGAATATTTCTCACCATGAGAGTATGTTTCAAGGTTGTCCTTCCATTTCCTCCCTCATAGACTCTAAAATTTATTTCTGTGGCTAAAAATTGTCAGTCCTTACCAGCACTACTGACTGGAACTGGTGATTTCCGTCCAATTTCCAGCAAAGAGGAAATTGTACTCCAGCACTCGCTCTGAAAAGTGCTTGCAAGCACTGTTTCCTGGATCCTTGCCTGTTGTGCCGCTAGACAACTCCAGTGGTTTGAGAGTGGAGGATGGTCTGGGTGGTGCTTGGAAGCAGCACCAAGCAGGGAGAAGACAGTGCTGCTGTTGTCTGTGCAGTCTGGAGCAGTGCTTAGCTGTGCATGAGTCTGGAGGTCATAGCTGGCTTCACCACCCCAGGCTCCTGTAGCCAGGACACAGCCTGTCTGGGAAGGGCAGCACGGGGGTCCTGCACCTTGCCCTCTCCAAGTTGAACCTGGAAGCAGGGGGCTTGTGTGCCTGTGAACTCTGGGGGTGCATTGTTTGTTTGAGGACTGGTTTGGGTTGGGGTTTTTTTGGGGTTTGTTTGTTTGTTTGGAGTTTGATGGTTTGTTTTGGGGTTTTTTGGGGGGGTGTTCGGGTTTTTTGTGGATTTTTTTTTTGTTGTTTTAGTTTTTGTTTTTGTTTTGTTTTGTTTTGTTTTGTTTTTTGTCAAGTTTTCCCCAGGAGAGGGAGCAGTCCACAAGTCCACACAGACGATATCCAAGGGAATGAATCTGCTTGTTCTGGCTCCTGCTTAACCGTGTTTGCTGTATTGCTTTCTTTCCTCATGCTCCTCATCATCAACTCTTTTTGCTTCACCTTCTGACTCCTCTGGTAACCTTGCAACAGCTCTGGCAGTGCTGGCCCTTCGAGGCTGGCATTCAGGGCAGGAATTGCACCTTTTTGCTCTGTAAGCCACCTTTCCCACCACAGTATGCCCAAGGCTGCTCCCACTGCCTGGTCCCACAGCCCACATCCCCATCACAGGGCCCTGAGTCAGTCACTTTATTCCCAGCACAATGTCCCGCTCACCTCCGTCCCAAGCCACAGGGCAGTGGCTCGGCTCGGCGGCAGCTCCTGTGGTCACTATGGTGACAGTGGTCAGGCAAAAGAGGACATTGGTTAATTCAGGAATTTAGGGCTGCTTTGCTGAAAATCTCCTTTTTATTCTGGCAACAGTAACTTCCAGAGGCTTGCTACTGCTTAGATATCCATTTGGAGGTTGACTGCTTCCCTAGCAGATGATTATATTTCCAGTAACATATGCACACAAAAACAGAGGAAAGTTGGGGTTTGTGGAGTTCAAAACCACTGCTGCCAAAGTTCCTGTCTTCATGGTGTCTTTTGTTGTATCAGGAAAAGTTCCAAAGCACAGTAGCCTGGTTACCACTTAAGGAATGGATTGTGGTTTCTTGTTGACTTACTTCACTATTTATTCCTTCCTTTCCTTCTTTCTTTTTTAAATAACCAAGGGGGAGGGGGATATAACAGAGCTAACTTTGTGATACTCAAGCCTCTGCTGCATTCATTGTATCCTAGTGCACCTGATACAAAATCATCTACTGAGGCGTGCTGTGATTCTTAGCACTGCTGTAAGCTGAACCACTCTGGGAAAATTTCCAAGGAATAATGGGTGGAATTCTCAAGGACAAGATGAGGAGGACAGCACAAGGTATCTGTTCAACAGCATTCCTGGGAAACTAGTGTGCCAGGGAGGCTGCCGTAGCAGTGACTGGCATGAATAATAGTATTACTCTTTATTTTGGAGTGCCACTGGAAAGATCTAAGAGGTTTTGTGCATGGATGACCCTCAAATTAAGAGCAAAACTTGAGTAGGGGATTTTGCAGCAAAGAGTTGAAATTATATAGCCGTTAGGGCAATAAGCTGTTTTCACTGCATGAGATCTGTAGCTGTCTGCTTGGAGATGGTCATCTCTGGTAAAGACATTCCCTGGGACAGATGCAGTCTTTTAAGAGCACATAGCTGCAACAATTGCTTCTCTGCAGTGTGCTATCTCTGAATGTCTGATACAAATAAGACTACAGACATGCTGTGATTTTTAATGCTACTGTCAGCTGAACCACTGGGAAATTTTCCAGGGAGCATCAGGCAGAGTTCTGAAGGACAGATTGAGGACAGTGCAAGGTATCAGTGCTAACAGCACTCTTAGGAGACTACTGTTCTAGAGCCATAGCCTGAAACAGGGGAAACTTTTAAGAGTATAGCCTCTTTTAAGTTAGTACAAGCAGCCATGCTGAAGCACCTGCAAAAAGCTTGTGTTGTGAGCAGCCCCCTCTACTCCCATTTAACAGTATGTAGGCCATGCTTACGTCCCCTTTTCTGTACATGAGCACCGTGGGATTTGAGCTGTGAAGCCCTGTGTGTCCTTTCTTTGGGTGGAGGGGTATATTATACCTCAGCAGTGCTGCAGTTCACGAGGCACAAGTTAGAGTATGGCTGTTGGCTCTGTCTCTGTTGGTGAGAGTTATCAGAACCATCAGATCATGTAGTTCATGTTGATTTTGCAGCCTGGTGGGTGACACTACACAGCAGTCAGGGTAAACATTTCACACAGCAGCCAAAGTTCACTCTTGCAGGTCTGAGTTGTCATGTCTGCTTCCAGGTTGCATTGACAAAATGGTATGAAAAAGGAAAGAGGTAAGTGGAAGTGGGTGAGGCAGTTTAACTTATATCATTGATGTGTCCATTCAAAGGGCAACATCAGAGTCAGCTGAGCGTGAGTAAATTCCCATTTATGAAGGCTTGACCTTAGACTCTGGACCTCCATAGCCAAAGAATCACTGTAGGGCCACAGAATTACGTTTTTATTGAAAAAAGCATGACTTGAATGTCAATATAAATGCCATCTCTACTTCAGCCTTGTAATGTGTTCTGTGATAACAGCACATACTACTTCATTTTGCCATCTCAGTCTAGACCTTGGGCTGCTACCAACCAAGGGACAAGACTCTTAGACAGTTTATAATCTCAGTCTTATAATCTCTTTGTTCAGAAGACATCCCTAGGCAAGGAATTCTTGCTCCCTGTTACAGCTGGGTGTGCAGATTTTGTCTGTTGATGTTGGCCAGTCTCTTTAGGCTTCATTTTGGTGTCTTTTTAGCTCTTTGGTTCCATGTTTCATTACTTCAATTGTGTGTCTTAAGTTTTAAAGTTATTTTCAGACGTTCCTTCTACTTGCTGGCATTGCAGTGCCCGGATATGTCTGTATCTAAAAGCACAACAGCAATGTTTAAACAGTGAGTCATGCATAGTGAGTCTCCCAGGATTTTGATTGTGTCCCTTTCTGCTTGACTCTGGGCATTTATTTAAACATGAGAATGTTTAAATAAAAACAGGAGAAAAACTACAAACAGGATAGATTCTTGCAAGAAGCTAAGTTCAACTGAAGTTTTGGATGTGGTTTTAGATAGGTTCTGACAACTGATAGGCTCTTTAACTTGCATACAAATCTATGTAGGGAAGAAGTTCCTGATTAAAGGGTTGTGATTTTGTCAGTTTGTGTTGGAGTCTGGTTAAAGGGTAGACTTTCAAGTGTTATTAGAAAGAAAAGGACATTTGTCTAGATAGCCCTTCTCTACTGCCCATCCTCTCCCCAGCGCTGCAGATGAAAGCTGTTTTCAATCCTACTGTGGGATAGAGAAAGCAGCCCAAGTTCACAGAGCCCAAGGGTGGCATTTTTCAATAGTACCAGCTGCTTCATAAGCCAATGGACAATTCGACCCTGACCTCCACGGTAGTGGCACCAAGCCAACCCCGTATGCTCCAGCAAATCATTCCCTCAGGCTCTGTAAATCCTGTGCTATTGTCCTGCTTCTGGGGCACTGAGAGGACACCCTATGTCACTCATGCACTGAGAGCAAACTATGCAGCAAGGGTGGCGACAGTGCTTTAAGCTGCTGCACGCAGCATGCAGGGATGGAGCTGAATCCTTAACTTTGGAATATCAGTAGCCGGACCACCACAAGCGAGTATCACTTGTCTGCTTGGCATTTGCAGAAGTGCGTGTGCCATGCTACCTGCTGAACTTGGGGCTGTGGAAAATAGAGGCTTCCTGAGCTGTGACTCAGAAATAGAGCAGCTGACACCGTGGACTGCCCTTATTCTTAGCTGGAAGGACTACTTGCTGCAGTTCAAACCGAGCATAGCCTCCCAGTCCTTCCTGCTCTGTCTCTCCTCTGCTCTTATAGTCAGTGTGTACAGACCTTTTTGTTAAAAACTGAGACACTGTGTGAGAACACAATGTCTTCACCCAGAGCAGAAAGGCAAAGTCTCTTTATAAAGACTTCCACTTATGAGGGACAGCAGAAACATAGGTCCTGTAGCCAGGTTTGAAAGCTGTTGTTTCTCCTATTTCTACCAATTTCCTGCCTTTCAGCTGCTCTGGAACGGGATAAAGACTGGATGAGCTGGCAAGACACAACAGAGAAGATGAGCAGCATTTGCATGAAAGATGATAACGTGAGAAAGGGGGAGGTAGAAAGAATGGAACAAGAACAGAGGTAAGAGTGACCTTGGCAGGAGAGAATAACAGAGAGCGATGCCCCAGGAGAAGGAAGAGCAACAGACAGTGGAAAGGGAAGACCTTGGAAAGATTAATGAGACTAAACTGTGCTGAGGCAGAGGAACCTTGCACTGATATTTCCAGGCAACTGTGCAACCATTTTCTCATGCAGTGAAAGACATAAACATATGCACCATGTGGTAGAAAGCAGAAATACAAAAGTAAGGGATTTTTCTGTTTCTTCTCCCAATTTCGTGAAAAATATTGCCCTTTCTCCAGAGTTGGGTTTTCTCCTAGAAGCTACTTCTTCAGAAGACATGGTCAATTTTGCAGCTCCCCAGGGTCAGGATTTTAACTATACATGCAGTATAATGCCTTTGCTTGAAGAAGTGTCGTGCACAAACAGAAATCTGTGATTTTATGGCTGGTAGAGCAATAATGATTTAAAGGAAATTCCTCTCTCTGTACAAGTTAAGACATATCAAACTTACTCCTCCTCTAAAGTTTGTGGCACCATCCATGCACACTAGTCTGAGCAGGTAACATTTTTCATCTTCTTTGAAGTTCTAGTCAGTGGCAGACCAGACCCACTGAGAGACTCAGTGAAATCTGTCCTACCAACTCTACCAACTCCACCACATGCTTGGCAGGTTCCCCAAAGCCTGTAGCGTGGATGTCAGTGCACTGTTGAGTTAATAAAATCTTGAATCTGCCCTAATTTTGGTGATGTAACTCTCTCTTGGGCCCTAGAAGTGACATGCAAGAGCTCAGATGGCTGTTTCTTAACTTTTTCCTCAAGTTCATTGCAGTGCACATGGAGGACAGGCCCTACTTTCCCTTTAGCAATCTAGGCAGGGCCCCATTATTCAGCTTTGCTTCAAGGAAAAGTTGAGGATGAATTCTCTTGCCTACAGGAGTACAAAATGAACAGGAAACACCTGACTGGGTGCTGCCCACCCTGTTGCAGTTTAGAGCTTCTCTGGATGTGTCCTTGGCACATGGGTTTCTCCCTTAGCTCAGGATTCGTGTGTGACGTTGAGCCCCAGAGGAATAGCTGCAGCACAGCAGTGGTGTTCTCTGTGCAGAGCACGCTATGTGCAGTCTGTCTCTGGGTACAGCATTTGGGAAACTGGGCCAAGGCAGCTCGCCTGGCACATGCTACAGTGCTGGGCTTTCCAGCTGGAAGTGGCACTCTACCTCTCAGCAGTGCTGGGGCTGCAGCTTTGCTGCCCAGGCTCCTTGGCTCAGGACTGCAGCTCTGTCTGTCTCTGACACTGCCACGCTGGAGGATCCCAAATCCAACGGCTTTGGCAGAGCCCCTTTCCTGCTGAGCCCCAGGCAGCAGCAGCTTGTCTCAGGAGGGGTTTCATGATACTGAAATGGAGGCATCCTATCCAACAAGCCTTCCCATGCCCTACATGCCTGGGAAGGCTTGAGCTGCCCTCTGCCAGCGCTGTAGGTCAAGAGTGACAATGAATGGGTTGAACATTGGAGGAATCTCTTTTGACCACCAAGATTATTGGATTTTATAGATTGCCAGCATAGAAAAAATTAGAGTTAAGCGAATTTATTTCTTCCTTCCTCTGATATGTTAAATTAATATTTTATATTCAGCAAGTCAATTAACTGTGCCTGCCACTGTGTATGAAACTTGAAAATGAAACTAAAATTTGTATGAAACTGAAATTTGCCTTAATTATTCTTTCAGAAAACTCTGCATATCCTGCCTGTGTACAAGATGTATACCTACAGCTTACTTAGGAGACTTCTATTTGCACAGGGTGACTAAAAGGTACTTTGGAATAGGTAATTCAGTTGTCCCTGGTCATGTGTTCCTAACACAAATCTCATGAATGGGGCAAATGGTGGTATAGAACTTCAAGTGTTTGGTTTGGTTGATGGCATCTTGTTTCAAGTAATACAAGTGAACCTGCAGACAAGAAAGGAGATGTTATTGACTGGTGTTTTTCCAGAGGTTTACACTGCTAAGCTGGCAACTAGCCCTGCTTTCATTTCCCCTCAAATTGACACCTCTATCCTTCCTGTCAATTTGAGTGCCAGCTAAAGTGATTTATATTTTTCCTTTCTAGAAGTGAAGTTTCTTAACCCATTATAAATGAGCAAAAGATGTTTCTTGACAGTCATTATATCTTTCCAGAAATGATAAGAATTAGTCCAAGGTATTTCACAGAGGTATTTCACAGTTAGAATACTTCAGGAAGTGGTTTTAGGATGTATTAAAGAGGGCTCCATACTCTACCTCCTTCTTTCCCACAACAGCCCTAGACACTGGAGAGCAAGTCCTTGATATGCTGGGCTGGTGATTAGTGTGGTAGGGACAAAGGTCCTTTACCAAGCACTGGTTTGCAGAGGTGGGAGGTTTAAAAGATATGGGAAATCAGGGAAGCGCTCGTCAGAAAACTTAACTCATATTGCCTGCAAGGTGTCTCAGTGCTGGATAGGTAGGGGAAGATGGAGACAGCATAGGAAAGATTACCGCAAAAGCAGAGATGGTCTTTAAAACTATGATAGCTTTTCTTGCCTGAAACAGGCAGGTGAGCAGCTTCTTTTTCTGGCTGTTGGAAGCTGGTGAATTGATTGGGCTGCAAGCATTTGGCCCCACAGCTATGGAGGGGATCATCCTCTAAAAGCAGCCTGCCTTCCAAGATTGTATCCAGACCCACAGCATGTTTGGAAAGACACTGGTATGTTGCTGATTTGTGGAAGTTTCATTTCCCATTATGATTTTGCCTTACAAAGGGGCGTTAGTTTAAAACTGGAGCTGGAGAGAAAATTTTGATTTGTATGGGGCTTGGAGGGGAGAAGGGAGACCCCACTGTTACTGTCTCAGAGGGGCAGTGGACTTCTGTGAGAAATGCGGGCATTTCCTAGAGAAGGATCTCTGAAGTACCTGCTGACTGAAACATTCCAGGCATTCCTGCACTGTGCTGCTAAGCTCCCACAGCAGCAGCTCATGCTGCTCAGGCTGCAGCAGCCTGGCCTCAGCAAGTGTGTCCTGGTCAGGGACTGACACACAACTTCCATTAGCAAATTCACCGTGTGAAGTAGCACTGTGAGCTGTGAGTTTGCAGCTGCAGGAGAAGATGGATGTGATTCTTGTGTCCTGCTGTTGTGAACAGACCTGCCAGGAGCAGGTGAAGGGCTTGCAGTGAGCTACCCACTACGGTGTTTTCTCCAAAGATTTCCTGGGTGCTTTGTGCACAGGCCGGAAACTGTAGTTCTCTGTAACCATCACCCCTCCTATAGCTGCTCTTTCAAGATGTGTTTGCATCTACTGTAAGGGGTAGAAACTCACACCATCTCAGTGTCAACAAGCTTGTAAATCATCTACTTAATAGTCACAGGTGAGATAACATATTAAATACTAAAGGCACTAAAAAATCCTTCCCACCTCACTCACCCTCCCCTCCAAGTACTGAATCTTGTCCAAAGCTGCACAAACAGGATTCTAAGATAAAGACCTTGGGTAAGAATTACTAAAGCAAACAGAGCGTGGTGTGGTTTATTAAGGGACTGGCTTCTCAAGGCCAAAGGGTGGGTGTGGAAGAACACACTACACACCTTACAGAAAGGAAAGCTAAGAATGTTTAAAAAGTACATCTTGGAACAAAGCCCTCCTCAGAAGTCTGTAATATTTTAAATAAGTTTATGTAGCATGGGAGGAGAATCATACAAGTACAATGCAAAGTATACTGTCTGTGATTTCAGTAACTGGCAGCACAAAAGCTTTCTAAGAAGTAGAGGGATTCTATTCTGCTTAGCATGAAGCAGTGCAGTGGAGTTATGCAGAGTTAATACAGTTCTAGCAAGGAAACTACATGCTCCAAGCTACATTTCTGTCTTTCCTTGAAGAATGCTTTGAAAAAATTTACCAGTCAGCTGCAAACTACCTGATTCTGGACATAAATAAAAGAGCAGAAATTTCCCAGTTTACTTCTTCCCTGTCCTGCCATGTGCAGAAAACCTCCCTGTAGCAGGACAGTCCCTGGGGGCACGTTAGTTCAGTCACCATGCCGTGCCTTTCTATTGATGGCTGCCTCAGTGTCAGGGTTTCTTTCCTATTTTTGTTGTTGCATGGATGAAATCCATTACTAGAGCATTATCTGCTATTGACAGGGGATACATTCTGATCTAAAGGCAAAAAAATTCATGTCTGTGATCTTGCTAGCCTGTGACCAGCACCTGAGGGAGATATTTCAAGGTGGAACATGATGAGCCTATGGTTACAGTTTTAGGTAACACCTCAAAACTTGCTCCTTTTGCAGATTGATATTTTTCCCCAGAGGAATATGTAGTCTATAGTTTTAGTCAGTGCCTAGGGGTAATCTCTACATCCCCTTGACTCAAGGCTTGTTTAACTTTCCTATGCTGCTGCAGAGCTATTGTTAGTTTGCAGATAAGGAAGTGTTATCATTTTAGCACAGTCGAAGAGAAAAGGATAGGTGGGAGCTATTAGATTCTCTCCTGTGTTACTCTCTATCTGGTGGCAGGATTGTCCTTCACACTGATCTCTCAAATGTGGTAATAATAACAGTAAAGTTTTATTTTTACTGGTTATCAGCCAACAGCAACAACTAGGCTAAACCAGAAAATACCATCCCTTCTGCCTTTGAAGCATGTGTGCTACATCTTTGTGCTGATGCTGATACTTCTCTAGCTCTTTTCTGAAGAAACAAGAAGACACAGACACCTTCATCCCTCCCCAAACAACCTGGCCTACCGAATCCTGGCCATCATCTAAAAACAGGCCTACTCCCCTCTTCCCAGCAGGCCAACACACATTCCCATCCTCACAGTGCAAATCTGCAACAGCTCCCTTTGTCCTAGCTTGCTTTCGCCATTAAGACATCGCAGAATTTTCACAGCTACATGTTGCTGCCTCTAGCAGTTGCTATCTCTTCTTCCTCTGTGTGTGCATGGCAGTCTTCTGTCATTTCAAGGGAGTCCTAATACAAACAAGTCGCCAAGTTTGAAACCAAGGAATACAAACAATGTGTCTGACCAAAAAGCCCCTGTAAGGGCCAAAACTGGGAAAACACACAGACTGATCCTTGTACAAGCACTGCATCTCTCTGGAGTGCAAATGTTCTTTAAGGATATAACAGAGACTGTCTTACCCAAGGTGTTGAGGACTGCAAAGAATTTAGGGGGCTCTAATCTCATAATCTCATATGTTTGTGCTTTAAAAGAAAGAAACCTCGCTGCAAAGGTTATAAACCAAAAGGAAGTCTGGCCCTCCTAGTGGAAAAAAGAGCTTGTTCATGGCATGCTTAGCTTTCCCTTCATTTGTGTGAACAGTGAGAAAATAATCAGGAGGGTAAATCCTGTTCACAGAATTCAGAGTCACTTTTCATGGTGTACATCATCATTCTAGATATCTGCAAAGTAGAGGTGTACACCAAGCTAGCCAGTCTGTGTTCCTTTAATAGCCAAAGGAAAGAAATTAGCAGTTGTTTGAAGAATTTTCAGGGTTAAGTGAACTTTGCCCTTGATGCTGTTGACTGCACACAGGAGTTTGGGCTGAGCTGAGATGCAGGTGACTGTGGTGAAATCCCACCCTTGGTAATAAAATCCCAGGGAAGATCCTGAGACCCAAGCCATTCTGCACTGTGAAAGGAAGACATGGATCACAATGAGAGTGTGAATGAAAAACCTATTAAGAACAAGAAAATCCTTTTCAGGTTGTGACTCTACCAAGTTTACATGAAGCTGGATGGTTTTTCAATAGGGAAAAATAGGTAAAACAGACCCTGGTAGGCTTCAGTGTAGGGGACAAAACACTGCAGGCAGCAAGTCATCCATTTCAGGGCTGGCTTGCTGGACTGTGTAACCTTACAAAAGTGAAGCTCCTGTGAGGCTCCCCAGTGATGGTGATGTGCAAATGATGCAAATTGGATTTTCTAGGAAGGCAGGTGATGACTGCATAGTACTTCTATTTTTATTTTTTGAGGTCACCCTATTTGTTTTGAAGTTGCTCTAATTCAGGACAGGAAGGAACCAGGAGTTGTTTTTTTTGGCTACAAATTCAGTTTGAACTTTAACTGAGCAGTGTCTTTCTGTGGCATGCAGCCATGCAGCCATGAAGAGAGCTTTTGAAGGGCAGCAAGAGGCAGGATTGGCAGCATCCCTCAGGCTACGTTGACAGACTGGTCATGCACAAGTGCCAGAATGGCCTGACCCAGCCTGGTGCCATCACTGCTGGACCTCTGCCTCTCACCTCCTTGGGATAACAGGACTGCTGGGGCTGTGCCAGGGAACAGCAACGGCCAGGTAGGTAAGGGGACACTGGTGTCCTTCTAAAGACAAATACAGGATGTCCCAAGCCAAATAGGCTAATGACAGGGAAGAGGTGGCCTGGATTTGCTCTTGTGTTGACACACTACGTGGCTGTGGTTTTGTCATCATGTTCTCAACAATGAACCTCTAGGAGGAGAGGAATTGTCCTCTTGTACAATTCTCTAGTCACAGGACAAGAGGATAGCTGCACACTTCAAACATTCTGCATGGGGAGCATCTTACTGACATCCTGCACACCCTGTAAGTATGCCAAGCAAGTTATCCATCCCTGACCAAACCTTTCTTAGCAATAGCCTTGGCAGCTAACCCTAACCATAACCCTTGGCATGCACACGTGAAGCAGGGAAACCTCTTACAAGGCTTTTTCATAAGGAACAAAAATCTTATCCACTAGCTCTTCACTTAGTATAAATGCAGGTTTCAAAGAGCCCTGCAAAACAATGTGTGGCAAAATCTGTGTGCAGGAATAAGAAAACAAATTAAGGACTTGTGTTTGGAAGAGCTCATTCTTATTTGATTGCTCTGTAACACAGTCCTGAAACCTCTGAGTGACTGGAATCTTACTGATATTGTGCTTGGAGTCAAAATTAGGTTGGATTTTTTCCTGTTCTTGTGGAAACCTGTAATTACAATAATTTTTGCTTTAAATGGTTGATGAGCTAGAATTATTTCTCATAGCAGAGCTAATTGCTGAGATAGAGTATTTTGAGACTTTGCATGCCCAGAAAGAACACTACTCTTAGACGCTATTGTTGAGAAGCTGAGAGAAAATCCTCTACAGAAACTAATGGCTGTGTCACTGGTACAAAATTGCCCCTTTGAACCCAGCATGAGAAGGGTGGAGAGGGAATGACACAACAATCAATCACACCTTGCTTACAATACTTTCTCTGCTCCCATGTGGCTCAGGAGATCTTTTGTTTTTCTCAGTAGAAAAGGCGCACATCAGGTCCGGAGAAGAACATCTTGAAGTTAGTTCCTAAATTAGTTGTTTCAGCACATGTCCAATGTAGCTGTGATTCTGCTGGCTACCACACAGCTTTGGTTCTCCAAGCTGCCACTAAATCTGCTGCTGGCATTTCTCCAAATGGCAGCATAAGCTTTCCGAGGCAGCTGGGGTACAGATGCCACCATGATATGCAGAGGAACGAGTGCTGTGGTCAGTCTCATCCTCCTGCCCAGATGCAGCAATGAATCACTCCATGCATCATCTGATGTCTGGCTGTGAGGCATGACATGTTTTGATGAGCTGTATAGCTGAGATCCCTGATGTCCTACTGGAATTCACAACAGAGGTCCCATATGCTGCTGCTGGAGGTCCTTTGCTCTTCCAAGATGGTGGATTTGCCAGGCCCATGTCAAAATCTGAAGACAAGTTAAGGCCAACCTCCACCTGACCAAATCCTGTCTCAAAAAGGAAGCTCATTTTGAAGAGAAGTGGCAAACTGAATTCCTGTGACTGATATAGGGGGGGAAAATATGGCTACAACAAGCTGGGAACCACCATGTTTGTTTTGGCTGCAGCAGCTGGATTGCAATAGCAAAAATGATCCTTCACACTTCACTACTTTGTCAACCAGTGGACAAAGGAACTAATTGTGCAATTCAGAGCCATCTGCTAACTACATTTGTAAGGAAAGGGTTTAAAATTGCACAATGTGCTGAGGAATGATACATGTAGGGATTTTGTCTTACAGCTATTGGCAATTAGAAGGAATGGAGAGATAATGGAATTTGCTCTGTTCTTCATTCCATGGAGCGTAGGGGGGCTCAACCACAGCAGATATTGCAGGCTAAAAGTATTCCATTTGGCATGCATGGGATGTGTCCATGGCAAGAAGAGTCTACACAGAGTTCAAGGAACAATTTTCTGCTATGTGCTATGGCACTGTGGAAAGCATATCACAGTAAAGACACCACTCAGAGAATGTTTTGTTGGGCTAGTTAGATATTAGCAAAAACTTCTTCATTGAAGGAGTGCTCAAGCACTGGAACAGGCTTCCCAGGGAAGTGGCCATGGCACCAAGCCTGTCACTATTCAAGAAGCATTTGGGCAACAGGCTTTGATTGTTTAGCCTTTTTTCAGGTTGCTCTGCATGCAGTCAGAAGTTGGATTTTATGATCCTCATGGTCCCTTCCAGCTCAGGATATTCGATTTTAATTAGACTGAATTCAGTGACTAGTTAGGTATTATTTACTTCCAAATGTTATGATTTATATCATGTCTCATGTGGTGTGACACTCTAAGCATTGATTCCAACAGAGTTGTTACAAATATTATTAAGAAAACTGTGTTAGTCTGAAAGCCAAGATAATGCATAGATTTATTTTCTGCACCTTTAAATAACAGAAACAATGAGCTATTCTAAGAGATAGAAGTAGGCTCAGTTAAACTGGTTTTTATGTAAATGTACTTATCTTAAACTGCTCAAAAAAGGAACTTCATTTTTGTGGTATAAACCCTTTTCTTAGCAACTGGTTTCGCCAACATTGCAATTACATAGCCACTCTTAAAATTAGTATCTGCAACACATGAAGATTTAGAGCACCTGGCTTATGTTATTCACAGTCCACTGATTCAGACTGGTTGGAATGGAGTATGCATGCACTTTTCTCTAACTGCTGCCTCCAGCAGCAGTGTCCAGGAGACTGGGGAAACTCATTCTCATTTAGATCTCTAACTGCGAAATGTGTCCAGAAGGATCTGTGCTCGTCCTACTCAGAAGAACAGCTGGGATTCAGGGCTAAGTGAGGGAGATTGCTGTATTGCAATGGAAAAGCAGATTGCCTGTGTAGCTGTGGCTCACAATACCTCTTGTTAGTGTAAAAACAAATGGGATGCGGCACTCCTTTTCCCTTGAGCTTCCTCAAACTGATGATAGACTCCTGTTTTCTGAAGTGCGGAAGACAGTTTTTCGTTTTGATGTTCAATGTTTCCTTAACTTCACATTCCTTTTTCTGCTTGTTCATTTATTTTTGTGTAGCAGTTGTTACAGTATCTATAAGCAGGAAAAAATACCTGCATGTCCCCCTCCCCTCCTGCTTTTAGTGCCCCAAAAAGAATAACTTCTTGTGCCTCACTCTCCTCTTCCCAGATGTTACATCTCTCTGGAGTGTAAATAACTGAATAGCTTAGTACTTACACATGATGTGATACCTTTGATTTTAGCACATCAAAACTAGGTTCTGATACAGAGTGTCAGTATCAAAAGCGAAGGCAAACGCTCTGTTCTCATGAATTCAAACTGAAGTGAGCGCTTTGATGTCGATCTCAAATGAACACGGAGGGAACAGTCCTGTGAAGTGGTTCAGTCAGCACCTGTAACCTCTTCAACTGCAGCCCTATCTCTCATGGGAATCAATATTTGAACCAATATTGACTTAGGACTCAGCCATGATTTATATGGGAGTCTTGGGATTGCAACAACTGCTGTGTTACTCAATCAGATTCCCAGATGACTGGTTAATACATAACAAACCGTATTTGTAAATTCAGTCGGCACGTGTTGTCATCAGAATGGAAAGGGGAAATTCATTCTAATGTTGCATTTAATTCATAAAGATCCTCATGGCCTGTAACTGAGTACTATGTGCTCTGCTTAAAGAGCCAATGGGTTTCATTCTGTTTTCAGAGGGTTTCTAATCTGGATTAATTTCTTGGTGACCAATATTTTCTAGTTATCATGAGTAATTGTTATTATGAGTGTTTCAAAATGGAAACAAATTAGGATTAAATTAGTTACTTACAAAATTTCACATTAAAAAGCTCTGTAGTGTACAGTACTATTCTGGTAACAATTAACAGTGAGTTTAATTCTGAGGTCAAAAACGAGTCTAGAGCTGCTATGTTTAGGTAGTTTAGGCATATCACAAAATCACTCTTGCTGTCTGTAAATTTACCATCACCTCCCAGGCATTATCAGTGCCTGTTTCTGAAGGAAGACCATTTATCTAGATGATTTTGAGTGCTTCACACAAAAATCCACTCCACTCATTTTATGCCAATATGGCAATTAAAAGATTATTCAAAGTCTAAAGACCTGTATAATAACAAGGTATTGTTAGACAAAGATACTAGGTCAGAGGACTGACTTTAAAAATGTTATTTGATCTTTTGGGAGAACTTGTAAAAAAAAAAATATATATATATATGTATATAAAATAAATGAGCACAGAAAATTTAGAGTGATGTGTTTCCTCCTATAAAAAGCAATATGACTTAAATCTCATCGATAGGCTAAGAAATTGTCAGTGTCTCTGTAAAACAGACAAGACCTGTTTTCTCGGTTTCAGGTTAGAGCACTTGAAAATCAATGTGTGTGCATGTGTGTGAGGAAGAACAAGGGCAGCCCCTGAAATGCTCAAACCTCTTTGTTTTGGTGACTCTCCTGTGTTTACGCTGTCTGCCCTCCACGTGTGTGCTCCAAGTCCAATGATCACTTCTTTGGCAGTCAGTTCACCATAAATAATCACACTGTGTCTATTGGGAATCATTTTCCAACTCAATGACCTTTCTCTAACCTCAGACTGCTAATTGCTATCACTGGCAAGGAACAAATGGGTCTGAGTGAGGTGAATAGGTGAAGCTCTTGCCTAGAACATGTGTCTTGCCCCAGGCAGAGTTCCACTGCTGCCATTGCTGCAGGCTTGGCTCCCCAAAGATTCCAGAACTTCCCTCTGCCAACTCCTTATGCTGACTGTTGGAGGTTTAATGGCCCGTGAGGAAACAACCAGCTAGAAACCATTCTTTGGCTAAAATGGGAAACTGCCAGGATGCCATAAAAGCTATGCCAATTGCTTAAGTATAATCAGCACTTGAGTCAAAATTATGGTGTCTGGAATCCATATCTGGAATTCACCTTTTTACATCCTAACACAGGGGGAAACTGCACCATGCTGGAATAACCAGCAGTACTGGAGCTGCAAGTTCCATCACAAATCAGTTATTTCAGTTTGCTATTAGTCCATTGCTACGCATGCTTAGCATAGCAAATTGTTGCATAACAAGCAAAAACAGTAAAAAAAAGGTATTTTAGAAGTCCAAATCATCTTGAGATTAGAATGTGACCTACCTCATTATTTGGATCAATAATCGATTTTGAAATGTTTTAAAAACGTATGCACATTTCTGTTTCACTACTGGCTGTTGTTCAAGCAACATATTGATGTGGGTGTGTTCCAGAATCTTTTTATTGTGTTGTACTTAATATAGAGCATTTTCTATCACGGTAATGGCAGCTACATGAACATAAGAAGGAAGTCTTCCAGTTGGCCTGCTCCTGCCCAGTCTATGCTTTTGGGTCCTCAGAGCACACAGGCTCCGAGCATTTAACACAAGCAGTGACACTGCCTGGTGCCTTGTTAAAGTGCACTGCCTGCTTTGTCCTACATGATTCTCTGCAGCCTTTTATTAGTGGCCATAACTACATCTACAGTAGTTAATTCTGTGGCTTTTTTCCCCCCTCCCTAGTCACCACATCATACCCACCTGAGTCCACTTGCTGTCGGGGAACACACCTCACCTTGTGCAGGCGATTTGTCTGTGTTGCACAGGCAGAACTAGAGGTGGGTCTAGAATGTTATTCCTTACAGCAGGTTTGTTTGGCTCCCAGCTATACACTTCCACAGTGGAATTCATAGTGCAGAAAACTATCAGTCTAATACCTGGCCACAGCAGACATATTGGAAAAGATGCAATTTAGCATAGTTTAGAATTTTCTTAGTGTTTCCAGTGTTTTGTGGTAATTTTTAACCCTAGGAAGAGTTGCAAAAATGTGCTACCAAAGGAAAGAAACTGTATTCAGTTTCTTTTTCCACTGAAATCTATTCCAGTGAGGCTGCAAAGGACGTGCAAGGAAGGCTGCAGATGGCAAGTGGCAGGTCTGCTCTTGGACAAGATATCAGTAGGGTTCCACCACAAGCTGGGGCAGGAAGGGGAAGCAAAGTGCCTGTCCCTCTCAGCTCGGGTGGCTCTGACACAAAAGGACAGTGCTGGCAACCCTCACACAGGGCATTCTTCAGCAGGCAAAGTTAGCAAGCAAGCACCACCTGATGGGTGAGGACCCCCCGCCCCCTCCAGTGCCTTCCACGCATTCCTCCAGCCCGCAGAACCAAGCACAGCCCTGACCTGACGAGCTGCTTCTCGCCTAGAACTAATAAAACCAGAGAAGATTAAGAGGGAAGAGAGAGCCAATTCCGTGCAGGTAGAGAACTGGTTACTATAGCAACTGTTTTCTTCTTTGAGCATAGGCTGGGAGGGACTCCCTCGCAAGGGGATTTCTGTGCCGTCCCCAGGCTGGAGAGGGAGGTTGCTACAAGAATCTCGTTTGACGAAGGTTGTGCGGTTGCACTCTTGAACTCTGTTGGGATCGGGGAGGGGGGAGCTGGGACAGGGTTGTGGAAGAATTTGACTCTCGTCCAAAAGTAAAGCAGATGTTGAAGAGCCTGTATTTAAAAGTGATACTCACGTCATGGTGTATTGTTCTGCGGGTTGCAGCTACATCTGAAGCTGGTGGTGTACCACAGTGCATGTCACAACCAGGAGTTTCAGGGCTAGAGTTTTTAAAAGACATAAGAGAATATTTAGCATATTACTACTGGATTTTTACATCTGAGGTCCTAAGAAAGTTTCCAGATGTATTTCTTCAGGGAGCCCAGATTGGTGCAGAGTAAGAAATTAAGTATCTTGTAATATAATAAAGGCTTGGTCAATTTGACTGTGGGAAAAGTCATTCTCTGGGACTAGGGCCAGGTAATGTTATCTTAGTGTATGCTTGGAGTACCTGGCACTGTACAAGCTCTAGGTCTTTGTGGTTACCTTAGACCAACACAGCAAATGAATGAGCATATTATCCTTTCGCTAAGGCTGCTTTCTGGTGGAACACACCCCTTGCATTCACAGGAGACACAAATACCAAGCAGTGCCGAGGGTAAACCCCTCCCCTTTACCCTCCTTAACCCTGTGTGCTCCGGAGGTATACTTCAAAGTTGCACCTCGGTTTTTCGCTAGTATTTGGTGCTGGAAACTGAAAAACACAGCAGAAAAATAAAACAAACTACAATTGTCTCAAATTTAGTTGTGAAATTCTCTGTCTCACAGCATCAAGGCACAGAAGATGCAAATTCTTTTGGGAAAGGACAAGCAAAGGGGGCTAAAGAGGGCTTTAGGTGAAATATTATGCTCCCCTATTCTCCCTAGACTGCTTATTGTCTATTTTTCCATGCAGTATTTTTGCTGGAGATGCAAATCTAGGAGTTGTCTGCCACAATCCCACCACCCTTCCTATCAGTGAGGAAGAGGAAAAAGGGACGGTGCAGCCTCTCTCTTGCAGCTGCATCTTACCTAGGTGTCCAACACAACTGCAAAAGTGCAAACCTCTTGAATCCCTGTCTTTCAAAGTAGCATTTTTTTGGCCATTGATGGAGGGAATAAGAAATAGCAGCCTTCATTTTTGTTTAAAATTCAGCAAGCATTTTACCAGATGTAGAACCAAGGCGTCAAACAACAAAAGCAGGCTCCCTGCTCCAAGTGCAACCTGAATGCAAGACTAGGCTGGGAATACTTTGCTCTGGCAAAACGCTCCCCTTTGAGCAGTGCACTGAGGAGGTAAGCCAAGAGGCTGAAGCACTCCAGGACAGACCCAAACTCCCACCCAGACTGCAACAACTGCACAGTTCCAGTGTCAAGGTCTTGGGCTCAGCCTAGCTTCAGAAAGGGGACTCACAAACTCAGTATCTACCTGCTACCGGTCCATAAAGAATCAACAACTTATCAACAACTACTATTATGATGTCTGCAAGCTTTTCAGCTGAAATAAGTATCTGCACCCTGTCATTCTCTCTATGCCATGTGGCAAATCTGGTCTTAGAAGGCATTTGATCTTGCCAGTAAAATCTGCTGCTGCTGCTTGAAATAAAAGAGAAAGACTTGTGAAAGAGAGTTGAGTGCTTTATGAAGCAGGATTGTAGACTTAGCTTTTTTGTGAGCAATAAGAAATATCTGTGGTAACAATGCAATTGGTGTGAATAAAATCACATAAAATTGCATCAATCCAACTGCAATTCCCTTTGCTGCAAGTATACAAGTTTTACAGAAAAATGGGGAAAAAAATTTCAATAAGCTTTACTAAATTACACAAATTAATAAATTAACAAAAGGCTCACATTATACTATCACAAAGAGACATGATTGACTGTTTCCTGACTGAATGCATGATTGCAGCTGCGTTCAAAGGCAATGAAAAATGGAAATTTCCATCAGGACTTGTGGAAGTGTCTCCATCACTTCAAAGGATGCCATGCACTCGCTGACCATTATATTCTGTTCAGCCATTGAAGTAACAGATTACATGGTCATGGTATGGAGTTGAAGGCAAAGTAAATTACAGAGGAAAAACAACGTTTTACTGTCTGAGGGGAAGGAGAGTTCTGTGATGACCAGTTTTGTCTCCCTCCATGCTGACAGCAGAGGTCACACAAAGTCTCAAGGCTCTGCTCACACCAGAAGAGGGGAGCTTAGTCCAGCTTGCACCTTGCTTACAGCAGAATCAGCCACTCAGTGTTTGTCTGTGGCCTAACCTTCCTTATCTCAGTTACTTCCTCCACAGGCTTTAAAGCCAGGTTATCCAGGGCATACAGGCAGCTGAAGAATTATTCTCTTCATAGGTCTCATTTATCAGCTGCTACATCAAATTAACCTATTAGGTTGAGGAAGAAATTGAACATAAATACAGAACCCGTGTCTGCTACAAAAGTGTGCTAATGCAGCTTGGTTGCTATGGTGTAAAAATCAACATAAGCATCAGGAAGCCACATTTGCCTTTTCCCATTACTGAAGAAGATGTCTGGTTGATTGGCTAATCCATGGGATGGGATATTGCACTGCTCTTAACAACAAGGTGCTTCTAAATGGAAACAGACATCAGTTGCTGCTGAGAACGTAATCAGGCTTCACAAACCCAAGTTCAGTACTTTAATTAGTCAACCAGTCTTGGAGCTTCTGAGCCACTAATTCAGTACTTAATTCTTTTCTTTAACTTTTTTCTTTTCTGATGCCTTTTAGGTGTCAATATATTCTGAAGTTAGCAGAAGCCTTAGTTTTTTTAAATGTGATTACAAGCATTACTTAAGTGTAATTGATTCCTCCCCAGGAGCAGAAAAATATTACACATTTAAGTAGTCTTTTTTTCCTAACTGTTTTAATTGAATGTGGACTTAAAACTTACAACAAGTACATCTTAGTAGCTCTGTAAGGGGAATATCTCACTCTGTTTATCTATTTGATGCATACTGCATGAAAAAGAGCAGTATGAATTTCTGATGCATTTCTTCTCCTGAATGCTTTGAGCCAAACTGAGGAAATTCTTGGATAACAGCAGAAAATTTTCTTGGATAAGAGCAGATTTATTTTCCTATCTTTCCACATACTCTACTGAGTTTTGAATCATGCCTTCAGACCATGCACTTCATATCTCTGGCCCTGCTGCCTAGGACTTCAGTCAGAGCAAGCCTGTGCCACTGCTGCCACATTGTTTCCTGCCCGCTCCAGCCAACCACACTTGAAATGTACAACGCAGGGCACCGTGGCTAAAAAGAACTCTACCCACAATGTAAACACGAGCATCATTTTAAGCAATAACCAATATTTACTTTTAGGCATAATGAAATAAAAACCATTTTGGCAAGTAACCCATCTATTTGCCTTCATATCAACTAAACCTGCAGCCCCTTTTGATTATTCACCTTATGCATATCACAGGTTCTGCTGCGAGTACCTTGCTCTTGCCTGGGTTGTGCTTCCACTCTCGTGGCTCCCCAGGAGAGAACCATGCCTGTTGGAAAACACAGTGAACTGTCTTCAGGTGAGTTACACCCTTTTTGTAAAATCAGCAACGAATGGCTGTGAGTTGCTCACTGCTAAGAAAGCAGCAAACAGTGTCATGAGCAGAACAAGCCTCTGAAGGGAACATGCCTGCGGCCTTCACATGGATCCAGGATACTTACCAAGGAGGAAGTCATTAAAGGACTGAAACCTGAGCTAAACTTACACTGAGAAAGGACAGGTTGTAATAAAAAGGTTATAAAAAATAGTTTGTAATTTTCCTATCTCCTTTTAAATTCTCTGATTTGTTGGAAGAGATTATTGGAGGTTTTGAAGCAAAGCTTTTGAACAACTGTCAGTGATGTGGCCAGTAGCCACGAGATGGAGTTTTCTTGTCTAATTAAATTAGGTAGAATTCTCTATATCCAGGAAAAACAAATGTTTCTTTTCTCTGATTTTACTGCCTTTTCTTTCTACACTGATAGCAATCTAGAAAAAAAATCAGTCTAATAACTCTAATTAGGAAAAAAAAAACAAGTCCTGTTATTCATGCTATCATGACAAACCAGTGTGAAGCTCCAGCACTTGGAAACAGAAGAGCCTGTGTGTAAGGCAAATACTTTTGCTATTTTCACCACTTCTTCCCACATTTTTCTCCTGTTTAATTATTCAACATCAGCGATGCTGACAGGTACTTGAGCAGGATCCTGAAAAAGAAAGGACTCCTCTGCAGTCCTGAGTAGCCATCTCCAGCAGTAACTGCATGTCTCCTCTCCAGCATCCTAATCTGTGCCCAAGTTAAAGGATTTTATTTCATAAATGAAGAGCTGAGGTATAAAGAGAAAAGAAAAATCTCTGTGTCTTCCGTCCCAGTTTGGCATCCCTAACTCATCACTCTTCCTCTTAACTAGGATCTGGTATGCCTCAGCCAAAACAACTTTGGTTGTGCTGAAGCTGCTTTGCCAGCACAAAGCCTGTTCCAAAGCCAGTTCTGGAGCTTTCCTGCCACTTCCCAGAAAATCCATAGGCTCCTTGGGGAATTTCCAGCCCTAGAGCGCCGAAGTGAAGCATGCAACAAAACACGAGAGCAGCCCGTTCGGTGAAATAGTTCGGGGAAGGATGAGGGAAGGAGCCTATCAGGAACTCCCTCACAACCCAGCAACCCCCAGCTTCAGCAATGATCACCACAATAATGGCAACTTTTATTACAAGAGGCTGCAAGCCTCTCGTGTACAGAACAAGACCATCAAGGGTGAACAAAAATATATGAAAAAAAAAAAAAAAAACATATCAAACATATCAGGGAAGTGCAGAAGCAGTTCAAGGCTTGAAGGGATTTATTGCTTTACTGCTCATTTATGACGAGGTGATATAAGATATTAGGGGGCGGGAAAGCCGCGGCTCCTCCAGCGGCTGTGACATCACCGCTCCCACACTCGGCTGCTGCGGGGGAAGGACCGTGAGGCAGGTGCTGGCGTTTCCCTAATCAGGAAAGCGTACTTCCAATGCTAAAACTGTAAGAAACTCAGCTGGAAAACACTGCGTGTAGACATTATTCTTGTTCCCGCAGCATTACCCCTCTGTTCAGGTGTGATCCTCTCCCGAGCCACAAGAGACCAGTTTACCATGCGGGCATAAGCGAGTCCTAGCACGGTAACTAAGTAACTCGGTAACTTTCAGTAAGGAGCGGACTTTAAATAACTGTATTGTTGGTTGCCGCGACCCGCTTCGCACCGTGCGGAAATTTCCCACATATTTCGGTGTCACGTCACGGACTGAGTAACACTGGTGCGTTCTGCAGCCCTAAGCAAGGCCAGCCCTGCCTGAGGGGGTTTCGGCTCCATCTTGCACCGCATCACCGCAGACCCAGCGGCGGCAGCTCCACGACACAGCGCACCGTGAGGTGTCCCCTCTCTCCCTTGCTTCCTCGCTCCCTCCTTTTTTTCGTTCCTTCCTTCCCTGTCTCTCTCTCCCTCCCTCTCACCTTCCCTCAGCGCTCCCCTCAGGCTCAGTCCCCGCCCCGCGGGCGAGCGCCTCGTGCTCCCCTCGCGCGCGCGCACCAATCACAGACGCCTGGAGGGGG
>VXBQ01011397.1:0-39972 GCA_013400175.1 Phainopepla nitens | reverse complement strand
GGGAGGGGCCCCGCGGCCGGCCGGGAGAGGGATGGAGCCGGCAGAAACCGCTGCACCGCGCGCCGAGCTCCCTGCTGGGCTGGCCCTGGCTGCTCCGCACCGAGAAGTCATCAGGTAAACGCCGTGCACCGGTGATGTGAGTCATCTTCTACAGCACAGGAACAAGTGCTCGTGACTCAGCACGCTGGCAGCAGAAATATGTAAATCGGGGACGTTCTGGAAGCCATATGATGTAATGTGTTGGAGATCTTTGCCTTCTTTGCAGAATTAAATATCATCTTTATTTTGCTTTAGCTAAACCGGTGGTAGTTCAGAGTTTCCCCTTTACGCACCGCTTGTCTCACATTGCCAGACTGATCATTCTACCTAAGCATACACAGAGTTAGGGACAGCTTCAAAGGATAATGTTGTCAGTTTGCTTTCCCAGTGTTTCTACTTTTGTCCGTACGCAAAACATGCACACACCTACCCTAGGCACCTAAGGGAGCACGCACAGTTGACAAAGCTCTGATGTATAAAAGTATGATTCAAACATTTCTGCTCATTTCTAAGTTTATTTTAAAGGCCTTATTGAAAAATGAGCAAGTCACTGAGACCCAGTGCAGGTAGTATTTGTTCTTCTGGATTGTTTCTCCTCACTTGATATGATCATAAGGAGTAAATAAAGGGAGAGAAATTTTATAAAACCAGTACAATTCCTAAACAGTAGACTAGTCAGATATGAATAGTTTGAGTTGCTTGATGAAGTTTTCATCTGTATTAGAGTGTATTGCTGACTTTGATACTTATTTTCTAAAGCCTTACATTTTAGCACAGTTATCTTTGCATTTCTTGGAAACTTCTCATGTGAGACACCACTTCAAAATGGCTTGGTGGTTTCCAAATTTGGCAGAAGAGAAGATGAGCTGGAACTTAAGAATGCATAAAGCCATGCTAATTGGTAGTTGAGGTTTTTTTGGCAAAAGTCTTCTTGCCACTTTCATCTCTGGAAGATGCATCATATTGGTTTGCTGCTTTTGGTTTCAGTCAGTGTTCATTCTCCAGTGTGTCCATTAATATTGCAAAATCATGTTCTTGAACAGCTGTCAGTAAAGTAACTGGTAGCTTTATCTGTATGAGTGAGATGTGCCCTTTTGACCTTTAAACAAGGTGCTGAGTCTACTGACCTTTCAGAAGAACAGTGCCTTTTATTATGCTCCTGTATGGATTTCCTTTATAACTTTTCCAGGTAACTTTTGAAATCTTAAATGCTGTAGTGAACTTAAACTGTAGTGAAACTTCTGTTTAACTGAGTTCAGCATCACTAAGACACTCCACTATGGCTTGTCTGGTATAAAAAAAAGAATTTCTGGGCTTTCACACACTTTGCAGGCTGAGCATTTGCTTAAGTTGTGTAGCTATACAGATTCTGGAGCTTTAGTCCCATATTTCTTGTAAAGTATTTTTCAGTGTGTTAGTTCATCTGTTTAATTATTGATATTTTCACCAAAGTTTTCATCAGAGACTTAGATAAGGTGGCAAATGTTTTTTCACAAAAATCTGTCTTGCACAGTTCCGATAAAGCCAGAAGTGTAGTTAGGATGACTAACCAATGTTCAGATTGTCTGTTGAATAGCTGGCTCTGCTTTTCCTTTGATATCCTTTCCATCTGTCTCTTGGGTTTTTTTCCAACCTGTTCACCTTCATGGTTCAAAGTTTCTTCATATCTTGTCTCTAAACATCCTTTTTTGGATGCTTGCCAAACCACCTGGTTCTTTTCTGTTTCCTTTCTTAAGCATATTGTGCAGCTGCTGTTTTACCCTGTTTTCATGAGATTTCTTTTTTTCTTCAGTTGTTGACTTTGGATATGTAGGCCAGCCCCTGTCTCCTTCTTGGTAGCTTGTTTTTTTTTGTTTTTTTTTTCAGAAAGTCTTTTCTGCTTTCCCACTGTGTTGAAAGAGAGCCCAGAAGAATATGTCAAAAAGCATTGAAAGAAATGTCAGGTTAGGACTGAGAACTGCATTTTAGCCACTACATTTTGGATCTGCTGTGGATTCTTGTGATATGAGGTCACTGTAAGGTATTATATGCTATAGGCAAAATCACTCGCAGAAGGAAAATTTGAAAATTTCATTCCTGAACATAATGATAATGAGAAGAATGCAGAAAGGTAATGCAGCAAAGAAAATGTGGGTTGAGTAGATGAGCGTTCTTAAGAGTTAAAAGAACATCAAGAAACTTAGGATCTCATCAAGAAAGACACAAACTAGGGAAATCTATGCTTCAGTCATTCAGATGATATGCAAACATGCTGATTTTTTTCATGTAATTACTGTTTGCCAACAGTATTTTTACAGGAAAAAGTGACAGCATTTGTTTTTTCTACAGCTTTATCAATCTAGAGAGATACTAGATCAGAGAAACTGAGTGTGATTTTAGATTTGACAAATACCTGAGCCACTTATTTCAAATAAAGAGCTGCTTTAATTTTAAGTTTCAAAATTGAAAATGTGTCCCTAAGAAAGACAGCAGAAGTAAGACTTTCATCAGCAATGCTGTAGCACAGGTACTCAAGTTAATACTTCAAGTTTATAGCTGAATTTTGTAGCTGCCAATCCCAGTGATAGCAGCTCTTAATTCAAACTTAAAAGTTTTATATTCATTGCATGGTTTTAAACTTATTATTCCATTGTCCAGCATGACTGAAAATAATTTATTTAGATCTACATAGCTGTTTGTTGCACATCTGTGTATTAATAGCTTGAGCTGTAGTTTGGATCAATAGCTCTGCGTGGTGAACTGTGCATTTAGAAGCATGAAGCTGCCATGGCGTTATCAAAGCCTCATATGAGTTATTGGTACTGTTGGAAAACTTTCCTGATAGAGTAGACCAATTAATCACACCAAAAGGATGTTTGGTGCACCTCTGATCCGCTGAAAACAAAACGTGAGCTTATCCAGATCAGCTAATGAATGTCTGTCTGTCTCCAGAGGTGGCCTCAGCAACATGCTGTTTCAGTGCTCGCTCCCTGACACCATGGGGACAGTTGCAGACGAGCCACGGAAAGTCCTCCTGCGTCTATACGGTGCGATCCTGCAGATGGTGAGTACACGGAGTGCTTTGGGCGTGGGAGGGTTTCTGTAGCTTCGCTCTAATGTGTTGGAGATCTTTATTTTTGACACTACGCAGCTTTATCCTTTAGGGAATGTTTCTGTGGTGGGGGGTAGGTTGCAAGCTGAAAGCAGTGTTCTTTATTTGCTATTGTCTAGAACTTACACTCCTTTCTATACAGATCCCGACTGGCGTGAATTAGCTGAAGGCTCATTTGCTGTTTGTTTGGGCACTAATGTTTTGTTTATGGTCTTAAGTTTGGACTGTGGTGTTTCAGAAAAATTTGCTTCTGTGCAGAATGTGGGACTTTGACATAACTAGCTAGATTGAAAGAGACTAAATTGCTTCATTATAATCTTGGTAGCATTTAAGGATCTTGGAGGTTAGTTGAAGGTTTTGTCAAGCTTGTACACTACTCAAGCGTTTTATGAGATATCATGGGTAATTGTGCTGCTAGAAAACTTGATCTATAGTTTTAGAATAAGAATGAAGTGTGAACATCAGTACTGTATAGTCATCTCATTCCAAAACATGCTTTCCTGAATGTGTGAAATGCCTAATAGCTGGCATAGAAGCCTAACCAGGTGTTTTGTTGAACTCTTTTAATGATGCTTTTATTTGGTTAGTAAAATGTAAATAGTATTGAAGTTTGTCACACCTTAAGTGGTTGGCAACTCTGTTTCAAGTAGTAGCATTTAAAAGCAAGACTATTTTGTAAACGTGGTCTCTTCTAAAGCTGACAGACTGTTACTCTAGGACTGTACAGCAGTTCTCTTCTTATCCATCTCTGCTACACGTTTGATTATATTGTAAATAAGCAATCGTAACGTAAGTGTTTAACCTTATGAAAAATTGCAGCTTCATAACATTACATCTGTATGTTGGCAGTTGTTTCTATTTGACTTAGAGGGTCTGGTTTTATTATCCATTAATTTTATATTTTCCAGTACTCAGTCACTTGCTTTGAACAACTGATCCAATATCTGCAGAAGGTTTTCTGTTCCTGAAATTTCAGCCCATTCTTCCTGCTTCTGCTGTCTTGACCAAGCTTACTATTAAAAGTCTCATTAGATACTGTTGCTTTACTGACTTCGAAGTGTTCCTTTATCATATTATGTGAGTTGTTAACTTTCCCGTGGTAACAGACTTTACCAGAAATATGTAAAATATTCCAGTGGTTTGGAATAGCATGCATTGCTTGGCTACAGCGCCATATGTGTGTTGGGAAAGTTAAACTCTTAAACAAGAAAACTGTGTAGAAGTTCAGTAATTCAAGCTTAAATAGTCTTTAGTTTTAAAGAGAAACTAAAAGCGGAATGAAAAAAAGGATGGTGTGAAACTTTGTTTTCAAAATGACTCCTAGGATTGATGCTAAGTTGGGGTTCTTTTTAAGAATTAATGGTTTCAATGTAATGCTGAGTTAATACATAGAAAGCTTAAGTAGGAACATGGGCTGTAAAACTGTTATAGTGGTAGAGCTTCTGTTTCCCCAAGAGCTGTAAAGAAATATGGCCTTTCCCTTATTTTTCAAATGAAAAATAAAGTGGACTCTAGAATTTGGCTGCCTTCTTCTTCCCTCAGGGTATTTTTTAACTTGACTCTTCTCTGCCCCTATCCACTCAAGAAATCAAAATAAATTTTTGGGCTCTAAAATCAGAACTAATTTGGTTTGAAAATTGAAAGTGTGTTCATAACTTTCTAACCTTTCTGCTCTTGGTGTTGAAGGATCTTTTGAGATGTCTAACTTCCTTTATTTCCATAGTGGCAGTGAAATGACTGCTCTTGTTGGTGCAGTTCACTAATGGTTAAGTAAGCAGAGAAAGTCCCAAGGTAAAACTTTGATTGCATTGAGGTTCACAATTTTTGTCAACAAACATTTGTCTCTTCCAGCCCCTTTACCTTAAATGCAAGTTAAAATATAAGCAAACTGTTATATTGGGTATTTTGAAAACCTCACATAGGATTCCTATCAGTTTCTGGGTGGCATAAGCAGAATGCTATGACAAGCCTGTAAAGTGGGAGTAATTTGACATTTTAATAAAGTTGCTTAAGTTAAAAACCCTGTAGAAATTAAGGAACACTGCTTAAGTAAGTTAAATTTTGAGACCTTATGCTAAAATCACAACTTAATTCTCAATGACTTATTGTAACTGCCACTGGGTATCAGTAGTTACCACTTGTTTGTTTGAACCTTTGTAGCATGTTTTAACTCTTGTCCATTTTACCTTCTGTTGAAATTGGAGCACAAACCAGTGATATCAGTTCTTTATCCCTTTACTGTAAATACTGTGTACCTATAGCAACCTGTACCAAATTGTTGTACATACAGAACACAGGTTAAAGTTAAAATTTTGAATACAAGTGAAAGATGGATCCTTGATTACTGACTTAAGAATGAATGGTACTGGCACATAATTCTTTGAGCCACCTTTTAAAGGAACCTTTTTTACAGTTTGAAAATAGCTCCAGTTTGCTTATTATGACTCTTGGAAGACACAAATGTCAGTACATGAAACTCATCCAGTATAAACCATGCCAGCTGGCTAAAGCTGCCACACAGGGAAGGCTTTGTGCCTTCCTCTGTCAGAGCTGATATGTTTAAGCCAATTTTTTGTGTGCATGACTGTTTTGGGGGGAGCTGGGTGGAGATGAACTGTGCTGGCTCGGCCATTATTATGAATGGTCACACTGGCATGGATGTTTATAAATCAAGGACTTCTCTTGAGTATATCCTTGAGCAGAACTTTTTTTTTCTTTTAGACGAATATTGTACTTGTGACAGGTTAAACTACTAACCACATTAAAACTCCAGTGTTTGAGGCACAATGCAGATATGTCCTACACTGAAAAAAGGGAAATGTCTTACTCTGCTTCACTTATTCTTGCTCCAGCTTAGTTGCCAAATTTAAAGGGGAGCATTGAAAGTAAAACTTGTTGTGACAAAATATCTAACTGTTGGTTGTGTTAGTGTTAACAACTGAAACAAAAGGTTATCCAACAATATGCCATCAAATGTCTAGACTTTAGAATTGGATTTCATAGTCATATCACTATTGTGTTTCTACTTAAATTCAAAATAGCATATTGAAAATGCTAATAGGATTTCAACATAAGGTGGCATATCAACAATATGTTATCAACAATAAATAAGCTCAAATTAAGGTGAAATTAAAGTTCACCTATCAAAAGGTAACTCTGGGATTGATTCCCATTCTTCTACACGTGTCAAAAGAACTTTGAACTGTGACTCACTGGGGCTCTGTTACTTTACAACAGCCAAAACATGATCTTGTATACAATGGGGAAAAACAAAACTTCATGTTCCTTTCTGGTCTCTCAATTTCTACGGGAGCAGATGCAAAATGAGTATGAATGGCTGCCACAGTTCTGTGGTAAATCTTTTTCCATACCTGCCTTGCTGCCTTTTATTTTGTGTAACTAAATAAAATGCAGACTGCTGTGTAACTGTAATTATCAACGTCTTCTGTGGTTGTTGGTGTCCATGTCTGTTTGTAGCATGGAGTAACTACAAATCCCTGGCACTGGCAGACGGCTTGAAAGAAAGCAAGCACCTCTTACGGGGATATTTGTGTTGGGTGGCATTAAGGGTGTTCTGGGGGTAATGTACCACTTTAGTTGTATATGCATGTGTTCTCTGCTGCAGGCTTGCCCATGCGATCGTGCCTAGAGCACTCTGGTTTCCAGGTGACAGACACGATTCACGGTATAGTATGAGATCTCTGAAGTGGAGCATTCTCTACAGCTTTCATTTTCTTTAGTACTGGATTTCGTTGTTTAAAAGTAAGCCTTAAGTAGCACCAGCTACTGTCTGTGCATCTGAATGTTGACAGCAATAACAGAATATCAAAAAACTGTCCCTTCCTTTTCTCTGCTCCCTCATAACAGAATGGTAACTTGAAATGTAGAGGATTGAAGTTGTGGCTTTTGTGGAGCTTGAATTGGGAATTCTTCACATGCTAGATTTTTAGGACTTCAGCAAATTAGTATCAGTTCCTTCAGGTCTGACAGGTGTAAGTAATCTGCTTAGAAGCAGAGATGGTTATTGCTGAATCTAAAGCTAGTTTTGTTCCATACACTGAAGTTCAAATTGATGTCTGCCAACAGCTTCTAGAAAAGTTTCCCCTGCACAGGTCACCTCTAACCTCTGAGGCAATTCCTTGTAATGTTGTGATTTAAGATTTGAATTCCTAGGGATTTTTTTAATTCAAAGTATTGCAGTATTTTGAAGTATTGAAAACTAAAGCTGAGTAAGCTCAGAAAAATTGAGTTATATTATATTTAAATTTGTGAGCAGAGCTCAAAGTTATGTAGGAGAAAAAAGATACAAGTTCCTTCTCTGTATGGAATTCTCTGGCCAAGTATCATTTGGGTTTTTTGATAAGAGACTTCATCTTTCAGCTACAAAAGAAATAAATTAGGGGCATTAGGAAGAAAACGTTAAATTCAATTTTCTGTATCCAATTGCCAGATGTATAAACACTGTCTGGTCATCTGAGCACAGATCAATGTGTACTGTTTCCCATTCTAGGACTTTTATCTTGAATTCTGCATTAAAATCGATTTACATGATCACAAATTAGACTCTAAACAATTTCTATTGAATATAATTGTCCTCACTTATTAAAACTGTAGTGGACTTTCTCAGGGCTTGGAGAATAAATCCTCCCACGATAAAAAAAGCTCTGAACAAATATTTTGAAGAAATCTTGGAGCTGTAGAACACATGTCCATTTCTAGTTAGTTTCCATGTAGAGAGTGATTAAAAAGCTCTAGCAGTTACTCAGTGATGCTCTTTTTCAGGTAATTAAAACTGCCTCATTTCTGTTGATGTAAATAGCTCCCAGAATTGGACATTAGTTGGAGTGGGCTATTAGAGTTGTGGCAAAACTGAAATTGATTGTTTTCACCAAGAATAAGTGAGCTAAATAGGTTGATCAAATTATGAGATGCCTTATTTTGAACCACTGTTCTCAGAGGTGATTGTGGAATCAGGAAATAATCAAATGCTACTATTTTAATTTGTTAAACTCTTAAACTTCTGTTATGTAATATTGCATTTTGCTTACTTTGTTCTCCTTGCCCTTGTATAGTGAAGAATTTCCTAATCCTAGGCTGAGTATATGGCCACTTGTGAAGACTGATCCTCTCCAAGCTCCCATTCATATTAGCAAGTTATTTACATATTTGTATTCATTTTCTTCTGGAAACTAATGCTTCATGCTGAGGGAACAGAAAAGAAGGAAGGCATGCTGCAGAAGTCTCCTCTTGTGATGACTCTGCAGCCACGCCCTAACTGCCCCTTTCTAATGGCACAGTAGATGCCATTAGGCTGTCTCCAACACTAATTTGAGGTGGACTCTTGGAACTGGCCAGCTCTTTATACAGTATGACCTCTGGAAAGCAGATGCCAGTTCAGGTTCTAGGGAAAAGTCTAATGTGCTTACCTTCTGATTGAACGGAACCATTCTGAGAGCACCATTTATCAGGAAAGACTCCTGAATGGTGAGTAACTTTTTGACTGCTCAAGAAAATTGAGAGTGGTATTGATGTAGAACATGCTTTTTCAGAGAAGCCCTCTGTAAATGATTTTAATGCTATTGAGTAGTTAAGCATTTAGCTGTAGTGAGTATGTTCGGACTTTATTAATTTCCTTGAAAGTAATATAAAGTAATAGTAGTTTCCATATTGTCTTGTTTTAAACTTATATAGTAGTGTTATGGGAAGTACTTGCTGAAAGACCATCGATTGTTCTTAACTATCCTTCTTCTGTAGCTTCTGAAATACTGTAACTGCAGAGCTTGTGTAAATCATTAGCTTGTTGTATTGTACTTGAGGCAGCTGGTGTTGCTTAACTGTATTTCATTAAGTTCATATTTCCACCCTTGTTTTGGACATGTTAGAGCTTTGGAACAGGAAGGTATGCACATGGTTCTGTGAATGCAATGCTTGTGTTCAGAAGGTGGAGATGCAGGCTGCCTTTATGGGCCTCTAAAGCTAGTCTGGTTTAAACAGTCAGTGATGGAATTGCAACATAAATAGCAGCCACAAACTGTCACTAATTATAAGCAGATATTTGCTTTTTCTTCTCCTTACCTTCAAGCCCTTTAAAGGACAAGGTTTTTAATACATTTTGAATTTTTAAATGTGCATCTCTATTAAAAGCATGTGCCATTGAGGGTTCCATTGCTGAGGGTATGGTTTAATATTCTGCAACTGCATTATAATTATTCTTAACAACCCTAGCACAATATATTATGCATGGACCTTGTTAAAGTTTTGCTAGTATCCTTTGGTTCCTGCTGAGACACCTTTAGCTTACATTGGCAATTCATTCTAAGAAAAATCTTGGATTTGCACAGCGAGTGGTACACTGGACATATATATATATAGCCAAGACAGCACACTCTAAGGAAACTATGGCCACAAGAAATTTGGAATATAAGGTAATAAGCAAAAGAAGTGCTTCATAACGTGCCTCTTGCAATAGTCCTTCTGAGGCTTTTATGTAATCTCTGTAATGTGTCTCAAGTGCTTTGGCTAGAAGGATCTCATCCCAGATGTCATGCAGAGGGACTTAATTTTCTCTTAATTAAAAATGTTCCTCTGAGCTTATGGTGCGTTGAAGTCTTGTTTTGAAAAATCAGGTATTTACACGACTGGCTTGGTCTCAGTGGCACATCCTTTTGAAAGATTTTGGAATTGTTGAAAGTGTGGTGGTCAGAGGTCAGATGGATACTAGTGCTATAGCTGTCACAGATCCAAGACAGTGTTGAGACTTTTAGTTAACTGTAGCTGGTACTTCTACTCCCTTTGCTCTGGTGGTTGCAGGTTAATAACTTCAAATTTCATCTTCTCATTGTCTTTGCTTTTTCTCATCCATAGAGGTCCTGTAATAAGGGAGAGTCTGAACAGTCTCAGAAGGAAAATGACTTGCAAGTGAGTAATTAAATTTGCTTATTTCACAGAAATGTATAGATTATAGGCAAATGTGGTGATCCTGCTTGTTTTAAACCAGTAGTTATTCCACCTGGACTGTGTCTAGAAAACATAAAAAGTAATGAAGAAATTTATTTGCTCACAGAAGCAACATTATGTGAGTGTCTGGACATAGTTTGGAAAGATTCAAGCATCCCACATTATGAAGAAACAGCCCCCCCAATTCTACCCTATATGGCTTCTTACCATTTTGAATTTTGGTATCAGTACTGCTGTTCCTAGTATTAGACTCTTCTTAAGTAGATGAACATCAGTTCTCTGCTTTACCTAATCTCCAATTTTTTTTAGTACATTGATGAACTCCTCTGAGGAAAGTACATGGAGCTGGAGAGAACTTGCTCTTGAACATGAAGTGTTCTTGATTAGCACTGTGCTTGGATTATCTCTGCTCTGCAAACTTTAAAGTTCTTGCAGTTGGAATAATTTCTTCTGCTGCACCATAATGTTTAGCTGAGTGTATCTTTTCATAAAGTCATCTGAACAGGATTTGGTAATTTAGATTTCTACCATGGCAGTATTTTTTTCAGTGAGGGATAACATTGCAGCATGCTACCCAGATGCCTTGGTTGTTATGTACTGTGTTTTCAGCTCTGTAATGATTTTGGCAGTGACTAGGGAAAAGTACATTTTACTCAACTGATAAGTGCTGTTTTTCTCCCCTTCTGTTTTTTGCCTTCTGGCAATGCCATCTGAAATATTTTCAAGCGTGTTTGGTTTTGGGGTTTTTTTCCAGTAAGTTGAAACTGGTTTTAATTTTTTTTTTGTTGAATGACTGCTTTTGAAGTTTTGTTGAACTTTGTTTAGCTTATGGGAGCAGCTTCAATCAGTTGAAGCAATAATCAAACTGAAAAATGTACTGATACCTCAGGTTTTTTCAAAACTTAAAAATGGAGATGGCTCGAGTTCTTCTCTACCACAATCCTGTGTAAAAAAAAAAAGTTATAAAAGAAGGCAAAAGTCCAAACAAGCCCCACCCTGGTGATAGAAGCTCACAGAAGTTTTGTGGTACAGGAAACAAGGTTTTGAACTTCAGAATTTCATTTGTGGTATTTGTTGCTTGAAAATACTGATTCTCTGCTGATAGGTTGTTTTCTGCTATTAATCCTATAGTCCTGAAACTTCACTGTTGAATCAGTGTTCTCCAAAATTACTGTCAGGATGGATTTGTTAATTTTCTTGTGTCTAGGTTGTGAGAGGAGATGATATCCTTCAGAGAGAATAAAATTCTCAGGGTTCACTAGCAAAAGCGTTGTAGCTTCTGAGCTGCCTGCTGTGTTACAATTGTGTCTAAACATTGGACAGTTTTGTCAGCTCATAGGGCCTTTGAACAGGAATTTGTTTTACTTTGGTTTTGCTATTATTTGCAGTAATTTTCCTTAGAATATGACTACTTAGTGTATTTTATAGTGAAATTATTGTTAAGGCAGGAAACAAGCAGAAGCTTCTGTTCCAACTGAAGTGTAGAAAGGCTTCTGATCTCTCCTTGCCTGTCTGGGAGTTGCATCCTGGAAAAGTCTTGTAAAAAAAGTGTATAATTGTTAGGTTTGAAATAAAACATTGATCTTTAAGTATTCATTTAAAAACATAGCGGTCCAATTTTCTCCAGAAGTCTAGATACAAGTGCTTATGGATGAATCTCTGAAACTGCTCAAGATTGAGACCTTTAGATCTTAAAATAACAGGTTGTTGTCTTGGCACATGGGTATATTGCAAAGTGTTTGGAGGCACTGAGGTATATAATTTCCTTAGTTACAATGCTTGATCCTTTAAGGTGTCAGGTGAACATTAAAACTGAAGAGTCGGATGCCTAGATTTGTTCAGTGTCCATATGAAGTATGCTATAGAAGTTTTTTCATGTCCTTTACAAGTTTATTTCCACACCTCTCCTGGGTTTCACAGCAGTGTATGGAGTGGAGACTTGGTAAAAAGTCCCTTGGGTATTATGAAGGAGAAGCCTTTGTGCCTGAGATTACATGGATTCCAAAAGCCTCGTTGGACTTGTGCTCAAAAAATCATTTGGTTTCAGTGGAGGAAGTTCTTCTAGTGCTTGCACTTCTGATGCATGAAGAGATGTCTTAATGAATAACAGGGGTTTTTTGTACTTCCTGTTATCCAAGCATAGTGGGTTGCTTTTCAGTAAGATATGGAAACAAGGAACTGACACCTTATTGAGAACAAACTTAAAAACCCCTGGTGTTGTACCAGGTACAGTCCAAGTCAGTGTTGGTTAATAATGGAGTGGACGTTCAGTAGCTTGTAACTAATTTCCTTTTTGGTGCTTGGCATTAGATTTCAGAACTGAATGGAAAGAGTTCAGACCTGTGATGAGGGCATGTGAAATGATTAAAAACATATATTTGGTGTGTTAGTGGATAAAGCATTTGGTGCTTTGAGGAACTGAGATGAAAAAATGGCAGAGAACATAGATGCAATACGTTCATATGCTAATTGTCTTAAAGTCTCAGTGCTTCAGAACACAGTTACTTGAGTCTTTACTACACTTCAGTATGAAACACTAGAATTTCTTGAAGATCTCAGAATAATAAGGTGTGGGACAACAATAAAAATAATATATCAAGTGCTGCCTGGAGTGTACTCACGAGTTAGTTATATACTGTCTGGTACTTTGACTGCAATAACACAAAAGGATCTGTGGTCAGAAATACCTGAGAGCTTTCTTAATGTTGTGCTCTTCATTCTTACACTTTTAAGTGTTGTGGGTCTGACTTTGAGATGAGCTGCTCCAAAGTAGGCAGGGGCTTGGCAGATCTTTAGGATTTGATTAGAGCTGGATTCTGGTGATCGTAAATGCTAGAAGTAGAGGTTTATAATGTGACCTCGGTGCTTACTTACAGATACTCTTACCCATCCAGAAAACTACACTTCAGTGATTTTTAACTGTGTTTTTGAGCTTAAATGTTTCATATTTCTATAAATTTAAGGATTTATATTAAAAAACTGTCTGCTTATCACTGTTATGAAACAAGCCTATTGATGTAACACAACCTTAGAGAAGTTATTGAAACTTGAGGTATGTTTGGTGGTAGAAAGGGAAGAACATTTCTACACACACACATGTTCCTTAGCAGGAGCTTAAATCACTTCCTCACTTGAAAAAATAAAAGGGAATACTTAAAATGTGCTTAATGGAAGGAAAATGTAAGTTATTCTTCTAAATGAAAAGGTCTTTTATTCAATAAAAACAATATTTTATTATTGTTTGTTCATTCACTTGTGTAACTAAAATGTCCTTTTGAGAGGCAGTGTTCTGAAGAGTGTTAAAATAGCTGATATAGGATAATAGTTGTTGTTCCTGTCTTGTGTTTCAGTGGGATGAACTCCTCCAGGAAATGAATTTGCAGAGTTCCCACAGGTTAGAGAGGAGAGAGTGTTTTGGTTTTTACAGTTTTCCTTTGACCTGGCCCACCAACAGCACCTGTTAAGTAATACAGAGTTTCCTCCTCAGCTTTAAATTCGAAAGCAAAATACTTGTATTGCTCCTGTGCTGACTAAAAGTTATTAGTCAAGAAACTTTGATTAGTAAAATGCTGAGTCTTTTCAAAGCTAGCCCTAAAATTTCTTACTTGGTAACAGTTTAGCTATTGTGCACACTCAAGTTAATTTCTGTGCAAGCACCAACTAATTCTTGAATTTTTTTGGTAGGGGGCAGAAGCCATGGTTCTGGAAAGTGTTATGTTTGCCATTCTTGCAGAGAGAG
This sequence comes from Phainopepla nitens, assembly GCA_013400175.1. Classification (NCBI taxonomy): domain Eukaryota; kingdom Metazoa; phylum Chordata; class Aves; order Passeriformes; family Bombycillidae; genus Phainopepla; species Phainopepla nitens. The sequence continues at coordinate 26,146 of VXBQ01011397.1, read as the reverse complement.
CGCTTGGCCCAAAGCTGTACGGAATCTTCCCACAAGGGCGACTGGAGGAATTCATTCCCGTAAGTCCTGGTCGTAATTGGTTAGTGGGCTGCTGGAAGCTGCTTTAATTGATCATGACAAGGTCTCTGGACTGCCCAGAAAAGCAGGGATGTGGGAATGGAATACTTGGCTGCCTGTAGTAATTGCTGGCTGTAATTTGATACGGGTAGAGTGGGTGTTGGAGAGCCTCATTGTAGCCCTTGCCAGGGGGAAGATATCTAAAAACTCTTCAACTCTAGCAGAGGCTAATAAATGAAGATAAAAAGCCTGTTAGATACCAAACATAGCATGGGGAAGCTGTGGAGTAACACTTCCCATTAACAGCAACAAGAGCAGATGCTTTTGATGTTCTTAAATATTTATACTTGATCTGCTTTGAAGATATTCTTAGCATGACATGTGATACTCCCCAGGTCTTGAATCTAGAAGTGAATTGATTAAGTTGTAAGTAGGGCTGGCTAACAGCCTTTCCAAAGGCAGCAACTTCATAAGTTCATCTGTGAGCAAAAAAGGGTATTGCTTGAGTAGTACTGTGCTAGTATTTCACACTGTACTGCATAGAGCCTAATGCTGGTGATTATAATTAATCACAGTTCTGTAACTCATCAATTACCTGTATTTTAAGAATACTGTATTTTATTACAGAGCAGGAAACTGAGCACTGAAGAACTAAGCTTACCTGACATATCTGCTGAAATAGCTGAGAAGATGGCCAGATTTCATGGCATGAAAATGCCATTTAATAAGGAACCTAAGTGGCTTTTTGGAACAATGGAAAAGTAAGTTATGCAATACTTTATGGGGAAAAAAGTTAACCTGTTGTAATTTTGATAAGCATTCATTCTTCCTGAATGCCTGAGAACACAGGCTTTCACTGTATCCAGAAACTATCACATGATGAAGGACTTCAGTTACTTTGAAGAACAGTAATGTTTTCATCAATAACTCTTTCAAACTTCCTGGATTTTAGTTTAAATGGTATCATATTATGAAAAGAATAATACAGTCATTGTTTCAAATACTGCATTATTGTCTTTTTTTTTTTTTTAACAGGTATCTAAATCAAGTGCTGAGAATTAAATTTACCAGAGAATCCCAAACCAGAAAACTGAACAAACTTCTCAGTTACAATCTCCCCCAGGAAATGAAAAATCTAAGGTAGGCTTATTTTGTCTACCACTATCTTCTAATCACCACAGTTTCTGGATGGATTTTTGAATACTTGTTCAGACATGTTGTACTGTATAACACTTTATATTCATTTTACTTTGCAAGCTGGGGATTGTTTTTGTTTCTGTGACCAACCTGAGTCTCATACAAATACAAAATTCTGTGATGAAATTGCTGATCTGACTTACTGATCATGAAGTCAAACTTCATTGTGCTGATGTTTTCTTACTAATTAAGGAAATAGGCTGTTGCTGGGAGGGAATAGTGTTTCAAATTGTTACAACAAAATTACCTGGAAGTGGAACTGAACCTAGTGATTTGTTACTTAAAAGATGCTCTGTTGCTTTTTTTCTAGAGCTATGCTTGAAGCTACTTCTTCACCAGTTGTATTTTGCCACAATGACTGTCAAGAGGGTAAGCTGCTAATATTTCAGTATTGCTCAGTGATGTACAGTTGAGCCTTTTCTGGTTACGTGTTTGCTCTGAGAGGTAGCCACGTTGTGGAGGTACTGCCCTGAAGCAGCAGCCTGTGCACTCTGGTGTGCTACAGTACCAAAGCCAAGTAGGGGCATCTGCAACCCTTTAAGCTTTTTCAGAGAACTCTGGTGTCATGACTGGGTTAAGCCAAGCATGTACTCATGCTCTGTTAGTGCAGGTCAGTTGATGATGGGAGCCTTATGTCTTTTCTCTTTAGACCATACCTTGCTTTGCTGCAATATGATCAGTATAGGTATATGATGATACACATACAATGATATATATATGTAATGATCAGAGTCAGGTATACTTGAGTCACTTTGAAAGAGAGATGCTGAAGAAGTGAAGTGAGTGGTGAAATGGAGAGTAGGGTAGTTTGATGTGGCAGTTTTTAACTTGTACTGATAAAAAACATTAGGAAAACCTTATCTGCCTTTTCTTAGTGTTCTCTGGGAGTCATGGAAGGAATAACAGTTTTCCTGAGCCAGTTACTGAAAATGATGAGGAGAAGCAAGGCTGGAGGTGTGTTGGGTGTGCTGTGTTTGTGTGCCCTGTGACCTGAGCAGTGGGTAGGCTGGGCTGAGCTGGAAGGGTGCTCTAGTGGGACTGTGTGCAGGGCTGTTTTCTTGTCAGCAGTCCCAGCTTTGTCAGCTAAGGCTGAGGAACTGCCCTGGAGGACAGGCACATAGGGATAGGCAGCACAAGGGGAAAAGGCCACTGACCTGAGGTGTCAGTAGTGGTGGAGTTTGAGGTCTCCTTGCTGAGGTGGCAAGGTGCACTCCTGGAGGAGTCAGAGCATAATAGGGCTTGAGGCAAGCTGGGGAGCCTAAAGCTCCAAGGAGTTTGGGGGATGTGTGTGAAATACTGTGCTGCTTTTTCTCTTGGTGCAAGAGTGTGGCATGGAAAACAGATGTACCTGCAGAGGGGGTCACACTACTGCAGAACTTGATATTGCACTACATTTATTTGCTAACTGGTACTTGACAGAGGCAGGCTTTGTCTTTTAGATGTATTATAGTGACTGTGTGAATTGAAAGACACATAAGCAATCACCTGAACCTTCTGTATAGGTACTGGTTGTGTCACCCATTAGAACAGCAGACTGTGACTTTCAGGCTGCTGAAAAGCAGTTTCTGTCCCAAGTGTTGTGTGATCAGTGCTAGTGCTATGCAGATAGGAGAGATGCTGTGCAATTTATAGATCTCAAGCTGTGGAAAGAATAAATGCAGCAAGGACTGCTAAGGCTGACAGGGCTGCCTGAGCCAACTGCAAGCTAAACTGGGGAAAGAGGATCCTTGGGAGAAAAAAATCTGCCTCTCCCTGTACAGAAGAAACTTTCTTGCTTTCAGCTTTACACGGTAAAGCTATATATCTCAACTTCCAGAAAGCTGGTGAACAGCCAGTGCAACTTGGCTTTTCCTGTAGTTGGGGTTTAACTAAATCCAGCTGGCAACTCAGCTCCACAGAGCCACTCAGTCTTCCCAGTGAGATTGAGAAGAGAATTGGACAGGTAAAAGTGAGAATTCATGGGCTGAGATAAAGGCAGTTAATTAGGAAAAGCAAAAGCTGCTCACACAAGCAAAGTAAACAAAGAAATTAATTCACTGCTACCCATGGGCAGGCAGGTGTTCAACCATCCCCAGGAGAGCAGGGCCCCATCACACACAACAGTGACTTGGGAAGACAAACACCATCACTCCAAACACCCCCTCTTCCTCCTGAGCATATAGTATGCAATATTCCTTTGGTCAGCTGTTCAGCTGTATCTCCTCACACCTCTGCCTGCACCCCCAGTCCCTTTTTGGGTTGGGATGTGAAGCAGAAAAGACCTTGACTCTAGGGAAGCACTGCTCAGCAGTAACAAAACCATCCCTGTGTTATCAACACCACAGATCCAAACATAGCCCCGTGCCAGCTACTGTGAAGACAGTTAAGTACCCCTGCCAAAACCAGCACACCTCTAATTCTTCCATGCAGATATAAGGGATAACTGGGATTAGCTGAACAATATTCCTTGAGATATTCAGTATTGCTTTCCTCTGATTTTCTGCATTATTAAATATGCAATATTATGTTAATTTTCAGGTAATATCTTACTTCTGGAAGGCAGAGAGAGTTCAGAAAACCAAAAGCTGATGCTCATTGACTTTGAATACAGCAGCTATAATTACCGGTAAACACTTCATTTTCTCTTCAGCATGGGAGCGTGTTCCTTTCTGCATGCTACAGGAGGCCAAATGCTGCACTACTGATTTGTTTATCTATTCTAGTGAATTGTGTTCTGCTCTGATAGTGGTGGTTAGCAAATATAACTAATCAAAACAGCTCTGGTTCTGATGCTGTTGAGTTTAGGCACACAGCAGAGGCAAAGTTGTTGGGGCTCCTTGGTTGTTCAGACTAGAGGGCTTGTTTATGCACAAATGGCTTCTTGCTTGCATGTCAAAATTTCTAGTGGGAAGCTGAGGAGAAGGGTAGATTTTATGTGCATATGTATATAATGCAGTTTTGCTTTCGTATTTTTTCCTTCTGTCCTTTCTAATGGCTTTTGCATCTATGCAGATGAGAATATAAATTTTTCACTACATGGTTATGCAGCATGCTTGTTTTCCTTCCATCAGCCATCTAGTTAAGTGTTTTTAAGGATGATCTAAGTGTGTATAGTCACTGGGATTAAACATCACCATAGCTGGAACACAATAAAACAGTGAATGTAAAAGTGGAATATGTTGAAAACTTTGAATATGATCTCTTTGCCTGCAATAATGCCAGTATTAGAGATGTCTGACTTCACACTGAGATGTAGTGCATACTCAAGTATTTTTACTGTCTCCATTGGTATAAAGTTTGGTAGCAAAGTCTAATATTTTCATGTAGCTTTCATTCTTAACTGTCCCTCTTTACTAACTGTTTTATAATAACTTGCAAAAAGTTGTTTTCTGGTTATCAATTCTCTACCACCATCAAAACTGCAGTAAGTTCTGAGTAACCTAGTGCTTTTAAACTTGATTTTAGGTTTTCTTAAAAAAAACCACGAAACAGATTGCTAGTTTGCAAATATTGAGGTACTTTGTCTTTAATTCTTTTTCAGAGGATTTGACATTGGAAATCACTTCTGTGAATGGATGTATGATTACTCATATGAGAAGTACCCATTCTTCAAAGCCAGTATTCTTAAATATCCTTCAAAGAAACAACAGGTAGACACAAAAGCCATAGTTAAATGCCAGTGTCCACAGTCTTCGCATCTTAACTCTTTTTTCAGTTCTTTTGGACTTACTGTGTCCCAGGATGTTTCCTCCATTACTTCCTTGAATGTAATACTTTCTCCAATCCTGGCTACTTTTGCTTTAAAAATCATAATAACTTAATAGCTATTCAGGATAGAATATTTACTATGTGTTGTGTAGCTATCCACCATAAAAAGTCCAGTAGTTGTAGACTGCAACTATGAAATTACTTAGCAGTAGCAATATGCTGCCTGTCCTAATAGTATAACTGTTCTTAAACCAGACTTTCAAGTAATTGTTAGAAACATCATTAATCTTAAAGCTAACTCCAACACTGTTGATGGTTGGAAAAAATAAATGCCAACTTATTAGAAGGCCTGCCTAGGTCTGAAAGAAACAAATACAATTTTTCATCTCAAGATATAACTCAGTTGTTTACTTGCCTTCCAGCTTCATTTCCTCTCCAGTTACCTGTCTGCATTCCATGATGGCTTTGAAAATCTGAGCAATGAAGAGAAGTCCAAACTAGAAGAAGAAGTGTTGGTAGAAGTTAACAGGTAATTTGCCTTGTACAACTTGTACAACTTCAGACTTCCACTGTGGTACCTATACTTGTATATATCTCACTGAGTGGAGGAACTTGAGCCAAGAGAGATTGAAAGCTATTTATATGTGGTAAAGAACAATCTATCCACTGTAACATCAGGTATGTGATATACACTAATAGTGGAGTAAACAGAATACTACTCCATGGGGAATATTTTTTTATAGTATCACAGTTGAAGAAAAGGTGTGGACATCCCCAAACTAGGGAATACTGTTCTAAGAGGACATGGAAATAAGTTGTTGTGACTTAGCTGGGTATTTATTTCAATAACATAGCCTTATAATTTCAGGTTTGCCCTTGCATCACACTTCTTCTGGGGCCTGTGGTCTATTATACAAGCAAAGATCTCATCCATTGAGTTTGGGTATCTGGTAAGTTTTTTAATTGTAGTTTTACACAACTGAAAATGAATAACCTAAATAACCTGTGGTACATTATTGAAAAGGCAATGGAATGGCCTCTCATAGCAACTAGTATCTTCTAAATGGAGTAAAGCTTGTAAAAATCCACTTGTTACTAGTTTGTGCTCTTTCCTTAAGAATGTAAAGAACATTTAAGATCATAAACATGGGAACAATTTCTGAAGTTTTTATGTAGAGAGTGTATAGCCTTGTGTCCAACTACATTTGAGCATTATTCTGCAGTAAGACATCCCAGGCAACATGCAGTGAGAATTCCAGACTAAGTACTCCAAGTGCACACGTTGTCCCATGGTGATGTTCAGTGTGCAGCAATGTCTGTGCCAGGTAGCAGCTTGTACTTGAGGAACGGATCAGTCTGGCTCTTGGTCTGTGCTCAGTGTCCTGTAAAGTGATAGGACTGGCAGGGACATGGAATATCTTACTGGAAGTGTTGCAGGAGCCAGCCTTTTCAGTCAAGTCCTGGCCTTTTTAGTACCTGATTTTTCTGACATTTTGGCAGCAGCTAACTGTGTTAGAGTTGAAACAAAACTAAAGGAAATTTTAAGAAGCCAGAACACCTCTGGAGAGATTATCCTTCTGAATAGAGCTAATCAGTGCATTGAGATGATGGATTAGGAAAGTAACACAGTTAATACCTTCATTGTTTCCTCATCTCAAAAAAGAAAACAGCTGTTTACTGTATTGAGTACTGAATGTCCCTTATTTCTCCAGGAATATGCGTTATCCAGATTTGATGCCTACTTTGACCAGAAGAGAAAGCTGAAGGTGTGAATGTGGGAAGAGTGGCCTGTTGGTTACTGTATGAAGAGGGCAGCTGGACAGAACTTTCACTGTGCTTAGGCTACTGTATCTCTAATGAAGGTGTCACTGAATTCCAGTTCCTGGGAATGCAGGTGTACAGTACTGAGGACTATAAAAATTACTTGTTTACAGTTCCTTAAATAGTTGGAATGAGATTGGGAGGCAAAAGTAAATACAACCATGCAATATCTTTAAATCTTTTCAGTCTAGGAGCTATTTTGTATTATGAGAGAAGCTTACAATTAAGTGTCAATACCACATGCATCAAAGCAAACTTGCTGTGGGTACATTTTTGGGGGGTGTTGGCATTCTGGTTTGTGTTGTAAGCGGAACAGCTGTAAAAGCTGATTTGTTGTAGACACTGCCTCTTAAGGAGAAGGAAAAGCAAAGGAGACAACTACTAAACTGTGAAGTAGGCTTAAAAACTTACTGTGAGTTTAGGTTCACCACGCCCCAAGAACACTATCTTCAAAGCTGCTGATACCTTACACCACTTTAACCAGAAGCAACTAAACACATTGAAGCAGTGTGCTTTAAAGTGTTAGTGATACACACATGAATGTTTCTCTTAGGCTGGTGTGCCTGGGAAGTCAAGTATGAATGAGCTTTGAACTGGGCATTCTGAAGGAGTTTGTTTTGAACTGTTAGTTTCATGTTCTTCAAGAACATGCTTTAGCCCAGCCTGGTTCTCTTAAAATGCTGTGTCCTGCGCAGAGGGTTCTGCAGGCTGGCAGCACGGGGAAGAGTGCCTTGAATTGCTCCAGCAGCTCCCCAGATAACTGGATTGGCATTGACAGTACTGGTAGCTGAGGCCTGTCTCTCTTCTTGTGTTGCCACAGTATATGGCTGTAATAAATAGTAGAGCCCAAGACTGTGGAGAACACTTCAGGAAATTGCTGTTCTGCCCATCCAGTTCTTATGTGGCTTGAGAGGTGCTTTTCTTGCACCTTCAATTCTCATCATGTTCCAGGAATCCAGTAAAGTGGAGCATCTTGTGGGGAACAATAACATGTATATTGAAACTTGAGTATAATCTGTGTACATGCCATCTAAAGACTTCTTTTGATTTTTGTTTATTTTGAATGTTACTTGTTTGTGCTTTCTAACACACTGTATTATAAACAAACTTCTAAGTTTACTCTTTTTGATTTGTATAGCAAATAGTGTTTGAAGCGGCTGAAAAAATGTGCAGCATTTCATGTACTGTATAGCAGAACTTGTAAAAGCTGTCATGTTACTCTTGTACAGAGAATCATTTTCCATACATTCAGTTATTAATACTTTATAATAAATATAAAGCACTTAAAAACACTGTTGATATTCTTGAGTCTGTGTTAAAGCTGCAAGATAAAATAGATGCTATTTCTGGCCTTAATCTCTGTTGAATCCTTGCAAAGGCAGACTGAGATAGGCTCAGTGCTCTGGGATATATCTTCTACTTGAATGTGTCTTCAGCATTTATTGTATAATTGAATTCTAATAGAAAGAAAAGTGTTTAAAGCAAGCAATGAAAAGCAGACTGAACATCAGTTTTTAAGTCTATGGCTTTAGAGGTGAGGAGGAGTTTTAGTTGAGACACTTTGCTCTATCTGCCCTCTTGACTACCCTCTAAGCAAAGGTAACAGGTACCAGCACACATTGAATTTTACTACAAACACTTCATGTGGTGTGCCAGTATGGACAGCCAGGTCGTTTCTCTAGGCTGCTGAAGGCTTCATTTACAGTTCTGTTGCACACAGCAAACCCAGTGGAAATGACAGTATGGGGAAGGGAGTGGGAACAAACAGTTCAGAATAAGGCTTTGCAGATAGTTGAAAATATTACTGACATGTAATAGGTGTCTGGAATCTTGGAAAGTATTCCAAGAGTAAATTCAAGTTCTTGAGAAACCACCCATGGATACTGACTCATCACGTTTCTCAGAACCAAATAGGGAAGAGGATCAGTCCCAGTTGTGCTGACTGTAATAAAAGGTGTGATTGGAGGTGATCCCCTTTAAGGGACTTGCGGTGCCTTTTAAATTCAGAGGGGAAACTCAAGTTCCCTGGTGAGATGCTTTGGGTAAGTCCCCGAACTGCAGTTGTACACCAGGAAGGAATACTACCAAAGGAATTAGTAATATAAGTAATCCCCTGTAAGGACCTTGGCAGCTTCCTTCAGACCTGACAAAAACCAGTTGCTGCCTAATTTTTAACACTGACGCGTTGTTAGACCAATAAAAAGTTAGATGTGCTTTTGTGAACACTTAGGTGAAGATGAAAAGCTCTGGGAAGTCCTTTTTCCTCTTCTGGCTCTCACAGGTAGGTAACAGGGGTTGGCAGGCCCAGGCCTGTTCCCATGCCTGGGAAGCCTACTGGGCTGCCTCTTCTACTGTGATTTCTCAGGGTGAGGAAGGACCTCGAAGGAAAGCAAAGCATGCTCCAGCATGTGTCTTCTGTAATGCAAATTGGTTTTTAAAAGGATGAGATGCCCCTCCCTGAGTGTTATGTTATTAGGGACTTAGTGGTGACATAAGTAAGTCAACACTTGTGAGCAGAGACAATGCTTAGTCACTTCCTGGTATTTTTTTCAGTCTTGGCTATTGATGGCAAGTTCCTTCTGTTTTCTTGGAGAACTTGGAGTAGACAAATGAACTGGAGTAAAATCTTCTCTTACTCATAGTCACTGAATGTTGAAGCTGATTTATAGGCTGATAAAGCAGCTATTTAAATGTGTTGGCACTTCATAAGGTTTAGTATAAAGGTAGCTAAGTATTTCTTAGTTCTTTAACTTCAAAATGGTTATGGTCAAGCTGATTTGCTTTTCAGAAAGGCGTTTTAAAAACCACTGATTAATCCTCCTTTCAATTTATTTGTAAGAATAATTTGTGCTTGAGATCTTCCTTGAAACAGCTGGGTTTTATCTCCACTTTGTGAATTCTTGTGTCTGGACCTGTTATTAACTGGTGAAATGTGACTTTTGCAGTTAAAAGAGAATTTTTTACTTTTAAAGAAAGCTATTGCTTATCTAGCCAGACAGCTCATCTCAGCCACCACTTGGAGGTGATTCAGTGGGTAATTGGCCCAGTTTAGTGTGTACCCCCATCACTCCTAGAACCACTTATTGTAAGACAAAAAATATAAATGTTCAAAATGCCTCACTACAGCTCATTAAGGATTTTCCCTGCAAAGTCTTAGGGCCTTCTCTTTAACTGGAAAAGTAGGTATTTCTGAGCTGAATTGGATACAATCAATCAGTAAATTAAGCATCTTTGATAGTGGTGATGCTACTAAACAAAATGACGCTATTTTTGGAGTTGCTGTTCTCCACAGAATTGATTAGGGGAGAAGTTTATTTCCAGCCCTTCCTCAGGGAACACACTCTGCAGGGAGAAACAGTGGCAAAAAGCAACAGCAGGTTTTGCTTTCTGTGGCTCTGGGCCTTTCCACCCAGTACAATGGTACTTGCCACAGGGGGAAGAAGCTGAGATTTACCAGTATTTTCATCTCCTACTGTTTGAGAACTGCTGTGTTTTCCCTGCTAGGCTTCGTCACTTAAGGGTCAGAAGTTACTTTGGAAAATCCCTGTTCCCCAGCACTAAACATACTTCTGGGAAAATGTCACCAGGATTGTTTGGCGTTTTTCTTCACAGCAGCTTGGAGGAGTGATAAGTGTTCTGAAAAACCTGGAAATGTTAACTGTGCAAATCAACTCTCTTTCACTGAAAATTTGCTACTATTTCAGTCTGAAAATTTGCTGCTATCAATAAGAATTTCTGCTTTTTCCTGCATATTGACTTGGCTGATGTTACACTGCAGCTTAAATGAAATCAGTTGGGTTTCACTCCTCCAGGTGGATGTAATTATTTCTCCTCTGTGATTATGGCTGTGGAAGCCCCTCAAGGGCACTGGGGCTTGCAGCCATGTTGTTCAGGGACCTAATGTGTCCTGCAATTTAATTAGACATGTTGATGGGAAGGCAGGAACCTGGCTTAATTCTGTGATAGTCTCTAAGACTTGGAACTGAAGAATGAATCCTCTGATTTGCAATGGAAAATGAGAAAGCAAATTCATTCCCAGAATGAAGAAAGATGACTGTCCTTAGCCCAAGTGCCGGCACCTCAGCTTTATGTGTTCTGCTCTTCAACTGCAGTGCTGTGAGTTCCTGAGGTTCAGTTGATGAGTGATGCTGTGTTAAATCACACTGAATCTGCTGGAGTCTCAAGACACCAGCCTTGTCTTGTCTGCAGACTACATCCAGCAAGTCTTCACAGCTTTTCCAGGCTGATAAAATCCCTAGTCCACCAGTCTCTGCTGCTGTTTCTCCACCCCAGTTCAGCTATCCCAATGATACAGCCAGCAGCTGCTGGGCAGCACAGCCTTGCATTCTTTCACTGGTTTACAGAAAAGCAGGTAGGTGAAGGATCACTGTTTTCTGGGCCTTACCAAGACAATAAGGCTTTTGAGAATTCAAATCCTCCCTTGAAAGATCCTTGAGGCAGCCTTGGGTGAGCTCCCTCACCAGGCAGGGAGGATTGTCCCTGATGCCAGCCTGGGTCTATGTGAAGCAGCAAATGGAGCACTTCTGTGGAGACGGATAAATGGCCATAATGGCTCTGGACTGAAATAAAATCCAGCATACGCTTACAGGCTCCTGGCAAGAAGCAAAAGGGAGCTTCTGTACTTGGTACCCAAGCAACAAAGCTGATCACTAAAAAACAGGCTACTTGTTTTTTCCTAATGCAAGATTCACTTTTTATGGCTTTCATTTTCAAAGTATGCAGAGCTCCTATTACCTCAGCATTAAGTACTATTGTATTATAATGCACAAACAAGGCTCTGTGTGTGCGTACGTATATACACGACTTCTTACCAGTCTCATTAAATAGGGATTAGGTAATAAAGTCTGAATGCAGTCCTTGCATGAATACACTGAGTCCTGCCTTTGGAGAAAACATCCTGACCAGAAGCTGGTTGAGATGTGGTATAGGCACTGGAGGGCTTGTCTGAGGGAAGGGTGCTAGAAAAGGCAGGAGAGCAAGCAGAGGTCAGGGGGTTTGTTACGGGTCACAGCCAGGCTCTGACAGAGCCAGGAACAGCACACAGCACTTGAATTCCAGCCCAGCATGCTGGACTAAATATCTTCTCAGAAAGCCTTACAGATGCTGCCTCTGCTGCCAGTCCTAGGGAACGTTACTTTTATTCATTGTTTCCTTCTTATAAAAATAAAATATGCCTTGAGAATCAGCCATAATTCCTAATTTTCAAAGCCCACGATTCTAAAGATCCTTTAAAGCCAGGGCTGGCAACTGCTGTCTAAAGAGCTCTGACATTCTGTGAGGGCATCCCTCAGAAGCTCCCAGCTCCTACCAAGGGAGAAATAAAGCAGAGCCAAAAGGCACAGCCTGGAACAGAGTTGAAGCATTACCAGTTGCCTGTGTCCTGCCTCGAGACAGAGATCTCCTCCCCAGCAGTACACAGCCTTTGGCTGGGCAGAGGAAAAGCACTGCCTGCAATCATCTCAAACATTTGCTGACCTCTGCTCTGGTGTTTGCCATCTGGAAACTCTCAGAGTTTCCTCTCTGCATGTGCTTTTTTCTCCCTGCCTTTGCACTTCCTCCTACAGCCTGCGAGGCAGCTGCTATGCTGCGTTTGTCTAGATGTGTGTATTGAAGGCAAAGGGCATTGCAGTTTCTGTGTTAAAAACCCAAATCTTCCATGCTGAATAATCCCTTCAAGCCCATGCTCCTCACTTCTTGCTGCATCTCACTGAATAATACACTGGAAGTCAGCAGAGACTCTGGGCCTAGGAACCCATTGCAAATGTACATAAAGAGAACAAGGAATGGAAAAGAGGAAAGTAGTCTGCTGTAATTACCCAACACAAAGAACACTAAATAATACAATAATTTCCTCAGGAAGAGATTATAGAGGATTGTGCGTAATGTCTCAGGTCTGAAGGGTTTAAAAATTCACCTTAGAATGAAAGTCTAATTAGAAGGCTACAGCTGCAAAGACAAATGGTTATTTCACAAATCCCTCATTAGAGTTGTTTGGAAAAATACTGGTTTAGAAATAAGATTCATAATTTTTTTTTAATCATAATTCATTTACATTGAATTATATTTTGATGAAGGCTCAAGATGCAAACTTTAGGTTTTTGAAATTCTCTGAGATCTTTTCACTCTAGTCTGAAAGTGTGAGCAACTTAAAATGGAAGTTTTTTCTAATGCCTTCATTTATTTTCCTTTCTGTCCTCTGCCAACTAGTTTTGACTTTTTTTCTATATTTTTGCTCAGTTTCATTAGAAATATGCAGGTTTGTATAAAATATTTCTATAAAAGTATTTGTACATCTACAAAAGTGTTGAGTAACTGACAGTGATGCTTCCTGAGGAGCAAGTGGACCTCATGGTTATGATCCCTTCTACTGTTCAATTTAATCCAAAGAAGACAAAATAAGAACTAGTAAGTCATACTTAAGCAGAAGTTTCCATGGCTGAATGCTCCAGCTGTGTTATATGTGAAACCACACTTTGTGTCACAATTTGGCTTCTCACTTCCCAAGAAAGTAAAGACAAAAAAGAAAAAAATAGGAAAGGATGGAAAAGAAAGACAAAACTGGAGAGGCTGTAAATGGCAGTTTTAAAATGCCCTTGCTGCACAAGTCACTGGTTCTCACTGGGCATCCTCAGGGCCTTGCTCTGCCAAGGCCCCTCCAGGGCACCGTGAGCTGATGTCCTGCACCAGAGAAGGGGCTTCCCAATCTCCAGCTCAGGCTGCTGGATGGCTCCAGGCTGGGAGCTTGACACTGTGCCAAGAGCTGACAACAGAAGAGGGTGGCTTCAAGTGAACCTGGGATGCTGGAGTGGGGATGTCCAGCAAAGGACTGCCCTGAGGAAGGGGATGCCACCATCACACACTCAAACTAGGCCTCTAGCTTTCACCTGCTGCTTGATGTAAGAATGCAGCACCCAGAGCACTAACAAAACTGCACTCTCCCACTGAAGTATTTATATATTGCAAAGAGTTTCTATCTCAGATGTCAGATTTCCTGGTAATGTTTCAGTTTTATCTTCACCTGTGGGAGAGACCCAGGCTTTCAGAATTCAGCTGCAAATTAAGTCTCTGGATACAGGTTTTTCAGGTGGACTCTTCCAGTATGGGTTTGAATCAGACACATTTTAGCACTCCTGCCTTTGGCATAACAAGCAAGTTCACGCTGTCTTGAGGACCTTTTATTCTTCTCATGTCAAGTCTTGGACCACTCATGTCAAGTTTAAGTCATCACTGAACAGTGCAGTGCACTAGAAATCTTGGCAGGGATCTCACCAAATCTGTGAGGAAATCACTTTCTGTTCTCACAGAATATTTTGCTCTTTGACTCACCTTACCTCCAGTTCTTGTGCATCACGGGTTGCTTCAGTGGTAGTGTAAGGCTGGCCTCGTGCATCTACTGAACAAGCTTGTTTTGGAAAGCTGCTGGTATTGCATCACTGCATGGGCTCTGGCAAAACTGGGTGCTCTGTGAGTACAAGCTTGCTGATCTCTGAGGAGTGTAAGGGGATGATGTGTTGGACTCAAGAAACACGTGCACAGGCAAAGGCAAATTGCAAAGGCACGGGGCAGGTGCTGTAGGAAATTGGGCTTTAAAAGCTCATCTCCACTGGCTCCACTGGAGATGATCCTGTGCATCTTGGTATGCTGCCAGCTGAAGCAGCAGTAGGTGATGACTCTTAAAGAAGTTACTGTAAAAGCTCTAAGTGGTGTTCACCAGAACCTGACCTGAAGGAGCAGGACTCTAGACTCTAGGAGCTCAGTGGAGCTTCCTCCTTGGTTAATCCTCTTCTTGTAAGTGGAGTTCAGTCGGTCAATATCTCATTTACACATTTTTGTCCCAGAAATTGCAACATAACTTTTCCTATCCTGACTCTGATCCTTCCCCAGGGGAAGCTTTAGTCATAAGCTTCTCCTACAGTTCCCAGTGGCTTTCAGGTCACTGGGAGTGAACTCATTGGTCTTCCCTGCATCTCCCTGAAGAATGAGGGGCTCCCTTAAGAAATAGGACCAAGCAGTTGATGTAAAGGCCAAGGATAATACAGAAGATGAGGATGTCACTCAGAAGGGGAAAGGTTATTTTAACAGTACTTTCTTCTTGAGCCCTCGCTAAATTACAAATTTCTTGGCTGAACCATTACCTGCCACCAATACAGAGCAGAAGACTAGTCACTGCCCTTGTGATCAATGCATCCATATTTTTATTACATCAAAATTTCTGCAAACAGTGCAAGCACTGATGAGTTACTGCAAAGCTGTTCAGCCCTGTCTCCTCTTTCTAGTATGAAGTTATTTGGATGCTGCATTAAGGTACAGGGAAAGGACTGCACAAGCTCTGTAAACATACAATAAAAGAGAACATTTTTGGCCCAGTAATCCAAATCTGTTCTTCCTTCAGCTCCCATGTGCCTGGTGATGGCTGCAGACTTTCCTTTTTCTTTTTCTGTGCCAGTTTCCCCCTCCTGTTGCTGGAAACCCTGGGAACTTTCAGTTGATGGCACCAGTTTGTTTACAGAGCTGGTTTGACGTGTCCTGTGTACACAGAGACATTAAAAGAAACCAACCCTCTCTTTCCAGGCCACTCGGTACCTGGATGTCCTTTTCAGCAACTGGTTTTGGCTTCAGTATTTGAAAGCAAATACTCTGTTTGTGGAGAGAGGGTAACCGTAACCGACTGGAGTCAGAGCGTTTGTGGGGCAGCTGATAAAGATGCTGGGCTGACAAAAGGAGGCAATCAGCCCCCGGGGCAGCCGCCTTGCAAGGCAAACCACCAGCGTGACTTTTGTGCCTCCAGCTCTCACTGGCTCCCCTGTCCTCAGCCTCAAGAAAATCAAAGCAAACTCTGCCTTCCAAGGTCACACCTTGGGTTTCAGTTGTTTCACACAGTGCAGCTTCCCTGCACTCGCACAAGGCTATCGGAATGGCTGACTACATAACAAAAACAAACAAACACCAAAACAAAAAACCCCCCACCAACAAATTAGCTTGGGGATGCCTTGATTAAAAACTTGGTGAGTTTCTGTGAGCCTAGTTGCTCCTTTTGGGGTTGGCCTGAACTCTCCCTCCTGCATGCTAGAGGGCAGATCTGAAAACCACTGAACTTGAGAACAGCTCAGCAATGTCTGGATGCTTTTGATTAAAATGGGATGATAAGAGGAATCCAGGGGAGAGATCTCTTTTCAAGCTGTAAAGAGACCAAACTAAAGTTCTCCTGGGATGTATATTGGAGTTCAGTCCTGTGCTTGCTGCAGTAACTGGGGGGGGGGGAACATTTTCAGTCAATGTAAGCAATAATGCCCGTGGGCTGTGAGTGGTCCCTGCTCAGGGCCCTCCCAGGCACTGGAGCTGGGATGTTTCCTGATGGCCCTTAACGAGATCTCCATCTAAACCTCTGCTCTCTAAGCTGCAGGGAAATGGTGCAGTTTATGGTTAATGATTAAGATGTTTCTCTGGGAGCCGTGACTCTGCTCGGAGGCACTGGTTTGTTCATTAACACACATTTAAAAACAGATGTCAAGGACATTCCCCAGAAGGCACATGTTTAGTGCGGTTTTGACCCAAAAACACAAGTCTCTATTTCTCTAAGGGAAGGAAGTATTTCACTTCCAGTGAGTGAGAATAGCAAGCTTTCAGACTGCATGCTGAGGGTATTTTCTCAAATTCCCACAATGCACCACTTAGGAAAATGGCTCAGTACAACACAGGGCTATGGAAGAGATGAGGATGGTGCGAGGGACATCTCCAAAATGTCAGCCCTGAACACTTCTGAGTCCCCAGGCAGAAAGCCTTTTAAAAAAGGCACAAAGGTACCATTTCCCTATTAAACAACATGGAGACTGGGATGATAGGGCCTAATCTTAAGTAAACAAAGAAAAACTATTGCATGAATTGGACAACAAACAATCTGGGCCACCAGCACCATAGTTATTTCTAAAAATTTCCATTTCTAAACCCTATGTGCACACAGGGCATGCTGCAGTCTGTACCACCTGAATTCATTTCAGGACTCCTATTATTTATAGTTTTCAGTGCTCACTGAAATGTGAGCATTTCCAACTGCCAGTCTTGCTTTACTAAAATAAATAAAAAAACCCTGTTCAATTGCTGCCCTTGAAAATAAGGGTGCAAAAAACATTTGCAGGCTTCTTTTGAGAAAGAGTAAGGAAAATTCAATATACAGCCAGATGCCCAAACATGCCTCTCTGGTTAGGCTTGAGTTTTCCAGGATGTACTCAAATTTCATGAGAAAATAGCTGCCTTTACAATGTTAGATGAGGTCTTTAACTGCTGGGGCACCAAAAAACACTCAACGGATTTAAGGTTTTTCTCTCACCTTTGCCCAGCTGTCTTTAGATGGCAAACCTTCCCTGCAGCAGCAGAGCTGGCTCCAGGGGAGGGGAACAGAAGGGTTTGTTCCCAAAGCTCTTTGGGCCCTGGTCTGAGTGCACCGGTGTTTTTATCTCTCTTCAAAGAACAACAGTGAAGTCAGTGCTTGGCCGGATCCCTGGCACATGCAGAAGACCTCTCCCTGCAGTCTCATTTGGCTCGCCATAGCATTTCCTCCTTTTGCTGACATTGCTTCTTCCTCTCCCCACCTCAGCCCCCACACGTGTTTTTTTTCCTTCGTAGTTTTTCCTGCCCCGTGGTTATCCCCATCAAGGGGACCACAGGAAGATATTGCTTGAGCCAGAAGCTGACTGGTGCGTGCATTCCATTCAGGAATTCCTTCCCTTTGGCCAGAGGATAAGTTGCACTTGCAGTCCGAGCTCCACCGTGCTCGCAGCAGGCAGGCAGTGCCAGCAGGGGTGTCTGGAGGGGCGGGTGCTGGGCTTCCCCTGCATCGGAGGGAAGAGGAAGCTGCCGGGAGCGAGCGTGAGATCTTTGCATCTGCTGGGGCAGAAAGCCAGGCTCAGCTCACTGGGGATGCTCACAGAGGGGCACTGGTGGGTCCTCAGCCAGGAAAAGCTGAGCCTCGGCTCTCCTCAGCTTTGACACGGGCAGGTGTGCAGGGAGACAGGGCTACAGACTAAGAAACGTGGGCCAAACACACTGCCTTTGATCCCTGCGCCAAATCCTAGAGGCATAAGGAACTCAGATTTCTGTTTCTCCAACCTTTTAGCCCCCTTCCACTTTCCAAACCTCCTGGTTTTTTTAAAGAAACCCCCATTTTAACCCAGGATTGGAAATGTTATGCTGCTACCAGGTAGCGCCTTTCATCTCATTTCTGCTCCAGCCACAGGGTGGTTGGATAAAACGGATTCCCTAGCAGGGACTTTGGTGAGGAATGGTTTGTAGGGAGATCGGCTGCACTCCCACATGGAGTAAAGCCTTTGCCTGCTGCTAATGAGCAATACCAGGGCTCCACAGGTTTAAATTCTCTTCCTTCTTTTTAACAAGCTTTCTAGGTGAGTTCAATCAATGCGCCCTTATCTCACAAATAATACTCACCTCCCAGCTAGTTTGCTGGAAAAGGTAAATCAGTCATGAAGCCTCTCAGCTTCAGTGATGAGAGCCTTGGAAAAGGAGATAAGAGCTGTGTGGGGAAGCAGATGCTTATCTAGAGCCAAGCAGACCTTGGAGGCTGCGGGTCAGGCTGCTGCTCTGTTCTCCGGGGGACGGACTGCTCCTCCTTTGAAAGGCTGTTGTCTTGGTGATGCTGCCGTAGGCCCTGCAAGAGCTGACACAGTGACACAGACATGACACCTGGTCCCCTGCCAGCTCCCTGCAGTTTGTTTTTTTTAAACATGTATTTGCATTTTGTATCTGTGGGGTAAATACGGGGGGGAAGGAAACAAAAATTCTGACTGTTGATTGGTACAACCCCCTGCTTTGCTTGCCTGGGTGGGGCTGTGGGCCACCACCACCTGATGGGACGGGATGAGGACCATATGGCAGTGGTGTGACATCACATGAGGAAGCAGACACAGAGCTGTCCCAAGCACACACTACTTCTGTCCTGGCAAGCACAGAAAGAATCTTAAAACAGAGAAGCTCCCAGAAGGATCCTATCCCCATGCAGACTGTGTGAGTGGTGTATGGGGGGACACAGCTGCATGGGGGCAGGCACAGCTAGGGATGCTTCCTGACTCCCTGCTTTTGACCTCTCACCGCATGTGATGGCTTACTCTTGTTTGGGACTCCAGTTTGAGTGGGAGATGTTGCCCAGCATCAGGCCTTGTGAGTCAAAGGCAAAGTTTGGCATATCTGGAGGAGTAGGTGCTGTATTCATAGGAAATATTTCTGAAGGAATATTGGTGCAGCTGGGAATGGTTGGCAGGGACAGCAGCTTCTGTCCAAGGTCATTAGGAGGACTCCTGATGAGGGATTGTTCTTATCAGGACTGCTTTGGCTAGGCTGGATTAGGAACAATCACATGCTTGTTATTTCCAGAGAAGATGCATTGCTGGTTTTCCCAGCAGAGCCACTAGCATGCAAGGATGGTGGGGGAAGGCTGGGAACAGGCAAGTGGGCTGTTACACCAGCTAACACCACTGTACCACTACTGTCATGATGCTCATCCAGGAGGGTTAGAATCATCCTGGATTTGAATTTTCAAGTCAACAGCAAGGAAGAAACAGCATCCAGATGTGGTTTGGTCCTCAGGAGGTGTCACCTGCTCCTGACGATGCCCACCCTTGCCAGGGAGGGTAGCTGAGGGTACACAGGCAGGCAAGAAGGGCAAGTCTCAGCATTTTCAGCTCCTTCCCATGACAGCCCATCACAAACCAG
Source organism: Phainopepla nitens (assembly GCA_013400175.1). Classification (NCBI taxonomy): domain Eukaryota; kingdom Metazoa; phylum Chordata; class Aves; order Passeriformes; family Bombycillidae; genus Phainopepla; species Phainopepla nitens. The sequence continues at coordinate 6,640 of VXBQ01011397.1, read as the reverse complement.
CACTTTGAAAGATCCCCAGCAGCTGCCACTGTCCCCAAGGACAGCTGCACAGGCCAGGAGGAGGGGACCCCAGCAGGGCACAAGGCAGGGAGCTGCCAGCCTGGCTGCTGCAGGCAGGGGAGGGAGGACTCAGATTTGGCAGAGATTTTGGTGGGTTTTGTTTACCCAAAGGGCCCACGTGAGACACGAGAAGCACAGTCAGGAATGATTTCACGGTCATAGTGGGAGGGCTGCCAAAGGCCCAGCAGTACGGAGAGCATGGGAATGGTGGGGGAGATGCCTTGGGCTCATGATCTGGGCAGCTCCCTTTTGTCTCTTCCTTTCAGCTGAGGAGACACGTCTGGAGAGCAAGGCTTGCACTGAACAATGACTGGGCTGGCAGGGACAGGGAGAGCCAGGCACTCCCTCCCTTGCCATGGAAAGCAGGTGCTTAGAGAGGAGGAGGGAGGGAAGGGTGGATATGGGAAGTTTGCCAGGCACCAAAGCAGCTGGGAGGTCTTGGGGAGGAGACATGTGGCACGTGTGGGCAGATTAACAAGCTGAGCCGATCAAAGGCTGCTCAATCCTGTATCCATGTGCCCAGGCTGGCTGCCAGCACCTCTGAAATGATCTTTCCTGGCCAGCAGCTGAAGGAAGGTGCTGTTCAATGCGGCAAATCCATAATAATTTTGTTTACACCAGCCAAGCCTTGTCTGAAGACTCTTCTGCCTGGGACCAAGTCTCGGATGCCAGAGCTCTCAGAGCATTCAGCGACACATCCTGGCTACCTTCAGAGTTCCCTGTGCAGCATTGCACAGGACATTGTGGCTTACGGGACTTGCAACTAAATGCTGAACTGGTTTGACCCCAAAATTTGTCTCCAGAGATGAATCTCAGATTTGCCATAGTCTGAGGAGATCTAACGTAAGTGTAGAACAAAAGGGATCTAAGAACTTTGGTGTTCAGGTGTGCTTGAACTGGACACGTTGCTTCAAGTCCCCTTGCATGCTGTTTTGCCAGGGCTACATAAACATTAAATAAGGAAGGTCCCTTCAGGCCCGTTTTTAACAGAAAAGCGTGTGACACTTTTGTCCCTCAGGAAACTACAGGAGCTCAAGGTGAGAAATCCGCCTTCTTCAGCCCCTCCCTCCCGGCCATTTTTAGGGGAGAGCTTGTCTTCATCGCAAAGCATGAAGTCTGTGGGGAGAAACCCTGGTGATGCTGGGGGCTTCTGCTGGTCGCAGGCTGAACTTGCACTGGGCCCTCGGGGCTGGATCCTGGCTCCAGAAAAGAAGCTGTGCATTGAGCTCATGCAAATCTGCTGGTACCTGCATGAGAGCCTGGCACTACAAAGCCAACCTTGGAGAAAGAAGCACAAACCCTGGAAAACACAAAGAATAATCCCAGGTAATTAAGGCCTCTTGCTGAAGCCACCCAGACCAAAGGGAAAAGCCTTCATGTCTCTATTCTGTGCTACTTTCAGACTGTTCCAGGTCCCTGTGTGTTTCCTGGGACTCCCCAGTGCATCACCAAAACTTGTTTTGCTACTTCAGTAGAGCATTCTGCTTTATAATCCCAAGAACATCATTGCCTGTAGTTACTACAGGTAGGCAGGAGAAGCTGTATAAGGACTTGAGCCTGCAGTTCACTGTCAGAGTTATCCCAGGCACCCCCAAACCAGTTGAACACGGCCAACAGCCAGGACAGGCAATTGTACAGGAATGAACCTCCAATTCACGTTAATACCTCCAAACCTAAGACTGCCAGAGGCTAATTATGGAAGCTTTGACACTTAGAGGAGTAAAATTATCTTAATAGTTTAACTGTATAAACAGACAGACTCATAATATTGAGGGTGGAATAACAGTCTCCTGAGCAGTGTGTTCGCCTGTGAGACAGAAGCTGATTTCTTCTCCACACCTTTGCCTTGAGATAGGGAAATCTGCATGAGGAAGAAAGTTATGGCTCTGTGATTTGATAGTACTTTGCTCCAGTGATATTTTCCTGGTAGGCTCTGCAGAGCTATTTGCCCGCTGTCTGTACTTCTGCCCAAATCTACTTAAATATTTTTATAGACACATAATAACATATATATATAAATACTATGTATTTAGTTATAAGCCTCTTTTTTCTTCCTCGACTCAGCATCCCCTGGCTGCATCTGGAATCACACCTGTTGTCCATTCATGCTCATGTGAAGGCAGCACAGCACCAGGCCTGGGAAATTCAGGCAAAATCTAATATATTGTGTTTGGGAGAGAAAAACCGTCCACTGTTTGAGAGAGAAAAACTGTAGAAGACCTGAGCAGGTGGTTGTCTTGGGGTGATTTATGATGATAATCTGTTCCACCAGCCATTTCTGCCCCAAAGTGGTTGTCGTATCTTTAAGGTGTGCGGCCGCGGGAGGAGGTAGCCTTGGGCTCTCTCACGGGCTTTTTTCTAAGCCTCTCTCCCCAAAGACACGGTGAGGTGCAGTGTGTTTTTGCTCGGCTAGCTTGGTTTTGTTAGCCGTGGCAAGAAGATTTTCCCTTCGCTGGCCTTGGAGAAGCTGCAGCAGCAATCCTTCAGCTATCTTTGAGGTGAACTGGACAGCTTGTTAGTCCGAGACCAGAGAAACGGGACCTGTGCGAGAGGGGCCGCTCCGCTCCGGCCCCACACCTCGGGAAGCCGAGCCGGGGAGAGAAAGGAAACCGAGAGGCTCCAGCCCAGCTGCTTCCTCTGCCCTGGCGAGGAGGTCGACGCCAGAGAGTCACCAGGTTTTCATCTGTTGCCCGAACTGCTGCGTGAAGCTGCTGTTTGTTTGAGGTGTTTTCCCTGAGGGAGACGCCGGCGCCATCTTGTAGCACGCGTCATCTCGTGAGCCAGACTTTCCCTGGCATTTTGGGGTTTTGTCCCGGTATTTGGGGGGGGGAGGGGGAATAAGATCTGACAGTTTAATTTCTAGCATTTATTTACTTTTTTCCCCTTGCCTTGTGAGCATTCTGATTGTCAATAAACTGTTGGGTTGTTGCTTTTTTTCCCCCACTTTCATCCATTAGTATTAATTTCCTGTTGGTGGAAAGGCATTGTTGGAACCTTTCAGAGAGACGACTTATTTCAGAGTGTGTTCTCCTAAATTTGTCTCTAAATTGAGACAGTGGTACATCCTCAGAGAGGCCAGAGAACCTCTGCTCCGGGGTGGCAGTCAGGGTGACAGGCATCAAAGAGAGCTGCTGTGTGTGGACAGCTTTGGAGATTGAAGCCTGGAAGGGCTGAAAATGGTCATGGATGAAAGGAGGAAAACCCCAAAGAAACCAAATTACGTTTGGCCTCTGCAGGAAGGGGCAGAGAGAGGATAACAAAAGGAGTTCTTACTTTCAGTTTTCTCCTTGCAGCTCTAAAATCCTGTTTACCTGGAGAGCTTCCACGGCCCAGAAGCCAACCTCCTGCAAGCAGCCCTGAGCTGTCACCCACTGCCATGCCCCTACCTCGGCTTTGCCCTTTGGAGAGCTGGACAGTGGGCTCTGGAGACACCTCAGCTCATTCCAGAGAGCTGGACACTGGCCTCTGGGACACCCCATCCCAGCTCACACACCCCCTGCAGCCTGCCGTGCATCACAGCTTCCTCTGCGCTTCCTCCTCCAAGCTTTCTTCTTCCTGCCTGAACAAGACCCAGGAGCCAGGCCTGTGCTGCCACCCAAAGACAATTCTGTAGGGCAAGCAAACACGAGAGGAACTGTGCAAAGGTGGGGATAGCTGCAGGGTCACCCATTTCAACTCAGCACCTCTCCTTCCCTCCCCTTTTCTACTGGCCTCCTTTCACTTGCTTTCCACACCAGTGTAAGCCTCTGTGACCTTAATCTTTAGAGAAGTGATACACTATGCAGAATCCATCCACACGTTTAACAGTTTAACAGATTTCTCGGGAGGTGAAACCTTATATGTCTTGTGACTAGGGCATAATGGCAGGATTTTTAAGCAGTGCCACTAAGAAAAAATGCAAAACAAAGGAAGACTGACGTTCCAACCCACACCTGCCTCCAGGCAAGTCAGTGGATGGTTCTTTTATGAGGGAATCTGCCATTCTGAAAACCTGGGAAAACAGTCACAAGACAGGCTGGAAGTATAGAAAATGATAAATGGGTCTCTCTTATCACATCATGACAGCGAAACAGGTGAAAGGAGATTTTAAGCTGTGAAAATCTATTTTTCTTTAATTTCTTTTCCCCTATGACGTGCAATGAGCATGCCCCAGAAATTCCCAAGGGCAAAAATACATCAAGAGTCAGAGAAAGACTAAATAGATGTGGACAGCAAGAATATCAGGATTCATTAGAATTAATGGCAGCAAAAATGTCATCAGGTATGTTAAACTCCCTGCTTCAGGGTGCAGAAAACATCTGAGCCATTAGATCCAGCTGGAATGAGGAGAAGAAGGGTGGGCAGACAGATCCAGCTTCAGCCCTCCCTGAGGATCCGTCACAGGTTCCTGCAGCAGGAGGATGGTGTGAGATAGGCAGATGTCTGGTGTGTCTCACTGGTGTTCTCTGGACTTGGGGACAGGGCAGGGCCCCACAGCCACCTTGGTGCTGCCAGGTTCTTGCCCTGCCAGGGCCAGGTGCTGGGTGCTGGGAGCAGCTTCCTTCCCTGGAGAAATTGCTTCTGCACAGAGGTCAGAGATGAGATATGACCCTTGTGCCTGCAGCATAGGAGAGGTGCCCGTGCTCAGTGTGGGGATGGCTGTGCTGCCGTGGAAAGCCTCTGTCTGGTATCTCAGAGTAGAGAGGTGGAGGATACATTCCCATTACCAACCTGTTCTGTGCAAGCACAGTAGGGCTCACACCAAGACAGTTTCGCTTCAGCATCCCCAAAGTCTCTGTTTTCACTCTTTCTGTAACAAATTTGGAAGTCCTAATAAGTCAAGCCTGACAGGCTACTAGGAAAAAAAATGGTGATGGCTTTCTGAAGTGCCAGAGAGGATCTCAATACAAATTCAAGCTCCTGGCTACATTTCTTATTTGAGATTAGACCAATCAATCAATCAATCAATCTTTTAGTGTCTTTTTATCTTCTAATTATGCCTCCTTATGGTACACAGCTGAACTCATTCGAGGGATGCTACCTGCATTTAGGACCTGTGTTCATGTGTTTCCCTTCACAATCATGGGCTTTTGGGGAAGTCAGGATTGGGCTCTTATGCTAGCAAAGGGGCCCCTGTCAAGAAGGGAAATTCAGGTGCTTTCTTTCAGTGGAATCACACTAAAAACCTCTTCTGCTATGGTTCCACCCAGCTGGTGACCTAGTGCCCTTGCACATCAAGCAGCCTTAAGTCACCCTGTCCCCTTTCTCAGACCGCCTTGAACAGGCCGTGTGGAGGCCATGACCCCTCTGACCTTGCTGAGTCCTGCCCTTCCTCTGTGCAAGGTTTGTGTGGAGGGCTGGGAATGCTGGAATCCCGTTGCACGAGGGCACGACCTCTGCCAGCTGCCCACACTTGCTCCATGGCGGCTTGGGGCTGTCACTGCACGTGCTCACACGTGGCTTCAGCCCTCAGTGCCCTCTTTGTGTCCCCCCTCCACAGCTGTTTCTTCAGCATGCGGCCATTTCCCACATCCAGTCCAAGCTCCCTGGGTTTCTGTTTGCTACCCCAGGAAAACTAGGGGCCAGATCAAAGGGGCTTTGAAATCATGTGCAGCTGAACACTTGTCAAGGAACACGATATATGTAGCAACAAATGGGAACTGCCATTCAGGTTCAGAGCCTCAAGGCATCTAGTCCAGCAGTGCTTTTAGGAGCAGCAATTGCCCCAAAATTGCCAGCAATTGGCTGCTCCTGCAAGGAGCAATCGTGCCTAAAACCAGAAAAGGATTATGTGGCCCCAGGAGAGCCATCAATCCTTGGCTGGTTACATCCCTAGCTAACACCTGGAGGGCTCTGAGCTTGCACCAGCTCTGCAGCACTGGCTTATCTTTATCCTGCTAGTGGTGCAACTCCAGATTTCTGGGTGACCCCCTTCCCTCTACCTCCAGCTGAGCTCCTGGGCGCCATGGCATAATGTGGAAAGGGGTTCAAAGTACAAAGCCTTCAGTTTCATGCACTTTCTTACTGCCAGCCCATGGTGTCTGCAGATAATGTGCAGGGAATAGTTGGTTGAAAAATAAAACACAGATTTTGGGGCGATCAATTCTCCCGCACTACATCAATAATGCAGAGCTCAAAAATAAAATGCCCCAGAAATTGGTAGGGCACCTGTTTGAAAGCTAAAGAGTTTTGGGAGTTCTGGGCTTTCTGATCCTTCTGATTGCTGATGGCAATTTTGGGGTTCTCTTCATGTTGCAAAGGACCAGCCTCTCATCTGGCTGTACCATGAGGTGAGGTGACTGCCTCACTCCGTTCCTCAGAGGAGTAAGAGGAGTCCTCTCCAGAAGCCACTACACATTTCTTCTCTGGGCATTTCTTCTCTTTATGGCTACTCAGCTCACATCCTGTCTCACATCCCACTTCAGGGTGCTTTTCACTATCTTAGCATCCTGCAGGGAGCAGAGTGATTCCAAAGACTGGTCTGCTGCAGTTCTTCAACATCCATTTTTGCCCTTTTGGACCACACGCTGGAGTCTGGGGATGTGGGATGAGACCTGCCTCAGCAGCTGGACCTGGATAGGAAGGGAGGAAGGAAGGCAGG